>OX326971.1:0-51154 GCA_946800305.1 Medicago arabica | reverse complement strand
TAAACCCTAAACCCTAAACCCTAAACCCTAAACCCTAAACCCTAAACCCTAAACCCTAAACCCTAAACCCTAAACCCTAAACCCTAAACCCTAAACCCTAAACCCTAAACCCTAAACCCTAAACCCTAAACCCTAAACCCTAAACCCTAAACCCTAAACCCTAAACCCTAAACCCTAAACCCTAAACCCTAAACCCTAAACCCTAAACCCTAAACCCTAAACCCTAAACCCTAAACCCTAAACCCTAAACCCTAAACCCTAAACCCTAAACCCTAAACCCTAAACCCTAAACCCTAAACCCTAAACCCTAAACCCTAAACCCTAAACCCTAAACCCTAAACCCTAAACCCTAAACCCTAAACCCTAAACCCTAAACCCTAAACCCTAAACCCTAAACCCTAAACCCTAAACCCTAAACCCTAAACCCTAAACCCTAAACCCTAAACCCTAAACCCTAAACCCTAAACCCTAAACCCTAAACCCTAAACCCTAAACCCTAAACCCTAAACCCTAAACCCTAAACCCTAAACCCTAAACCCTAAACCCTAAACCCTAAACCCTAAACCCTAAACCCTAAACCCTAAACCCTAAACCCTAAACCCTAAACCCTAAACCCTAAACCCTAAACCCTAAACCCTAAACCCTAAACCCTAAACCCTAAACCCTAAACCCTAAACCCTAAACCCTAAACCCTAAACCCTAAACCCTAAACCCTAAACCCTAAACCCTAAACCCTAAACCCTAAACCCTAAACCCTAAACCCTAAACCCTAAACCCTAAACCCTAAACCCTAAACCCTAAACCCTAAACCCTAAACCCTAAACCCTAAACCCTAAACCCTAAACCCTAAACCCTAAACCCTAAACCCTAAACCCTAAACCCTAAACCCTAAACCCTAAACCCTAAACCCTAAACCCTAAACCCTAAACCCTAAACCCTAAACCCTAAACCCTAAACCCTAAACCCTAAACCCTAAACCCTAAACCCTAAACCCTAAACCCTAAACCCTAAACCCTAAACCCTAAACCCTAAACCCTAAACCCTAAACCCTAAACCCTAAACCCTAAACCCTAAACCCTAAACCCTAAACCCTAAACCCTAAACCCTAAACCCTAAACCCTAAACCCTAAACCCTAAACCCTAAACCCTAAACCCTAAACCCTAAACCCTAAACCCTAAACCCTAAACCCTAAACCCTAAACCCTAAACCCTAAACCCTAAACCCTAAACCCTAAACCCTAAACCCTAAACCCTAAACCCTAAACCCTAAACCCTAAACCCTAAACCCTAAACCCTAAACCCTAAACCCTAAACCCTAAACCCTAAACCCTAAACCCTAAACCCTAAACCCTAAACCCTAAACCCTAAACCCTAAACCCTAAACCCTAAACCCTAAACCCTAAACCCTAAACCCTAAACCCTAAACCCTAAACCCTAAACCCTAAACCCTAAACCCTAAACCCTAAACCCTAAACCCTAAACCCTAAACCCTAAACCCTAAACCCTAAACCCTAAACCCTAAACCCTAAACCCTAAACCCTAAACCCTAAACCCTAAACCCTAAACCCTAAACCCTAAACCCTAAACCCTAAACCCTAAACCCTAAACCCTAAACCCTAAACCCTAAACCCTAAACCCTAAACCCTAAACCCTAAACCCTAAACCCTAAACCCTAAACCCTAAACCCTAAACCCTAAACCCTAAACCCTAAACCCTAAACCCTAAACCCTAAACCCTAAACCCTAAACCCTAAACCCTAAACCCTAAACCCTAAACCCTAAACCCTAAACCCTAAACCCTAAACCCTAAACCCTAAACCCTAAACCCTAAACCCTAAACCCTAAACCCTAAACCCTAAACCCTAAACCCTAAACCCTAAACCCTAAACCCTAAACCCTAAACCCTAAACCCTAAACCCTAAACCCTAAACCCTAAACCCTAAACCCTAAACCCTAAACCCTAAACCCTAAACCCTAAACCCTAAACCCTAAACCCTAAACCCTAAACCCTAAACCCTAAACCCTAAACCCTAAACCCTAAACCCTAAACCCTAAACCCTAAACCCTAAACCCTAAACCCTAAACCCTAAAAACCCTAAACCCTAAACCCTAAACCCTAAACCCTAAACCCTAAACCCTAAACCCTAAACCCTAAACCCTAAACCCTAAACCCTAAACCCTAAACCCTAAACCCTAAACCCTAAACCCTAAACCCTAAACCCTAAACCCTAAACCCTAAACCCTAAACCCTAAACCCTAAACCCTAAACCCTAAACCCTAAACCCTAAACCCTAAACCCTAAACCCTAAACCCTAAACCCTAAACCCTAAACCCTAAACCCTAAACCCTAAACCCTAAACCCTAAACCCTAAACCCTAAACCCTAAACCCTAAACCCTAAACCCTAAACCCTAAACCCTAAACCCTAAACCCTAAACCCTAAACCCTAAACCCTAAACCCTAAACCCTAAACCCTAAACCCTAAACCCTAAACCCTAAACCCTAAACCCTAAACCCTAAACCCTAAACCCTAAACCCTAAACCCTAAACCCTAAACCCTAAACCCTAAACCCTAAACCCTAAACCCTAAACCCTAAACCCTAAACCCTAAACCCTAAACCCTAAACCCTAAACCCTAAACCCTAAACCCTAAACCCTAAACCCTAAACCCTAAACCCTAAACCCTAAACCCTAAACCCTAAACCCTAAACCCTAAACCCTAAACCCTAAACCCTAAACCCTAAACCCTAAACCCTAAACCCTAAACCCTAAACCCTAAACCCTAAACCCTAAACCCTAAACCCTAAACCCTAAACCCTAAACCCTAAACCCTAAACCCTAAACCCTAAACCCTAAACCCTAAACCCTAAACCCTAAACCCTAAACCCTAAACCCTAAACCCTAAACCCTAAACCCTAAACCCTAAACCCTAAACCCTAAACCCTAAACCCTAAACCCTAAACCCTAAACCCTAAACCCTAAACCCTAAACCCTAAACCCTAAACCCTAAACCCTAAACCCTAAACCCTAAACCCTAAACCCTAAACCCTAAACCCTAAACCCTAAACCCTAAACCCTAAACCCTAAACCCTAAACCCTAAACCCTAAACCCTAAACCCTAAACCCTAAACCCTAAACCCTAAACCCTAAACCCTAAACCCTAAACCCTAAACCCCTAAACCCCTAAACCCCTAAACCCTAAACCCTAAACCCCTAAACCCCTAAACCCTAAACCCTAAACCCTAAACCCTAAACCCTAAACCCTAAACCCTAAACCCTAAACCCTAAACCCTAAACCCTAAACCCTAAACCCTAAACCCTAAACCCTAAACCCTAAACCCTAAACCCTAAACCCTAAACCCTAAACCCTAAACCCTAAACCCTAAACCCTAAACCCTAAACCCTAAACCCTAAACCCTAAACCCTAAACCCTAAACCCTAAACCCTAAACCCTAAACCCTAAACCCTAAACCCTAAACCCTAAACCCTAAACCCTAAACCCTAAACCCTAAACCCTAAACCCTAAACCCTAAACCCTAAACCCTAAACCCTAAACCCTAAACCCTAAACCCTAAACCCTAAACCCTAAACCCTAAACCCTAAACCCTAAACCCTAAACCCTAAACCCTAAACCCTAAACCCTAAACCCTAAACCCTAAACCCTAAACCCTAAACCCTAAACCCTAAACCCTAAACCCTAAACCCTAAACCCTAAACCCTAAACCCTAAACCCTAAACCCTAAACCCTAAACCCTAAACCCTAAACCCTAAACCCTAAACCCTAAACCCTAAACCCTAAACCCTAAACCCTAAACCCTAAACCCTAAACCCTAAACCCTAAACCCTAAAACCCTAAACCCTAAACCCTAAACCCTAAACCCTAAACCCTAAACCCTAAACCCTAAACCCTAAACCCTAAACCCTAAACCCTAAACCCTAAACCCTAAACCCTAAACCCTAAACCCTAAACCCTAAACCCTAAACCCTAAACCCTAAACCCTAAACCCTAAACCCTAAACCCTAAACCCTAAACCCTAAACCCTAAACCCTAAACCCTAAACCCTAAACCCTAAACCCTAAACCCTAAACCCTAAACCCTAAACCCTAAACCCTAAACCCTAAACCCTAAACCCTAAACCCTAAACCCTAAACCCTACACCCTAAACCCTAAACCCTAAACCCTACACCCTAAACCCTAAACCCTAAACCCTAAACCCTCAACCCCTAAAAGCATAAAACCTAAACCCTAAACCCTAAAAACCCTAAACCTAAACCCTAAACCCCTCAAACCCTCAACCCTCAAACCCTAAAACCCTAAAACCCTAAACCTTCAACCCTAAGCCCTAAACCACTAATCCCCTAAGCCCTAAGCCCCTAAACCCTAAGCCCTAAAACCTAAACCCTAAACCCTAAACCCATAAAACCCTAAACCCCTAAGCCCTAAGCCCTAAACCCCTAAGCCCTAAGCCCTAAAACCCTCAACCCTAAGCCCTCAACCCTAAAACCCTAAACCCCTAAACCCCTAAACCCCTAAACCCGAAAACCCTAAACCCTAAACCCTAAAAACCCTAAAACCCTAAAAACCCTAAAACCTAAACCCTAAACCCTAAACCCTAAACCCTAAACCCGAAAACCCTAAAACCCCAAAACCCCAAACCCCCAAACCCCCAACCCCCCAAACCCGAAACCCTAAACCCTCTAAAAACCCTAAACCCTCTAAAAACCTTAAACCCTAAACCCTAAACCCCCTAAAAACCCTAAACACCCTAAAAACCCTAAACACCCTAAACCCTAAAAACCCTAAAAACCCTAAACCCTAAAAACCCTAAACCCTAAACCCTAAACCCTAAACCCTAAAACCCTAAAACCCCAAACCCCCAAACCCCCAAACCCCCAACCCCCCAAACCCCCAAACCCCAAACCCTAAACCCTAAACCCTAAACCCTCTAAAAACCCTAAACCCGCTAAAAACCCTAAACCCTAAACCCTAAACCCCCTAAAAACCCTAAACACCCTAAAAACCCTAAAAACCCTAAACCCTAAAAACCCTAAAAACCCTAAACCCTAAACCCCCTAAACCCCCTAAACCCTAAACCCCCTAAACCCCCTAAACCCTAAACCCTAAACCCTAAACCCTAAAACCCTAAAACCCTAAACCCTAAACCCTTAACCCTTAAACCCTAAACCCTAAACCCTAAACCCTAAAACCCTAAACCCTAAACCCTAAAACCCTAAAACCCTAAACCCTAAACCCTAAACCCTAAACCCCTAAAACCCTAAACCCTAAACCCTAAACCCTAAACCCTCAACCCTAAACCCCTAAAACCCTAAACCCTCAAACCCTAAAACCCTAAAACCCTAAAACCCTAAACCCTCAACCCTCAACCCTCAAACCCTCAAACCCTCAACCCTCAAACCCTAAAACCCTAAAACCCTAAACCTTCAACCCTAAGCCCTAAACCACTAACCCCCTAAGCCCTAAGCCCCTAAAACCCTAAGCCCTAAAACCCTAAAACCCTAAAACCCTAAACCCATAAAACCCTAAACCCCTAAGCCCTAAGCCCTAAACCCCTAAGCCCTAAGCCCTAAACCCTCAACCCTAAGCCCTCAACCCTCAACCCTAAACCCTAAACCCTCAACCCCTAAAAGCATAAAACCTAAACCCTAAACCCTAAAAACCCTAAACCTAAACTCTAAACCCTAAACCCTAAACCATAAAAACCATAAAAACCCTAAACCCTCAACCTTAAACCCTCAACCCTCAACCCCTCAACCCCTCAATTGTTGCTAAAAATATTGTTGCTAAACCCTAAACCCTAAACCCGCCTAATATTGATGGATGGATAATATTGTTGCTAAAAATATAAAAGATTTGTTTCAAATATATTTAATGCTGAAAATATATTTATGGACAATAAATATATTTGTGCATCGTATGAAGGACGATTTGATGCAAATATATTTTGAAAGGGAATATTATATTTTTGATGCAAATATTCTTTCAGTGAAGGAGATAAAAAAGAAACGTATCTTCAGTGTGATATTCGTTCCAAATTTATGAGTTATATTTTACTATAAATATAGACCTTGTATCAGAGTAAACCTTGAGATAGAGGGGGCTAAAAAAAGGGTTTAGAAAGACAATAACAAACACTAGGGTTTGAGGGTTGATTCACCTTGGGAAACACTATTACGATTGAGTCTCTTGGTTACGGGAAGAGATTGAGACTTTGGGTAGAATTAGGCGGGAGACTTATTCTTGTAACCCATTGATATCTCTTTTGTAAAGTTATTCATCATTATAGTGAAACGGAGGGCTGCTCTCCTCTAGATTAGGTCAATTTGGACTGAACTGTGTAAACAAATTATTTCGTGTTCTCTCTTCTTTTCTCTCGTTGTTTTCTACTTTTTCTTGTGATTATAACTATTACCCACTTGTTTTGGTTGCTTGATTATTCCTTGCTCCACACATCAAGTATTTATTTGTGTGATTTTTCATCGAATTCACAACAATTGGCGCCCACCGTGGGGCAAGGTTCAAAGGATAATTAAGTACCATGGGTTCGAAGTGGGATATTGATAAGTTTACCGGAGATAATGATTTTGGATTATGGAAGGTAAAGATGGAAGCGGTGTTAATACAACAAAAGTGTGAGAAAGCTTTGAAGGGTGAAGGTACGTTACCGATCACCATGTCACGAGCAGAGAAGACCAAGATGGTGGACAAGGCCAGGAGTGCCATTGTCTTGTGCCTCGGGGATAAAGTTTTGAGAGAAGTAGCAAAGGAACCAAATATGGCATCAATGTGGGCAAAGTTGGAATCTTTGTATATGACAAAGTCTTTGGCTCATCGGCAATTCCTAAAGCAACAACTCTACTCATTCAGGATGATAGAGTCAAAGACCATCATGGAGCAACTTATGGAGTTCAAGAAATTCCTTGATGACTTGGAGAATATTGAGGTGCAACTTGAGGATGAAGATAAAGTTATACTCTTGTTGTGTGCTCTACCGAAATCTTATGAATCGTTCAAAGATACCATGCTCTATGGCAAAGAAGGCACTGTTACCTTGGAAGAAGTTCAAGCGGCTTTGAGAACCAAGGAGTTGACCAAGTCCAAGGACTTGAGAATTCATGAAAACGGTGAAGGCCTAAGTGTCTCAAGAGGGAATGGTGGAGGTAGAGGTAACCGGAGAAAGGGTGGTAAAAAGTTAAAGTCTAAATGATTTAACTGTCACAAGATGGGTCACTTATCATTATAGTAAAATGGAGGGTTGTTCTCTCCTTCAGATTAGGTCAATTTGGACTAAACTGAGTAAACAAATTCTTTTGTGTTCTCTCTTTGATGCAAATAACATTCAGAACAGTGGCATGAAAAAATTAATCCATTTGTTTTTGCTATTCGATGCAACGAACAGTTTATAAAAAGAAGTTATCTAGCTATAAAACAATTTTGATTTTGTGCATCATTAGCTAACACGATTGGCTAATATTCATGTTTTTGGCTAATTAAGTACCAATATTTCATTGCCAATTTTATTTTAATGTCTAAAGTGTTTCCAGATGAATATATGCACAATACTATTTTGTGGGACAAATCAGTAGCGTGGGTCACAATTTCTTGTATGCGTGAGCCAATTAGGGTGATTCGGTCTAATATGTTTTGTTGTTGTAGCGTGCATAGAACCTCACATGGTGTTCTTATATTGTAGTGCAATATCTAATTAGCTAAAAGGGTGCAAGTTTGCGTTTTTGGCACATGCCAAGTTTTGGAACTAAACATTTACATTTCTAAAAGTTATTTTATTTTATGATAAATAATTTGACTAAGTGTAATTTGTGAAATATTTAATGATGTGCAATTGATGAGTTATTTAATCAAATACAATTGACGAATTATTTGACCAAGTGTGATTTATGAATTATTTGATGATGTGTGTTGATGTGTTTATTTTATAAAGATGTGTTATATAAAGATGTGATTATATGATGATGTGTTGATTTGACAATGTTGTATTTGACGATGGTGTTATTTATAGATGTGTATTCATCGACTCATTTAAAGATGTGCATTTGATGAGTCTTTACTTGTGTTCATGCATTCATGGTCAGTCCTATTTGACAATGTTGTATTTGACGATGGTGTGGACAAAATCAGTAACATACCTCTGATGTTCAAAATATTTAACGATGGTGTTAGGTTTGGTACCATATACATTTAGAGTCGAGTTAAGGACATTGTATTCATTGTCAAGCATATTTGAAGATGTGGTATATTCAAAGAGGTAGTATATTTGACGATGTAGTATCTATATATATAAATATATATTTGAAGATGTAGTATATTTGACGATGTAGTATCTATATATATAAATTTATATTTGAAGATGAGTTTATTTAAAGATTGTGATATGTTTGTGTTTATTAAATGATGAAAGATGATTATTAAATGATGTGAGTAATTTATATATGAATATATGATCGATGATGCTTACATGTTTATGTGTTGTTTCTATTCATTATGATTATGCGATTTTTATATCGAGTATATTATCACCCTTTAGTTATGGGTTGGACGCCTACGTGGTGTAGATTTGCAGGAAAAAAAATCTTTGTAGCAGTGAGTCTCGGAAGATGGCTTTGGAGCCTTCTCTTTCTTTTTTTAACTTTAGAATCACTTGCAGTTGCAATTGTTTACTTTCACCTACCAATGGTGAAGGATAAGATCATTTGCTGGCATATAAATGTTTGGCATAAAAATTATTAGAATCACCAATTTTATTTTTATTTTTTGAGGGGAAGAACCACTAATTTTATTATTTCCACATTGCAGACATACAAAAGTGGTAGGGAATGATGACTCAAGACTATGTCTTGACTTTGATAAACACAAGGTAAATATATTGGTTTGATTACTTTCTTTCGAGGCTTAGTTAATCTAATTTAGGATTTTTTTTGTTTTTATTTGGAAGGTGATGTTTGACTAGGAGAAGGCCGACATTAAGTTATGTTGTGTTTTGTGCAGCCATAGGTTCCACCAACGAAAGATAGAAAGAAAGAAAAAGAAAAAAAGGTTTATCTGCATACCAAAGGAAAGATTTGAAGATGATTGTTCAATTTTCAAATTCACCTATTGCTATTTGATTTGGATGAGAACGTAACTTTGGAAGATAGCTTTCGTGGTGGTAGTTTAAAAGGGAGACCCCCTATACACATAAAATTGATGATTGTGTTGTGCGTTTGGGAAAATATATTTGATTACAGCAATGTTCATAATTTCATTTTATGAATGCTCATTGTATATTTTGAAGGACAAAACTTATGTGCAGTTCCATACATACAGTTTTTGCTGTTTTCAAATCAAAACGTGACATCTGTACAACTTATCCACGTCACCTAACAAAGAGAAACGGCGTGAAGTTCTTAACGTTTCCAGCAAATCCCTTTTTTTGGAGCACCACACAACCACCGTCGCCCATATTTTTTCACCCATTCTAATAACAAAAGTCATTGATCTTCTATGAGGCCCTTCACTATGAGCTTTACTTACGCTAACAACATAAACTGGCAATGAGAGAATCTAAAAGAGTAAGGTAAAGAGTTGATTGAGATGCACATAAAGAGTAAGAGGAATGGGTTGGAATTTTGATTGAAGATGTTACATACAGTTTTTTTCTTTCTTTCTCGATTTTATGTATTTATCTCTATTTTCTGGTATAGCTTGAGGCATCAACTTTAATCTATTTGGCAATAGACAAAATCTAAACTTGGTTTAGAATGTTGTACAATCAAACAAAATTGTTTCCCTTAATCAATCTCCAACTTAATAGTCTCCACTGTTTATATAGTGGTTTGTTCCTACGAGTTAATGAATCACAGACTCAATGACAACCACAATACAATTTTTCACCGATATCGATTATTGGGAAGATGAAAGAAGGCATTAAAATTGTATTAGAAAGATCATTTGCTTTTGACTATGGATTAAATGGGTGAAAAAACGTGGGTTGGTGTTTGGTGATTGATTACAGGAAAACGATAAAAACTTCACACCGTTTCGCTTTGTTAGGTGACGTGGATAAGTTGTACAGATGTCACGTTTTGATATGAAAACAGCAAAAACTGTATGTATGAAACTGCATATAAGTTTTGTCCTATTTTGAAAGGTTGATTTGATTTAATTTAAAAAATAATAGTAATATGCATTATTCAAATCTTTAAAATCCTTATAGAAGGTTCCAATTTTAGAGTTGTTGTATTGTTGTGCTGTCCTTGCCTATTTTTTATTTCAACATACACAACTCTAGAGTTGCTGCCTATAGGAATTTTTTCAATTTGATATTATAATTTTCTTATGTTTCATTTATATTAACGGTGTGTTCTAATCCTCTTTTATTCTCTCACTGTTTATGTCTATTTATATCTCTTTATTCATGAAATAGCTACTATTTAAAAGTAGGTGGCATTTCACATGGGAAAGGGGAATCTTTTCCCACCATGGGAAACTTTTTTTTAACCATTAGATTAAATAAAGAACATACTTTTATTATAGACACTCACCACAAGAATTTTTTCACTCTCCTCTGTCTCTGTCACCTACCACTTGCAGCAATCTCACAATATGGAATTCTTGTTGCTTTACCACACTACTCACCCTCATTCAACCTCCATGAGTAGTGATTAAAATGGTATGACTCAACATAATGACTAAACTCTTATAACCTGGTTTACGACGTTCATGATCAAGCCTTCAAAAGCAAGAACAATTGATGAAGAAAAGGAGAATACAGTTGTTTTGTTCTTTATTTAAAATGGTAGAGGATAAAAAGCATGACCCATTAATCTACTTGTTTCTTTTTTTAATCTTATTATACCATTTTTCTCTATCTCTGGTATACCATTTAAAGCTTAGATTTTAGGACCAACATCCTTAACTAGTTTACATACAAAAATGGTGGTTTCCTATAGTCCCAGTTACTACACCACTGACACCACAACAAGAACAAACCAACAAGTATGAATTAACAAAAATTATTCAAACCCATTACTCCAAATTTCTCAATCATGGAGAAAACTTGGTGACCTCGGTTCATCAAATCTGAGACATTTGGAACAGTAGCGTTAAGAAGGTCAAGGACGGGACAACAATCAGAGATAAGACAGATGTCGGAGCGACGTAACATGGTCGGAGGCAAGACGGAGGTAATGGCACAACAGGGATGTGTCTAAAATTCCAGATCTTAACAACAACAAAAATCAGTGTTAAAGAGAAAGAAAAAAAAAATAAGGTGTAAGTTGTTCATGATAAAATCAGTAGTCCTCTTTAATCTAATGGTCAAAAAAAAAATTCCCATGGTGGGAAAGGATTCCCCTTTCCCATGTGAAATGCCACCTTGAAAGTAACACTTTCTTTTCAAACTATCACTTTTGTTTAAGAGGAGTGCTATATCTCTTGACAAATTTTGTCCCGAAGGATTCAAGAATTGTGTTAGCCAATTAAAATCTTTTATGGCCTGAAAACATGTTGTAAAGAGGCATAACGACTGCATTTAATAAATTCTAGATTTGGTGGAATTCAGGAGGTGGTGGTGTGAATTAAGTATTTTACTCCTTCACAATAACTTTTTTCGCATTATCTAGCATTTTTGTTTGTTAATGCATGTGTTAGCGCAATAGAAAAGATTACTCGTGCAGTAAACGGTATCCATTTCAAAATACTATGAGTACTTGACTCATAGGCTGCATTCTCTCTGTGTGACAGCTAACGGTAATCATAATTACTATGAGTTTGTATCTCATAGACTGCATTCTCTCTTCGTTGCAGCAAACGGAAATGATCTCAATTGTTGCTATGAGCATATAACTCATAGGCTTTGCATCGAACGGTAACATAGAATTCTCATATAGTTCTGAACGAGAAATTGTGAATGAGGAATGTTGGTATTTATATGGAAAATTTCCACCTAACTTAGGATAAAATTATGGACTTCTAAGGACGAAAAAGTCACAAAAGATGACTTTTTTTGCAAGTCACAGGGCACCTAGTGCGTGAGGTAATGCGCATGTGCATGTTACTTTGAGGTGCCTAGCGCCTCCAGGCATGCACCACACCACGCGCTTTAGTGTATTACTTTATGGCGTCTTGCGCCTTCTTTTGTGCATCAAACACTTTAGTGCATTACAAAGTGTATTACTTTCATGTAACACTCACATGCACTAAAATAACAAAAATTAACGTTTCATTCACATAAATGACCCATAATGAAGAAACCCATTAGAACAATTTTAGATTCTTAAATTCCACAATCAAACAAACAATTGGCTTCAATAAAGTGATTTTAAGAGTTGTGAATGTCACCTTATGATCTGTATGAACAAAAGAGTTTTTCTTCCAAAGCTTGGTCTTGAACCCTCCCTTTTTTTTGGCTTGATGAAATCCTTTCTTTATATATCCTCCATTGAAGCTATCCCTTCTCCTTTTGTGGCTAGCTACCAGCTTCTTCCTTCTTCCTCTTTCTTTTTCTTCTCTCCCTGATACTCGATCTTTCCCTCTGTTACCACCCTTTTATTTTTCTTTTCCCATTCTCATCAAAAATAATTCTATTCAAAAGTTTTTGTGGATTGGCTTTGTAAGAAGCTTCTCGACGGCCCTTTCCTTTTCCTCTATTATTATTAGGCTTATATTATAACAATAATATAATAATAAATTAATAATGACAATAGCACATATTACTCTTTTTTTTTCTCCAGTATATTTTATAATATAACCAGTGACTTTCCGCTCTTTTTATTCTGCTAGCGTTTAAAAATTATGAACGGTGTTTTTTTATAAAATTTTAATTTTGATTAAAATTAAAAGAATATAAATGTTTGTTGCTTTCAAGTTATAAAAAATCAAACTAACTATGATTATATATTTCAACGACACCGACAATAATACAATATAACAAACAAATATAATCTAAATTTTTTTTTAATGACACCAACAACAATTTTATTATAGAAAAAGTTGTTTAAGGGTATAATTGGAACGATGAAAAAGTAAGTATAAATATACCTATCTAATTTGTTACACTTTTTAAATGATAAAGGTAAATATATTATATATATATATATATATATATATATATATATATATATTCATTTTTATTTTTTTTGACAAAAAAAAATATATTCATATCATGTTTGTTACATTTGTTTTAATATTTAAATTTATTCCTATCTTTGTTACATGTGTTATTTGTAAGGATGTAAGTGGTTCAGACAAAACCAACGAAATAGAAAGTCCAAACCGAACCAAACCGAAAAATAGCCGACCTTGTTTGGTTTGGTTTAAAACCGATCCAAACCAATTGAAACCGATCTAGTTTGGTTTGGTTCATGGTTTTTCATTTCGAGATCCGTGAAACTGATGAACCAATCCGATGATAACCAATTAACCGCACTCCTTATTTTAATAATATTATCCTACCTCACTCAAACTTATGGTTAAGCCCAAAATTAAACATAAAATACTTTTTAATCCATTTACTTTCTCTCATCTCATTAGTGTAAGTTCAGATTGTAACCTAAGAGGGGGGGTGAATTAGGTTTCTAGGAATATTGGTTAATTTTTCTTAATTTAGCGTTGTTGATAATTTTTCCGGTAAATAATGATGAAGGTATGAATGCGGAAAAATAAAAGAGTAAGGGAAGAAGAAAAGACACAAGAGAATTATAGTGGTTCCCCTCTAAACCTTAGGGTACTCCACTCCCTTCACACCCCGCGAAGGATTTCACTATGTAAAGAATCTTTGTTACAAAGCAACCTTAATCCCAAAGGCCCCCTAACAATATTTCTCTACACACCAAGATAGCACCCCACTATCTTTTACAAAAAGAATCTTCACCAAACCTATGATGAAATTCTCACAAAGAAACAAGATAGCACTCCACTATCTTTTACAACAATTCCCACCAACAAATTATGAGAAACTTTACAACAATGTAATTGAAGAATATCAAATGTGTATGGCTGTATACTTTTATCAATATCACTCTTAAACAAATGGACTTAGTGCTCAGAAAACTTTTTAATAAATGTTAAAGCGTAAGCAAAGTTTTTCAAACAATTTGATTGAAATTTTAAAGCAAGTGATATTGAAAATGTCAATTGAGATAATGAAAGTTGTTGTATTAAAAATGTTTTGATTCTCAATTGAATTTATAGAGGATAAAATGATGTTTATGAAGCAATGCTACTTTTCAAAAAGGGTTACCAATGAATAGAAACATATTTGAATTGACACCTACTCATAATAATGAGTATGAAAAGCATTTTTGAAAAACACTAGCCGTTACTTCAAAAGAATTGAGAAATAGCCGTATGAATGTATGGTAAAGCAATGCCAAATGAATGTATGAAAAAAGGAAATATATAATCTCTTGATTTAATCAGTACATAGAAATCAATTCTGCCAAGCCATTATGAAAGACACGTAATGCATGCATGATAATCATTCATAAAATAGAATTAGCCGTTGCATGGCAAACAAATTTATCCAACCGAAAATGTGAATTATGGCTTTATAAAAATATGCTGAAAATATTTTATAATGATGTGCAATTTTTCAAATGCAATTTCCAAAATCAACTATGCATTTTCATGTAAAAATGTTTTCAAGCTAAATCTCATTTATATAAAAATCATTGTAAGTGTGTGATTTATTTTCAAGAGATTTTTAGACATTGTTTCATATGGGGACTTAGAAAAATGTTTGTAAGTATTTTCCGAGCATTCTAAGTTGTTCCATAAGTTAAGAATGATAGTGTAAAAGATAAGAACCATACTTACAAGAATATAACTATGAAGCCTAAGTCTCATTATCTTCATTCTTCAACTTGAGCCTCCATATGGTTTTTCTTCTTTTGTGATGTGAGTTTGTTGTCATCAAAACTCAGTCAAGTCTAAGAAGGAAATCTTCTTCACAATTAGTCACACTCTTTCATTTCCACTAAAAAGAAACCCTAGCCGTCAACCACACCAAACTCATTGTTCATCGCCACTGGTCACCGCTGAGATCGTTCATCTCTTGGTTAGTTTTATCATGTTTATGCCATTGATTTATACTCATTATATTTCATTGTTTTCCATGTTCATTTTCTATGCCATTGAATTATACATATTACGTTATATGTCATTGTTTAGTGAAGATTAGAAAAAGCCATTCAAAAAAGAAAGCATTTGCGATTTGCGTAAAATTTTACAAGTAGAGAACATGGAAAAACAAAATCTGAAATACAATTATACAAAGTTCTATGAAATATTTTTTGAGAATATGATTTTTTTTAATTGTATTATAAATAAACAGATCAACCGAACCAATTCTAAGTTGGTTCGGTTTCTTTTTTTAAAAACAGTGAAAACCGAACCAATCCGAACCGATGAAGGTTTCATCGGTTCAGATATTTTTTTGACTGAAAATCAATTCAAACCGAACCGTTACACCTCTAGTTATTTGTATTGAAAATTGAGGGTATTTTTGGAAAGAAAAATCCAACCCAAAAGTGTTGAAAGGGGTAGTTTTCTTTATATATAGTATAGATGAAACAAAACTTTCTAGCTTCCTCTTATATTCAGCCGAAAAAGAAATGTATCCCCGTTAACAGACAAATTTTTTTACAAGAGGTGCAAGAAGAAACTTCACTAACAAAAATTTGTTTCTCTTTAAGAGTTTCTATTTCCTTGTTTAAAATATCAATTTTTGATTCGAGAGTGGAAATAGTTTTCTTGGAGGAAGAAACAATTTTTCTAAGCTTAGTTGACTCATCATTTAATTCTTTACAAATAGTAAATAACTCATCATAAGTTAAGTTATCTTTAGATTCAATAGAAAATTTTCATTCTTTCTTTCCAATAATCATACCCTTCACCATTAAAAGATGGGGGTCTATTTATGGAACCATTGTTTGAAGTCATCTTGGCTCTTGAGGCAATTAGTCCTTAACAAGAGTTCAAGCTCTGATACCACTTGTTGAAAAAGTGACTTCAAACACACAAGATGGGGGTGAATTGTGTTTCTTTAAAAATCAATTTAAAATAAGCACTTAAAAAATATTTAAGAAAATAGAATAAAGTGCTTGTAAAATGTTTAAATAAATATAGAAAAAGTAGATGTTAATGTAAAATAAATAACAAATAAAGTAAAAGAGATAAAGGGATGAGAGAAAAAGATACAAGAAGTTTATCCTAGTTCGGCCCAAAACACCAAGGCCTACGTCTAGTCCTCAAGGAAAAACCCCTTGAGATTTTCACTAATCTAACTTTTAAACGGGATAAGCTAGTAACCTTTACAAAAAAGCTAGCATTCTCCAAACAAAACAATCATTTGGAGAAGAGCCTCTAAACCCAAGAGATATCACCTCTCTTGAAACCTTGGGATCGCACCCAATACAAAATAAGAGTTACAATAATAAAGTAATACACTAAATGTGTAGATATAACAAATTGAAGTGTACAATTACTACAACTCAACTATGTAGTATAAAAGAGCTCTCAATAAAATAAATTTGCAACTGTAAAAATAATGAGAGTGGTGAATAATATTTTTGACAATGTTAAGTGCAAAAAAGAGTTGTGTAAAAGATGCTAGCACAAGGCACCTATTTATAGCAAAACGAGAATGGGGTGCCATTAAAAATAAATTAGCCGTTGCACTTTAAAATAAAAATTAGCCGTTGAGACAAGTTAGGAAATCCATTGCATGCAAATTTAAGACACTGAGGTATTGTGGAACGGATAAGAAAATGTCATGAATGCAGAATATGGCTTTGAATCAATTAGGTCAATTTGAGAATCATGTAATCAAAATATTTATATGCAAAAGTCAAAACCATGATAATTTGATTTATGAAATAATTCAATGCTCAAATATATTTTCAATGTAAAAACCAAATATGCAATTTGTAAAGTAAATTATAACTTTTCCTGTAAAAATATTTTCATGCAAAATCACATGTAAATGAAAACTATTGTAAGTGTGTGATTTATTTTCATGAGAGCTTTTTCTACTACTTACATAAAAGTCCTAATATAAATAAAAAAACTCAAGACTCAAAACTTGATAGCTTGAATTTCTTTTCCGCTTTTTGCATCGTTGTTCTTTTAGGACTTCTTTTGTCGATCATCAAAACCAAAGTATTCCTCTCAAGGCATATATTCACAGTTTCTATAGGGTATTATAGACGTTTAGGGTGCTAATACATTCCTTTTGCGTAACCAACGCCCGAACCTTTAATCTCTTAAAAATTAGGGTTTATTCGAACTTTTCCCCTTTTCCTTGGAAAAAATAAGAGCTCGACGGTGAACTTAAAATTTACGAGTCAACGTTAATCAATAGCTTGATATCGAAAAATCACCGCGACACATTCAGATAAGCGATCTTTTAGATGTGAAATACTTCTAACAAATACTCCGCGTAAAAGTTAGAACTCTCACACTCAGATCCCTTTTTCTGCAAAACAACGCATAAGGTGTTCGTTCCAATAGAGCAACGATACCGGGGGAGGAAGAGCATGTTGTCGCGGTGATTTTCGGAGATCAAGCTATTAGGTTAGCGTTGACTCACTAATTTTTATTTACCACTAAACTTTTAATTTTTCAAAAGAAAGGGAAAAAAGTTCGAATAAACCACTATTTTTAAGATTTTAGGTTCAGAGTGTTAGTTACGTAAAGGGAAGGTGTTAGCACCCTAAACGTTTGTAGTATCCTACGGGAACCTCTTGTTTTTATTTATTTCGTGCTATATTTTATTTGCTTAAAATAAAGATTTAAAGTGATGAGTAAAAGAAAGAAAAAATTGTTTTTTATGATTTTTTGATTTGAAAGGACAAGTGTCATTTGCCTACGTACCCGCGAGGGATCAAAACCACATAGTTCGGGATAAAAATACTTATTGATTTGTTTTGTATTTTTTATTAATTTTTGAAAAGAGTTAAAATAAAAGCCAAAGTGGCAAAATGGAATTTGTTTAGTGTTTTTTTATGTTTAAAAGAAAATAACTCAAAATATGATTAAATGGATTATAATTTTATTAAGAAAATGAAAATGGGAAAGTCACTTGATTGAAAATCAAGGTTTATTTTAAAAGGAACTTTTTGTTAATTTTTTATTATTTGAAATGTTTTTGTCTTTTTATGATTATTAAATAAAACCTAAATAAAACTAACGTGACAAAAAAAATAAACGCGATGAGGTTTTCGTAAAAACTTTGGATCAATACAAAAACCCCTTTGTTAACCTAATACTTTTTTGCATTTTTTGGAATATATAAAAGCGGAAAAATAAATAAAAGTGAAGACATAATGATGATTTGTTCTCATTTATAGTTACATTGGCCCTAAATACATTCTAAATCTATGCGAATAAAATAAATGACAAAAAAAAATGCATAATGATATAATAAACCTGAAATAATGAAAAGTAAAATTCAAAAGAAAAAAGAAAATAAAAATGCAAGAGAATTTAAAAATGCATGAAAAGAAGAAATAAAAAATGAAATGATGGGGGGTGCAAGTAGTAAATAGGGGTGCAGGTGATTGGGATAAAAAAGGAGGCTAGGGAGCATGGGTTGCTCCTAAAATCTCTAAACAAAAACCCCAAAAAAAAACTAGATCTGAAATTAAAAATTAAACATTTTCTTCCCTTTTCTTTTCGGATGTCCAAAATGTTCTGGTTTGTGGTTTGAGGCTGGGTTCGGTTTACTTATTGTTACTGGGTTGTGGTATGGGATGCTTTGTTTTGTGTGTGGCTTTTTATGATATTGATTTTGTGTTGTTCAATTTGTGTTATGTCTTGGTTTTGAAAAGTACGATTTAGAGTAATTGGACGTTTTAAAAAAAATGAGATTTGATATTGGTTTTGGTCTGATGACCTTTTGTGTTGGTTGGTTTACGTTGTGATTCATGTGTTGGACGGTTGTTGTTGTTGCCAGGGGTTTGTGATTCTGTTTGGTTCAAAATTTGTGGTTTCGAAACTGGATTTGGTTGTTTTGCTCTATGTTGTTTTCTTTGCAGGTTTGGATCGAAAGTTGCCTCCCCCCCCCCCCCCTCGTGCGCCTTTGTGTTGATGATTCTGTCTTTTTTAAGGTTTTCTCAATTTCTGAAAATGGAAGAGAATTGAATGGAAAATAAATGGCATTTGATGAGAAATAAATAAAAAGACTAATAAAAATAAAAAACAAAGTGGGCTCGGAAAAAAAAA
The DNA here is from genome assembly GCA_946800305.1 of Medicago arabica. Classification (NCBI taxonomy): domain Eukaryota; kingdom Viridiplantae; phylum Streptophyta; class Magnoliopsida; order Fabales; family Fabaceae; genus Medicago; species Medicago arabica. The sequence continues at coordinate 31,916 of OX326971.1, read as the reverse complement.
AGAGAGGTATTTTAAACTACATTTTTGCCGAAATTTTTCTTGAAAAGTCAAAGACTATTATGGGTCAAAAGGCGTATGAATCTAGGATCTTAGGTCAAAAATTAAGGTCTGACAGATGCCCTTATTTAAGTTTCTTCGCTTGGAGATATGAAGATGAAATCTTCAATCTGGTCGAAGGGACTTAAATACAGAGTACACCATTTTTTACCCTAAGATACTGTGAAATGCTCGTGATGCAAGTATGAATGCAAGACGGCAAAGATGATTTGACTGGGACAAGAAACAACAACGGGATACCAAAATTCGTTGAAGAAAGGGATCCGACTCTGCTAAGGGGTAATGTAGTTTCACTTGGGGAAAATGATTGTCTACTATCGTATTGATTCAAAGTGATAACTTAATGAAAGAGTTTGATAAGTTTTACATACTATCGGTTTAAGGATAGCTTAATGCAGGTAAAATGAAAGAGAATAAAATTGTCTACTATCGATATGAAGATAGCTTAATGAAAAACAAACAATAGGTTTTACCTACTATCAGTATAAGGATAACTTAATGCAGGTAAAATATAAAAGGTAATGATTTTGTCTATTATCGGTATGAAAATAGCTTAATGAAAGACAAATGTCAGGTTTTACCTACTATCGGTATCAAGATAGCTTATTGCAGGTAAAATGAAAGGGAATATAATATTGTCTACTACCGGTATGAAGATAGCTTAATGAAAGACAAACAACAGGTTTTACCTACTATCGGTATAAGGATTGCTTAATGCAGGTAAAATGAAAGGGAAATTTTTTTTTTGTGGTATCTTTAGACGAGACACACCGGGGATGAAACTTATGAGAAAATGAAAGGTAAATGCAAATTGTTCGCTTGTAGAACTTGCCACTTGACACATGATAAAAGTAAATGGGGTTGATGTATTTGCAAGCTATTCGCTTGACACATAGTTTTTGCAAGCTATTCGCTTGATACAGGGTAATTGCAAGTTATTCGCTTGACACATGGTATTTGCAAGCTATTTTCTTGGCACAAGGTAATTGCAAGCTATTCACTTGGCACATGATGAGTGACATCTCATTATCCGGCCTGCTGGGGACGACACTTTTGAGAAAATGTATTTGCAAGTTGTTTCTATAAAAAAAACGGCCACTTGTTGTTTGGGGTCATGACCGAACTTAAGAGATATAACCAAATAAGACTCTGGGTGACATTTAGACATTGAGAAATGTAATCATGTATGAATAATGTTGTGTATACATGAGTGTATGAATGTGTGAATGAATGTATGAATGTACAACTTGTACGACTATATGACTGTATATAACAGGTGACCCGGACAAAAAAAGACGAGACAGGTAAAATGGGAAGTGGACTGACATCGCAATACAAACACTCGGAAAACTTCATTGGAGATGGTATCATTAAGGACAAGACCCGACACAAGGTAGCAATTGATGCCTCGTGGGGGAGAAAGCCCATTATTGACCGAAAACTCTGGAAGAAGTTGCCATTTATGAACTGACATGGTGGGTCCTTCCATTTGGCATGCTTCAACAATCATGCTTTTTCTTTTATTTTTATTTTTTTTAGAATCCTTAACTTTTTCTGTTTACACTTTTCAAAAGATGTGAAAAAGTTTTATATATTTTTTGAAATTTTTTGCTTAAAGTATTGCCATAAAAAATAGAAGAAATTTCGCAAACAAAATAAATGAGAATTTCAAATAAATGGGCACATGCTCAAATTTGATTAATTGAGTGGCGGCCTGCCAATGGTGTGGCTCCACGGATCTTTGAAAAGTTTGGAAAACGGTAAATATATGGAAAATCGTTATTCTCCCTAACAAACTTTGAATGTCGCTGTTCCGAGTCTTCGATTTGCAGATGTTTCAGATCAAAGCTCTTTTGACAGCTACAATGCCCTAAGTGAAACATGTCTGACCTGATTGAGTTACTTTGTCATAATCCTTAACTTTTACATAGATTGCCTTTTCAGATTTTCAATCTATCAGGATAATCATTTTTGTTCATGTCTCTAATTTTTGCATGGACCACCCTTTCGGGTTTTCAGTCCACCGAGACGATCATTTTTGCCTAAGCTGCCTTTTCAGGTTTGCGACTTACTGAGTTGTTCTTATATGTTTAGACAAAGTATTTCTTGGCTGCATCGGCGTTCACAGGACGTACGAGTTTGTCACTATCCATAGTCGCAATAGTTATTGCACACGGGCCTTCATAGTTAGGCATCCACTTGCCCCTGGAGTTTGGTTGAAAAGATATTTATACACACACACACACATTTTGCTCAAAGTCTCCTTCACGAGGGTGTCACTTTCTTGCCTAAAGCTTGTTTCATCCTCTTTTGGTATAACTGTCCATGACACAAGGTAGTCATGCGTTTAAGTTCAATCAAGTTTCGCTTTTCATCATAACTCCTATTGACGGGACTTCGACCTCCACAGGAAGCACGGCCTCCATGTTGTATATTAAGGAAAAGGGTGTTGCCCCTGTTGAAATGTGCACTGAAGTACGATACCTCATGTAAGGCAACAATAACATCTCATGCTAGTCTTTGTAAGTGAATGCATTCTTCTTGATATTTTTGTTTGCGGATTCGATGGCTAAGATGCCCCAGCAAACGAGATATCTCATCGGGAACCTTTCATCCTCCTCTTTTTCAGCTTTGGACACATGGAACTCAAAGTTGGAAGAGAGTATAAGGTTAATGTGTTCAACAAGCTTATCAATATTAATCTGCATTTACGTTTGATTTTAGAAAGTGAATATTTGTATGCAAACATTTGGAAATGATTATTCTTTTAGGTTCTTTGTATTACCATTTTTTCTAGAAAAAGCACAAAATAAAAACAAAGTCGGGATCAAAACGACCTTTTTATTAATGATGGAAAATACATAAAGCAAAAAGCCCTACACAAATTCACTTTTGTCTCGGGCGGGACGAAAGGATCTTTTAAAAAAAACAAACAAACATATCTTTTGAACAACTAAGTAGCGGAAGAAGATATCAACAACGACCCAATTGTGGCAAACCACTCCATGTGTCACAAACACTAGGTATCACGATCCGGTAGCAGATTGGCTTGCTCATTTGGGTTCAAGTCTTTGAAGGACAAGATGTTAGCTTGGATTAACTTGTGAACTATATTCTTCAAAGCAAAACAACGCTCAACATCGTGACCTGGTGTCCCTTGATGGAAGGCACAAAAGAGGTCAGCTCTATACCATGTTGGCAATCTTTCCGACACCGGAGGAGGTGCCTTGGTTTGGATCAAATTCTTTTCAAGCAAAGTTTGGGAGCAACTCTGCATACTTCATGGGAATTGGACCCAATTGTGTTCTTGGAGCCTGTTGTCGAGGTTGTTGTTGTTGACGATATTGTTGAAACTGGGGCTGATAGCCCGGATTTTGAACAGCATTCATGACAGGCATAACAACGACAACATGTTGAGAAGTCGGATACTGTCGTTGAGGCCGCCCTTTCACCATACTTACTTCATGTTCTTTCTTCTTGGAACTATCTGTGGGAACACTTTTTTTGACCAAACGTACTGCTCGGACCCCTTCTTCCAAGCGCATACCCATGTTCACCATCTATGAGAAGTCATTGGGTGCACTTGCGACCATCCTCTCGTAATAAAACTCACTAAGGGTATTCAGAAAAATCCTAGTCATCTCTTTCTCTTCTAGATGTGGGATAATCTAAGTAGCGATTTCCCTCCACCGTTGGGCATACTCCTTGGAGGTCTCCTTGTCCCCCTGAGTCATAGACCGAAGTTGTTCTCGGTCTGGGGCCATATCCATATTGTACTTGTATTGGTGCACAAAAGCTTCATCCAAATCATTGAAAGTTCAGATATTTGTATTGTCCAAACTCATGTACCACTTCAGAGAGGCACCAGTCAACCTATCTTCGTAGTAGTGAATCAACACTTGATGATTACTGGTCTGTGTCGACATCTTTCTTGCATACATTATCAGATGACTTTTAGGGAAAGTATTCCACTTATATTTTTTTTAAAATCTGGGACTTTGAACTTGTGTGGTATCTGGACATTCGGTACCAAGCAGAGATCATAAGCATCCTTCCCGAACAATTCCTTTCCCCGAAGAGCCTTGACCTCTCAGTTTATCTCGTCATATTTTTCTTGTAGGTTATCCACCCGATCATAAGCCCCCACACTCCCTGAATGGAAGATGGGTCTGTTATCTTGTAGGGCGGCATGATTTGCTGGTGTTGAGAAGGTCATGGTAGCTTGAGGTACCATTGCAACCAGCGGAGGAACATAGGTTGCGTATTTTGGAACTTCAGAGACACGAGGGCGGAGTACTTCCCCAAAGCTAAAGGGCATGGTATGTTCTGGAGTACTGACGGAATGCATAATGATGCATGATGCTTATGCTAAAAATGGAAATTTTTTATTTTATCGAAGGACTTGTCAAAGTAATTGTAAATGTCAGGAGAACCTTTGTTTTATTTACAATCAGTTCCCTCTTTTTCAAAAGCAAGAACAAAGCCAAGGGAAAAGTCTTTGACAAAGGTTAATTTTTTTTAAGTTGTATTTCTTGATGATCCTTTTTACAAGCATACCTTTGATATTTATAAAAACTTATCTAAGTCCTTCGAATTTTTTTTTATGAATGTATGCATGATTATGCAACAAAAACAGAGAAAACATGGTGTGGGGTTAAAGTCCATAATGTTGAAGTCAAGGGCAAGTGCGCCACATGGTAGGTACTATGGTTTAATTTGCACCTGCATCATAGGTTCTACCAAGTTCCCAAAGTCATTGACCTCTTCCGAACATTATCGGATTACGAGACTACACCTGGTCTAACAATATTCGTAAGAAAGTCTCGTTTGAGTGTAGTATCGTGTGTCAACTAATACCAAGACAACACTTGGTTAGCCACCGCACTACATCTTAAAAGGCCAAGATGGGTCAAAGGTAAATCTAAAGGTCCTCAGCTTCATGGGACACTTAAAAGTAATAACGCATAAACGCGACTACACGCGCCGACATTATCACCTTCAAGAGGCCTCCACTGAGTGAGGTTGTATCACATGTACCAAAACACGAGACTACTATCTGAATGACACTTTGATTATACCACCATCCTATCTTAATTGTTTCCCTCAAGCCCGGGTATAGGACTTATCTCACTACTCACGTAAAAAGAAAAAAAAAACTTATATACACGTATTTCCATCTTATATTTTTATTTTATTTTAAGCAAGTTATAACACAAGATAAATAAACACAAGTTCAGCTCAACCCTCTTAGGGGATTCCCCAGTGAAGTCGCCATTTTTGTCACGGTGATTTTCGGAGATCAAGCTATTAGGTTAGCGTTGACTCACTAATTTTTATTCACCACTAAACTTTTAATTTTTCAAAAGAAAGGAAAAACAGTTCGAATAAACCACTATTTTTAACATTTTAGGTTTAGGGGTTAGTTACGTAAAGGGGAGGTTTTATCACCCTAAACGTCCGTGGTATCCTACGGGAACCTCTTGTTTTTATTTATTTCGTGCTATATTTTAATTGCTTAAAAATAAGAATTAAAGTGATGAGTAAAAGAAAGAAAAAATTGTTTTTTTATGATTTTTTTGATTCGGAAGGACAAGTGTCCTTTGCCTACATACCCGCGAGGGATCAAAACCACGTAGTTCGGGATAAAAATACCGATTGATTTATTTTTTATTTTTTATTAATTTTTTAAAAGGGTTAAAATAAAAGCCAAAGCGGCAAAATGGAATTTGTTTAGTGTTTTTTTTTTTATGTTTGAAAGAAAGTAACTCAAAATATGATTAAATGGATTGAAATTTTATTAAGAAAATGAAAAATGGGAAAGTCAGTTGATTGAAAATCAAGGTTTATTTTAAAAGGAAATTTTTGTTAATTTTTGATTATTTGAAATGTTTTTGTCTTTTTTATGATTATTAAATAAAACCTAAATAAAACTAACGTGACAATAAAAATAAACGCGAGGAGGTTTTTCTAAAGACGTTGGATCAATAGGAAACCTCTTTTCTAACCTAATATTTTTTTGCATTTTTTTTAATAAATAAAAGCGGAAAAATAAATAAAAATAAAGACATATGCATGATTTGAGAACTGAGCTTTACGACGCTCAACAAGCTTCCTTCCAGCACGCCGACTTTCTCAACGAGGCTGGCCCGATTCAGGACAGTTGTGTCCTCCATCTCATCCTCTCCAGGAAGGTCTGCCCTGCTCAAAGACTAACCTTCTTCTCCTCAGCCAGCTTGTTGGAGGCCTTAGCTGCCTGCTCTAGAGCTGCCCGTGCATCCACCACTTGCTTATCTAAAGCAGCAATCTGACGGCCTTTCTCCTCGGCAGCAGTCTTAGCAGCAATAACCCCACCTTCAAGTTAGAAGACCTTGGCAGCAAGAACGTCCCTCTCCTTCACCAGCACATCCGCCCTGACCTCGCTTTCCATTGAAGCGTTGTTCAAGACCGCAACGATCTCTAGGGCCTTCATCGCAACAATAACTCCTTCTGTTATTGCCTTGCTCCGACCAGCAGTGTCAAGGTCTTGGATAACCTTCAACTCCAGGTCACCCATGTAAAGCGTTGAGTTGGGCCCACAACGGTCCCGCTCAGACCATACATTTGGAAGCTGGAGAAGCTCCCCACTCTCAAAACGGATGGGGACGGCTTTGATGGGCGTGATCGGCTCTCTTGTGGGTGTCTTCACCCTCTTTCTCTTGGCGGGATCGTTCACCCTCTCCTCAAGGTGGTCCTCCCCTTATAGGTCCACCGTCAAGCGTGAAGTCGAACCAGGAGCAGCCCCGGCCAGAAGATGTGTAACACCCCGAAATCCCAACTTAAAAATTCCATGCATTTAATCAGAGTATATCGCAATATTCAGGATGTCACATTTCATAATATCTTTAAAACAAAACGAATAATAATTTATTCTTCATCAATATTCAAAACATAGCAGCGGAATCATAAACGTCTCAAAATCCTTAAATAATTAATTATTGGCACAAAAGCCTCATAAAACATCTCAAAATCAAAGTTATGAAGCAAACATCATCATTAATCAACATGATACATAAAGGAATAGAATTTAACAAAAACCCCATCCCGTTACATATCAGAGCATTTCCTACGACACCACAAGGACCTCTCACATCGTCGAACCTAAGCTTGATCACCTGCACTTGCCCACAAGGCGGCAATTCCAACAGAAGGGGTGAGATTCACAACAATTATATTAACATATAATTCAAATAATTATGCTTAACAACAACAACAACAATAATCGTCACATATAGCGGAAACATCTCAAACATCTATGTATAATAAATCGTCTTAAAACATCTTCACATAACAATCATCTCATAACGTCTCAGACACAAGACTCGACAAATGTAACTCTAACATCTTAACATCTTAAATAAGCTTCACCGTCGCTTTGAGCAAATGTTCCACCGTCGCTTTGAGCAAAAGCTCCACCGTCTCAAATTATGCAAATGCATGGACTCGACTCTTATTCTTAAACAAGTTAATACAGCATCTTAACATCCAATACGACTCTTTATCGACACATGCAATTATACAATACATGACAGCAGCTCAGCACACTTAACATATATATTTACAGCACATAATTATCGTCGCAATTATCATTTATACTTCATTCATATAACTCACTTAATAAGCATATAATCATAGATTAACGCCAACAAATAAAATCATCTTACAGCGTCATTACAGGTTGTAATCTAGGTCTTAAACATCTCTAATACTAACCAAAAGTCTACCCTCAAAGCCTCGCTCAAAACAGAGTTATAAAACTCAAGTTATAGTGGTCTGAGACCACATTGCTCGCTATGGCGAGTGGTTCTGCTCGCCTCGCGAGTTGCTGAATTAGCATTCTGCCAGTGCTCGCTACGGCGAGTGATTTTGCTCGCCTCGCGCGCTAAAGGGTCGCTCGCCACGGCGAGCTCAGCTGCTCGCCTCGCGAGTATCTACCTAACTGCTCGCCACGGCGAGCTATCGCAGACAGGTTACGGGTTCGCTCGAAACCTCACCAAAACTCGTCCAATTCTTCATGTTATGGCTCTAATCCTTCAGAATTATAATCCTAGTGATTAATCTAGGTTCTGTAACAGGTTTCTACATAAATTTGCATTAGTCTCTCATCAATTCATCACAATTCAACATTAACCCTAACTTATGAAATCTCTCAAACTATTTCCAAATTCCTTAGTTAATCATAAATAGATGAATTACAGTAAATACAATTGAAGCTAGGCTCACCCTTACCTGGTATGTTTGCAGAATTGGGGTTCCCTCTTCTCTGGCCACTTTTCTCCCTTTTTGCAAAAGTCTGTAATACGTACTGACTGTTTCTCTCTAAACCTAATTTCCTTTTATACTTCTTACTAATCTCACTTATCCCCACAACTCTATCTTATTATAAAAACAACCCCATCTCTCAAAATTATTGTTATTATAACACATCTTAATTTTTATCTATATATATATATATATATATATATATATATTAACATCACATATTTTATTTTATTAAACAATAAAATAAGCACTACATCACAACAACATCTCATACGTCACAAACATCATCAAAATCATATATTGTATAATAATATACTATATACTCTAATAAAATAATTAAATAATTAAAGTGGGCGTTACAAGATGGCTCACCGACCCTTGGCGGCAAGCTTTCTGCTCGTTTCGTTCACAAGCACTTGTAAATTTTTCATTTTTCCTGCAAACACGAAGTACGAAGAATAATCATACATGAAAGATTATAAACAAGACTAAGCTGAAAATACAAAAGGGAAAGGCATGACTACCGAGGCAATTCGTTGGGTCCTAAGACACCACAAGATCGTGGGTGTTGATGAAGCGGGGCATCCATCACTGGGTTTCCTCGTTTATTGGTCTTAATCCCAAGTGAAAAAGACTTGACAAACACCCAAAGTTTGTTGTGGGCATCTTTCTCTTCCTCCGTCAAGCTAGAAGCACTTCAGCCGAAATCTTTTGATTTGTAGCCTAAGTGGTCCTTACTCCAGCATAGAGGGAAGAAAGAACGTCGAACCGGGGCTTTGCCCTCAGCCATCAAGGGCTCCTCAACTGCCCTCAAAAGATTGTTTAAAGCAGCTTCACTTCTCGGCCTCACCAAGAAGAAGCGCTCCTTGAAACTCCTTACCTTCCCCGCAAAAATGCCAAACATTTTCTTGTTCTAGCAGAAGGACACCCAGGTGGCTCCGCCTTCCTTCTCGGTTCGTCGCTAAACGGTGAAGAGAGTAAAGAAGACGTTTTTGGAAGGGAGGACTTCCATGTATTGACACACTAATTTGAACGCCCTCGTGAAGGCATAAGAATTGTGATGAACATGGGAAGGAGACAACTTTGTCCATCGGAGAACATCCCTTTGAAAATTAGAGAAAGGGAGGTGGAAACCCATGTCTTTAAAAACCACCTCATACATGGGAAAAACATGGTCCTCGTACGACGAACACACCCTGTCCGATGTGCTCGGAAGTACAACCTCCCAATCTTCAATTTCACCCACGAAACTTAAGGGGATTTCTCCCGTTCTTTCCAAGGCAAAGGACGATACTGTTTCCAATGGCTTGTCTCCTATCCAGGAAACGTATGGCACAACGATCTCTTGTTCATTGAAATTTCCAGCCATGGAAAACCTGAAAGATCAAGGTAAAAGTGAATCTAACATTCGGATCCGCCCTTCCTTCACCTATCAGATCAACCATGGCAAGGAAGGGACCGAACATCTTCGCAAAAACTAGATCAGAAAGAAAAGCGCAGAGAGTTAACGCCTTTACGGTACTTTCTCCCAAATAGGAAAAACCAACGGTGAAGCTACACCTGTTACGGCGGAGAAACCTATTTCCGGTGGCAAACAGGATTGAAGCTTATGAAGTAAACTACGGCCTCTCACCAACGTTTTCTCTCAAAACACAAAAAACATAGAGCAAAACCCCTAGAAATCCTTACACACGGTGGAAACCGCCATAACAAACGGTAGAGACCACCGTATCAGAGTAAAATCTATTCTAAACATGCAGTTCTACGTTTTTTTAACAAAAACTAAGGAAATAGAACAAAGAAGCGGGGAAAAAGATGTTGTTGAACACATACCTGTTTGTCGAAGATGAAGAACTGGGCTTGACGTTGAAAGGTTGAAGGATCAGAAATGCTCTAACTCTGAGAAAACTCTTAGAAAATTACGAGTTGCTAAAATATGAAGTGGTAAAAGTGTTCCAAGCAAACGTTTGAAACTACTTATACCCACTTTGCAACCCTTCAAAATCAAGCGAGCACAATCTGGTGCAATCATTCACATGCAACATTTCATTCACTTACAAATCCATGGCCCATATCAAATCTAATCACGCATCCAACGGTCCAGATCAATGATAACGGTTCCTCAAACGTCAGGATCAAAACAACGGTTATGATGATGCCTTGGAAACACAAACCAAGAACACTCTTCAGGCATTAGGTACTCAAGTACCATAATAGCCTTTACACGTGTCATTCACAAACCAAAGGTCATGTCCCCTCAATGTTTCCCTCAAGACGTGGGCATTAATTGCTGAGTGACAAACAACTAACTCTTGACGAAGGAATCTTTTCATCTGATCAAGACCAAGCAGACACCTATATGCCGAACATAAATCACTCAACCGACGAACTTATTTGACTATGGAAACAAGCATACCAAGAGGTTAGCGAGCACGTTTCCTCAAAACGCTCGTCAAGATATTGAAGAAGCTTGAATTGTTATTGAGGCCCTAAGGTATTTTCATACCTCCCACCCGTTTGATTTGTCTTTACTAAACTTACAAGATGTTCACACAAGATCAAACGTTCTTTATCATGGGATATCGAAGAAGCTTCGACGTAAAGACGGGTTCATCCTTCACATTATTCATCAGTTGGATAATCAATTTTCGTTGCACCTTCGTGAGCAGTTTCCTCGCCCCACCTTAAGTCATCACTATTTGCCAAGAGCAACGACTTGGGGGGCTACTGTTCTGGACCGGTCAAAGACCTAATACCCAATTACTTGGTCCCAATAACAGTTCAAGCCCAAATACCACATTTGGCAAGATTACTCGTAACACACCCCTTCCCTGCGAGGGGGGGTGCACAAAGCAACTCAGGCCAGTTCAAACAAACTGCAACGTCTCTTTCACACGTTCCCGTGAATCTCTCTCCGGCGGTTACATTTCCCACGATTTCGTAACCGCCGGGCACATGTGTGTCATTGCAACGACTCTGCAGCCACCCACCTCTATATATAGGGGACTCCTCACAGTCCCCAAGGTAAAATCTATCCTCTCTCTAAATCTTCATCTCTGATATCTACTGACTTGAGCGTCGAACTGTCTGCATTTACACCCCATGTCGTTCCAAGAAACATTCTTGACGCATTCCACCACCACTAAACCACCACATTTAAAGTGCCGACAGTCACCTTCTGATCAGGTACGATCAAATATAAATATCAATGCAAGTTTGTACAACTAATAACTTGATACAACTGCCAAATACATATATATGGTACATATCTGGAACCACTAAAATAATCTAAACTCGTACAACACATGCATATAAAGATAAGGCATTCAGTCTCCTACATTGCCTTCCTTGCCACGAACAACCTGCTAATCTGAAATAAATAAAAAGGATTGGGGTGAGACAAGATGTCTTAGTGGGTTCCACCTATCCTAGGTTGTAGGCAATATCGGGGAAACCTATTATCGCCATCTGTTTATACTCAATCTGTTTAGGTTTACATTGTCCTCTCTACACAACAGAGCGATTGGGGGAAAACTATAATTGTTATCTGTATTCTGTCATAAGTCTTATCATAGTCATATTCATATCATATTCATAATTAAGTTAGAAAGTTAGCGTTGAACAAACATTTATTATCTGAGTTCATTTTACGGAATGAACCAGAGTGAAGTAACCCCAGATACATTCACTCTGATAAACCGGCTAAATTCCTATTTGAGGCTAGAGCTAGACCCCTCTTATCGTCGTGAAGGTTTCCTTTTGAGCTGGACCTATTCAGAATAATCTAGAGCTTTTCAGAGCCACAACTTATCTAAGAATCTACCTCTCAATTTCTTGTTTGAGAATCTACCTGTTTTCGAATGAGATGATAAAAATGAAGGATAAAATAGACAAATTAGATATTAAAGTTGGGGAATAGGTTTGAAGGACAAAAAGGACAAAATAGACAAATTTTATTTTTAATCTTATATCTCATTTGTCAATCCAATCAAACGGACGCAGCACATAGCGCAGCAGAGGATTCCGCAGCAGTGGATCCGACTCCTGTTTTGTCAAAGAACAGAATGCGTATTTTTCTGTCAAAAAAGAAAAGAGAATAATAATCTCCTTCTCTTGAAATTGAGCATCTTCTCTCACTAACTAACTAACTGTGACTTTTTCATTGATTCATTCATTCTCATCGACCACCGCAAGTATAGTAAAATGGGTTGGACGACGCCGACAGTGGATGAGTTCCTGCAGAAGTGCTCGCAATCTGGCGACGCTGCCTATGCCGCCCTCAGATCATTGCTGGAGGGTCTTGAGGATCTGGAAACCCGTTCCCAGGCTCGGATCTTCCTTTCTCTCCTTCAGAAGCGTTTCCCCACCAAGGACTCCTGCGATCAATGCTTTCAGACTTACCATTTTCGTATTGAAGACATCTTATTGGATCAATACGAGGGTAAGTAATATATATTTTATGAGATTTGCTTTCTTTTGATTCATTCATCTTATTGGATAAATGAAAATTGCATTGCAGGGTACCAAGGTAGAAATAAATTGACTATGATGGTGATTCCTAGCATTTTTCTCCCTGAAGACTGGTCCTTCACTTTTTATGAAGGGATAAATAGACACCCTGACTCCATTTTCAAGGACAGAATTGTTTCTGAGTTAGGTTGTGGAAATGGATGGATATCCATTGCCATAGCTGAGAAGTGGCTACCTTCCAAGGTGTTTGTTTGATTGTTGATATCATCTTCAATTCTTACATACCCAATTTCTATGCTAATACAAATCATTTCTTCAGGTCTATGGCCTTGATATCAATCCTAGAGCTGTCAAAATTTCCTGGATAAACCTATACTTGAATGCTTTAGATGAAAACGGACAACCCATCTATGATGAGGAGAAGAAAACTTTGTTGGACAGGGTAGAGTTTCACGAATCTGATCTTCTATCCTATTGCAGAGATAATGGAATTCAACTTGAAAGAATTGTAGGATGTATTCCTCAGGTAAGTAATTCCAGAATTTTTACACATCTATCTATGCAGGTTATTATAACTGTTAGGTAAGTAATTGATTTATATCTAACATTCCCTTAACATACAAGTCCTTTCGGCTTGACGCTATACAATGCATAGACACGACAAACACTGCCTTGTACTGAAATTTAATCGAGTTAAAAGAATAAGGGTAACAGGGATTGAACTATAGATCCCATGTCTTTAACTATCTGAAAAGCTTAAGATGTTGAGCGAAAGTACGCAAATGATTTTACACTATGTTATACACATGCACACATTAATATACGTGACTACTTTAACATATATGCACCTAACACAAGTAATTTTGTTGTTATATGCCACATTAAAATATGTTTGAAGTTAATACAAATTACATTAATTGATGAAATATATTTAAGAAGTATCTCTTAAACTGATTGTATTCAAATATACATAAAAAGTAATTTTTTAAACAAAAATGTTTCCATGAAAATAATTTTTTATGTCCTTCATTGTAATTTTGTAGAAAACTAGTTAATTTTTTTTAAAGAAAAACAGTATTTTTATGATTATAAACAAACACAAATTAGATTGCGTTTTAATATAGTGATTAATTAGTATCAAAACAATTTTTTCTTAAAACAAATGGGTCCTATATCTCAAATAGTTAATCCATACAATCATTTTCAGTTTTACAACATTTTAATTTTCTCCCTTTCTCTCTAAGAATCTGAGGTATTCTAGTATGGTATGACATTAGCTTCTTGATGAATTTGGTTTATCCAGTGATGTTTTAGCTTAATCATTTGATTAATATGCATTCTTGTGGTTGGATCCCGTGCAGATTCTTAATCCAAATCCAGATGCAATGACTAAGATGATAACAGAAAATGCAAGTGAGGAATTCCTTCATTCTTTGAGTAATTATTGTGCACTTCAGGTAAATACAATCTTATCTTTTTAATACGTCACCAGCATTCTACTAGCTATGTTGTTGTTTCCCCAGAGATACTTTTTTGAAGTATTCATATTTGTTTTATGAATTCTATGTGTGAAGCCAAAAATAAATTTTAATTAAAGTATCACTTGCACAATTTATCCCTTCTTCACCGGTCGGTCTTGGCAGTTTTGAGCCTATTTATGACTTTTTTGTTGTTGTTGACAATAGCCTATTTATGACATAAATACTACATTTTCATGTTTATTCTTTATTTTGTTGTGTGTAGGGTTTTGTGGAGGACCAGTTTGGGTTAGGTTTAATTGCAAGGGCAGTTGAAGAAGGGATATCAGTAATCAAACCAAATGGAATTATGATCTTTAATATGGGAGGTCGCCCAGGACAAGGTGTTTGCAAAAGATTGTTTGAGCGTCGGGGTTTTCGCATTACAAAGCTTTGGCAAACGAAAATCATTCAGGCTAGTAATCATATATGTTTGACTAGATAGTATTTCTCCAGTGAAAGTGTAGCTTATTGAGATGTACTGGCACAGGCTGGTGACACAGATATTGCAGCCTTAGTTGAAATTGAGAAGAACAGCCCGCACCGTTTTGAATTCTTTATGGGGCTTTCTGGAGATCAGCCTATTTGTGCACGAACAGCTTGGGCTTATGGAAAGTCTGGTGGCAGCATTTCCCATGCTTTATCAGTTTACAGTTGTCAACTTCGTCAACCTAACCAGGTCGGTTGTTCACCAAAACTGTCAATTTCTTACAAGAATATTGTTATCCTGAAGGAATTTTGAAGCACAATGCAATTTGATACTTGCAGGTTAAAGTTATATTTGAGTTTCTGAAAAATGGATTTCAAGAGATCAGCAGTTCTCTGGATTTGTATTTTGAGGATGATTCTGTTGCTGATGAAAAAATTCCTTTCCTTGCTTATCTTGCAAGCATTCTAAAAGATGATTCCTATTTTCCATATGAACCACCGGCTGGAAGCAAACGCTTCCGCAATCTCATTGCTGGATTTTTGAAGACGTATCACCATATTCCACTCACTGCCAGTGTAAGAAGAAACCAGCGCTTTATAATTATAATATTTAGTCATGCAATATTATGGGTATACATCATGTTATACATATAGTCATGCAATATTATGGGTATACATCATGTTATACATCTAGCATAACATGATGTGCCATTTGGTTTTATCTTTGCTGTAAGATCTATTGTAAATATCTTCTGTAGTTAATAGGTATGTCATCGTGTAAGTATGGCTCTTTATTGCAGCCAAACAAAATTCCACGCATTAATGAATGAATAGGGTAGTATATGTGTTTCAAGAGCTGTAGAAAAGTTAATATTAAGTAGCAGAGTTGTTTTTATAATTTCCACATATTTCTTCTGGTTATGGGTGGCACAATGTCATTAGGTCAGATCTGTTATTTATTGAATTCTGGTATTTTATTCATAAGCCTCAAACATTCATAATAGGCTTGGGTTAGTAAGAGTCAGGGAGTACATTTTGGAGGTTGTTTATTCTAACTTACTTTCTCTGGAAGCATATTATTTTGAGGGTGTTGTAGTTTAATTATTGTAATTAAGAATTCCTAAGAGATACAAGCTGGAAGTCTTTTAACCTTAAAGGTCTTCTAACTTGCATTACTAAAATACACTCAGCTGTTGAATGGCAGAACTTTTTCCTGAATCTTAAATTTATTAATTATCAAGAACTTTCTTCTTTCTGGTTTATTACACCAGAATGACCAAACTATATGCTGCGTTCAACTCATTCTCCTCTTAATCCTTCTCTTCTCCTTGTTACTATACACAAATATGTCAGCAGGGCCAGTTGTCATCTAAGTTATAGCTCAAATCATGTATAATCCTACATGCTCTTCTGATTCTATATCACTTAGATGTAAGCACAAAATCTAAGAGAAATAAGGGATAAGCTGGCGCTATTTCATGTGAAATTATCTTTGAAAAACAGATGTTATCCACAAACAAATAATAAAAAAATTGAAATATGAAAAACTAGAAGAAAAATGGTCTTATTTCTAAATTGGTCTCCTGGTAGACTATAGATGCTTCCCACTTTAAGTAACCTTTTTCCATCATGCATTTGAATGGCGGGAGTTTCCCTGTCAGAAATCTTTCTATTTTGAGTTAATAATCTGGGAACTTGCGTTGTGTATATATTCATACTTGCTGTGGCTAATTGGTACAAATGCTTTTCGTAGGATATTATTACTAATATCATAATTTAAAAGTAAAATATATGCAGTGCTCTACTTGATTTTAATTTTGTTGATACGTGTAAACCATTCTACTCAGGCTAGTGATTAGCAATTACATGCCCCATAGTAAATTTGTTTGGTTCATATAATATATTACAATATTGACATATCTATTGAAATTCTGTGCCAGAATGTTGTCATTTTTCCTTCAAGGAATGCGGCTATTGAGAATGCTCTTCGCTTGTTCTCACCTCGGCTTGCAATTGTTGATGAACATCTGACTCGACACCTACCTAGTCAGTGGTTAACATCTTTGGCACTTGAGGTATGAATGTCATGGCAGTGGTCTTTTGTATTATCATGCAAATATTATAATTTCCTACAGCAGTTATATAATAATAATTTATTAAACTGCCTACTAATAATTATATAATGTCTACGCCAAGCCTAATTGTATATTTAGGCTTCTTCCTTACATAGGTGTCCTTGTGATAGGAGGCCTACTACTAACACAATCAAATTAATAGTTGTTGACACAGTACAGGAGAAAATCATACCATCACTTTTCAATGTAAGGAATCCAATGTTTCAAAAGCATATATACAACAGCAACAACCAAGTCTTTTCCCATTAGGTGGGAACACCTGCATGGATCAATCAATGTCATAAAATCGTATCATGTATTTGAACCAAATATAAAATTAAAATATTTATTTTTAAGCAATCTTAAAGATTCGGCCTGTAGTTTTCTTCCGTATCCCCCCTACCTTAAATTTAACTACTGGACCACCCTCTATCTGGTTTAATCGCCTTACCAGCGCTTCAGTTCCATACAACACAGCAGATCTTATAACTTGCGAAAGAAATTTTTGTAGATTTGATTTTTGCTCACAGCAAGGACATATATTTACTTAGCTGCAATTGGAGACTGGTTGGTTGGGAGAGGCTAGGCTCTCAAATTCCTTGTGCATCTTTATCTCCTTTATCCTTTTCTTTGTAATTTACGAATTGTGTTGTATACTTGTATTCCCCTGTTTTGAGGATTGCTGGAAGTTATATAAATAATAAATAAATCTTTTCAGTGTATTTAATTTAATTTTCAACCAGTTTTATCAGATTATTGTATGTACCATAACAAGTTTTTATCATTTTAGCAGAATATGGGATCTATTGACTCTTTAGATGATACAATAACAGTAATTGAAGCCCCTCGGCAATCAGACTTAATGATAGAACTAATAAAGAAATTGAAGCCTCAAGTGGTGGTGACTGGAATTGCTATTTTTGAGGCTGTTACTAGTTCAGCTTTTGTGCACCTCTTAGATACAACGCGAGATGTTGGATCTCGTCTTTTCTTGGACATATCAGATCACTTTGAGCTATCCAGCCTTCCGGGATCAAATGGAGTCCTGAAGTATCTTTCAGGAAGTCCTCTACCCTCTCATGCGGCAATTATTTGCGGACTGGTAAAGAACAAGGTAATATTCCATATTAACTTATTAGCTGACTTAGACCGTATGGTAGGCTTCTGTTCTGGCTTGACTTTGATCAATTTCGTATTAATGGCACTAACAACCAATGTTTTTCCAGGTTTATCCAGATTTAGAAGTAGCTTTTGTCATTTCAGAAGAAGAGTCTCTCTTTAATGCATTGTCCAAAACTGTTGAGTTACTAGAAGGCAATACCGCATTAATCAGTCAGTACTATTATGGCTGTATTTTCCACGAGCTTCTTGCTTTTCAGCTGGCCTGCCGGCGTGCACCGTCTGAGGTCTGTCTGCCTGTCGTTTTCATTTTCTTTTAGTCTTGAAAATTTGAATTGTTTTTAGCGTGTAACATCTGTTCCTGAGATGCATCCGTTCTTTCATTTGTGGCTCCGTATATATCTGGACCACGGTAATTTTGAAGAAAGAATACGTTTAAAAGCTTGACTTGAGAACCTAATTGCATGAAAGAACTTCCTAATTCCCTGTTATCCCGTGCCTTCCAAATTCACACAAGGAGTTGTATCGTTGTCATTCATGGGGACTAGTAGCTGTATGCTTTCACCAGTTATTACATGAGGTTAGGGTCTGAATTTCGCCAACAGTGAACCAAACAGACTGTCATTATCTGCTTTAATAGGAAAAAAGGATAACTCGGGTTCCATACATTTGAATGAGAGAAAATAAGAAAGGCATACGGTGAAACTGATGAGAGAGATGTTGTTTTAACTAGAGTATGCTCTGTTGATCACTACCAGTTATGACAATATCATCTACATAATCAACCAGGTAAATGCATCGTTGGGCTAAGTGATGATATAAAACAAAGTGATTGGCTTTGCTGCGAATCATACAAAACTACTGCAATATGGCGCTGAATCGACCAAACCTAGCTCGAGGGAACTGTTTAAGACCATATAGGAACCTGTGAAGTCGACAAACCATGGTAGAGGACTTCTCCTGAGAAACAAACTCAGGTAGTTGCTCCATATAGACTTCTTCAAGATAAACATGCAAAAATGTAATTTTAATGTCAAGTTGATGGAGAAGCCAGTGTCAGATGTCTGCAATAGAAAGGACGAGTGTCAGATGTCTTACAAAGGCCATTCTGGCAACAGGTTAGAAAGTCTCACTATAATCCAAAAATATGCGCATAATCCTTAGCCACCAGGGGAGCCTTAAGTCGATCAATCTTACCATTAGGACCATTCTTCACCATATAAAGCTGAAGAGGAACAATAGAAGGCATAGCAACAATAATTGTAGGAAGGGACCTTGGAGCTAAGCGGGTCACTCAAAGTATGGAACAAACTCGAAAAAGGTAACATTAGCCGATACAAGATACCTTTGAAGTGTAGGAGAATAACAACGATAATGTTTTTGAGATTGAGGTTAACCAAAAAAGACACTTGAGTGATCGAGCCCAGAGTTTGTCAAGATCAGGAGAGTGATTGTGGACAAAACATGTGAACCCAAATACATGAGGAGTAAATGAGTAAAGGCATGCGATTTATAAGATAGGACATGGTTAGGACAATATCCTCCAAAAAAATGAGATGAAACATTACCATGAAGGAGAGTTTGAGTGGTTTCAATGAGATGCCGATTTTTGCGTTCAACTACCCTATTATGTTAGGTGTATGAACACACGATGTTTGTTGAAGAATGCCATTAGAGACCATACAATTTTGAAGTTGATGGGACAACTATTCATGTGCATTATCACTGTGTAAAGTGCAAATGGACACACCAAATTAGATTTTAATTTCCCTATAAAATTGCTCAAAAATAGATATAATTCAACCCTGTTTTTCATTAAAACTAACAATGTAAAACTAGACGATTATCAATAGGTAACAATATTTAGACTTAAAAGTGGAAATAGTGCGAGAAGGATCCCAAACATCAAAGTGAACTAATGCAAAGGGGGAAGATCCCATTTATTTACTTGACCGCATAAGTGACCGTGTGTTTCCCAAATTGACACGACTCACTATGTAAACTAGATAATTTGGAAAGACTAGGTGCCATCTTTTGAAGTTTGAGAAGACTTAGATGACCGAATTAAACATGCATAGTAAAAGGGAAATCTTTGACATGGCATGTCATTGGTTTGACAAGAGATAATAGTGGCCATTAGATGCACCCGACCCCATGATCCATCCTGAAGTCTGATCTTGCAAAGTAACATCGCCATTAGTTAAAGTGATGACACAATCTTGAGAATGAGTCAATCGGCTGATATAGATTAAATTGAAGGGACATCCAAGCTCATAAAGGACAAATTCAGCATTGATTACTGTTATGACAGGACCAGGGATAAGTTGGATTCACTGTGGATCTAATGAAGACAACCTTACCTTATATTTGCAAAAGATTGAGTGCGCGGCTCTAACATGTGACCTCCAATTCACATGACAATAGCTCCAACCTTTTGTTGGGATCTAATATGATAGAGTTTTTTAAGTAATTAGTAGGTGGTTAATTATAGGTCTAGGTAGATTATTAGTAAGCGGCCCATTGGGATTAGATAATAAGAGGCCTGTTTGGGTCAACGACTAGAATGTTCTCTTTATTTATATATAAAGGGGAATTCTTTGGAGTTCTAGAGTATGACAGATTGTGTTTTGTGTTTAGGGCCGGAGTAAGATTTCTCTCTTCTACTATCTTACTATTCTCATTACTATCAATAAAGCACCATATTTTCTTTAATCGCCACATCTGTTTCTTCTTATAGTTTGATTGTGTTATTGTTAATTCGATTGTAGGATCCTTTGGTTCCTATCACCTTTGCACTAAAGCCCCTCTTCATTATTATGGGGAGCGTGCCATGTAAACTAAAAATTAACACATATCTTCTGTATAGCTAGCTATTTATGACATGTTCGTGAATTAGTTTATTCCCGTGGTTAGTTTTCTCATTACTTCAAATTTAACTTCTGTCCTCCAGAGAATCTGTGAAAATGTCAAATCAGTTGATATGATAGGATTTGCTAAATCAGCCGTATCAGTTCTTAATAATGCTGAGCTAGCAATTGACGGGGTAGATAATGGTTCCCTGATCCACATGGATGTTGATCAAATCTTTTTGCCTGTTCCATCTCCTGTCAAGGCTGCTATTTTTGAAAGTTTTGCTCGACAAAACATGTCTGAGTCTGAAATTGATGTCACCACAAGCATAAAAAAATTCGTCAAAAGCAACTACGGTTTTCCAACAGATACCAGCACGGAGTTTATATATGCTGACAATTCAAAAGCTCTTTTCAACAAACTGGTCCTCTGTTGCATTAAAGAAGGTGGCACCCTCTGTTTTCCAGCTGGATCAAATGGGAACTATGTTTCTTCTGCTACATTTTTTAAAGCTAACATAGTGACAGTTCCTACTGATGCCAGCGTAGGTTTTAAGTTCACGGAAAAGACACTCACTGGAGTTCTTGGCACTGTGAAAAACCCATGGGTGTATATTTCTGGACCTACAATCAACCCCACTGGCTTAGTTTATAACAACAAGGAGATAGGGGAGATTTTGAGTACCTGTGCTAGATTTGGTGCAAGAGTTATAATTGATACTTCATCCTCTGGTTTGGAATTTGACAGTAAAGGCTGGGGTGGCTGGAATTTGGAGGAGTGTTTGTCTAAGCTGAATTCTTCATTCAAGCCATCATTCTCTGTGTCTCTGCTAGGAGGATTGTCTCTTAAGATGCTCAGTGGTGTTCTCAGATTTGGGTTTCTTATTCTTAACCAGTCGGGTTTGGTTGACACATTTTATAGTTATCCGGGATTAAGTAAACCTCATAGTACTGTTAAATATGCTGCAAAGAAGTTGCTGGAGCTTAGAGAGCAGGAATCATCAATTCTATCAGATGCTATTGTTGAACATACACAGATTTTGAGAATTAGATCCAAGTGCTTGAAGGAGGTAATTTCTGATCTGCTTAACATTTCTGTTTGAATTTTATTTTAATTGCTTTGTTTTTTATGGTTGGATTTTTTTCTTTTATTAAAAAGAATGCTAAACAATTTTTGGGGGAATACTTCCTTAGGCACTTGAGAAGAGCGGTTGGGACGTGCTTGAATCGTGTGCTGGCATTTCTGTTGTGGCCAAACCTTCCGCCTATCTCAAAAAGACTATTAAGCTAAAGATTTCATCAAAAGGTGAAGTCAGCCAAGGAAATGCCACTGTGGAAATAAAGCTCGACGACTCAAATATTAGGAATGCCATTCTCGAAACCACAGGTTTATGCATCAATAGTGGCTCTTGGACTGGAATTCCTGGATATTGTCGGTTCAATATTGCACTTGAAGAAAATGATTTCAAGAAAGCACTGGATTGTATACTAAAATTTAGAGAAGTTGCACTAGGTTAAAGCCCGTGTCATCTGATATACAAGTATACTTAGCTGATTTAGCTTCAGTGCATGTCATTCGTGTTTTAAGGAATAAGGAAAGTTTGGGTGTTTTGTTCCTCTTGTTAACACGGTCTATCGTCCGTTTTTTATTTGCATGGTGTGCAATAATCATAGAATGCGAACTTTCAGTTCAAGAAATTTTCTCTAATCATTTGTTGCATTACATTTATGATTTATGTATCTATGTATGTTTCTGTAATTTAGTCATGGTGTGAGGTTTAGGATGGATCTGCGCGTAAACAACCTAGTACTATCTGTAGGACAGGATTTAATTCATATACTATCACAACTAAGAAGCATGATCATTGTTTCTGGCTAACCACAAAATGTTTTATATTTATATATTTTACCATTCTAATTCATGCCTGGCTGGTGATCCACATCATGTAAAGAGGAATTAGAGGGTCTAGTCGCATTATTCGATGGATATAACCTTTTAAACACAAATGTGGTAGTATGATAAAACCATTCCTAAAAAGGAAGTAAAATTTTGACGAACCTATATATTTGCTTCCTACTAAAAAATGTACATAATATGTTGAGTCCTCTATCTAAATGAATTAGTTAATATCAGGCCTTGATCTCCTCCTACTTAATTGATCACCTTGATCTAATAGTGATCCAATGATTCCCTGTTCCACTGTCTTCCAGTTGCCACATTGTTGTTCCTTGTGGGCACAGAAACTCTTTTGTGATGGAGAAATGATTCCCTCCTGCTGGACTTGTTAATTCATCATTATCATCTGAGTCGTCGTCATCATCATATGCATCCTCAAACTGATGAACCTCCAAGACAGATGCGGGCGAGGAAGCAGAGTAGTGTTTGTGATGAGTTAAAGTAGTTGAAACAAGAAATGGATGGTTAAGCAACTCCTGTGCGGTAGACCTCTTTTTGGGATCTCTCACCAAACACCTCCTCAAGAAATCGAAACCCTCCTGAGAGAAATGAATTGGAAATTGAGGTATCCCGTCACCACACGCAATCTTAAACATGGCAGCCATTGGATTTGAAATGGAAATGAGGTCATCGTCTACCCAAGGAGGCATGCCAGTGGCCATTTCAATAACAGTACATCCCAAAGACCATATATCTGCTGCTGCAAAATCAACAACCCGACTCTCATCATTAATACTACTATTATTCTTCATTAATAATACTTCAGGAGCCATCCATAGAGGAGTTCCACCATTAGCAATAATGCATGATGAAGATTTGTTCATGTTCATGTTTTTCTTTACCCTTTTTGCACACCCAAAATCTGCCAGTTTGACATTCCCAGATGAGGCCAAAAGCACGTTTTTGCACTTAAGGTCACAATGTACAATTCCATGTTGGTGAAGATGATATAACCCATTCACAATTTGTCTAGTATACACACGAACAACATCTTCATCTAATGAACCACCAAACTTGTGTGACACGTCAGCCAAACTACCCCCGGACATATACTCCATGAAAACATGCAGTTGGTTATCTTGATGATCATAATCTGTCCCTAAACATTGGACAATATAGGGTGAAGGTGATGAATTTAATGTATTTAGGATATTCACCTCGTTCTCCAGAGCATCATGTCCTGCCTCTGAATGCGCTGTTTTCACCACAAAAAGTCCACCGGTGGATTTGTTCATGGCTAGATGGACACTGCCAAAAGATCCACATCCAACCATTTTACCCTTCATCCATTCACTCCCTTTTATTATTCCACACATTTTTTATCATAACAACTTTTCCTTCCCTTCCACCACCAACTAAGTGCATCCAAAAATCAACCTCTTGAGTCGGGAGGGAGAGGGGATTCCTCAAAACTTGAACTTGTTGGAAAACGTCGTACAAAATATTGATATGATGATGTATCCGATGAAGAGAAAGAGAGATCCAACACAAAACAAACCAAAACCAAAGAGTTTAATTAATGTTGATGGAAGATGAAGCCTTTAATTTAATTTGTTGTTGGCAATGGCATGCAAATTGAGGACACCACTAAACATCAATCACATGAAGAGTAATAACAAATTAATGAGTAGAGCGGCTTTCGGAAATCCGAAAACCGCCCTAAGGAGCAATATATATATCCCTTTCCAACCGGCACTGCTTCAACAAACAAACAAACTCTCGTTATGTTAATTTCAGATTTGCTTGAAGAAGATGAAACAAACTACTGTAACGAGAAACAAACCTACTTGATAATAATAAAATAAAAGGGACAGTTTGTGGTTGTTGGCTATCCTTAATCTCGGAACGCTGTCTCTTTAGGATATTATTTATGCTATCTATGTTTTTCTAATAGTAACAACCGCATAAGATACATTAGATACAAACATAGACACCCTAGGATAGGATCAAAATCAAAATTCTCCACATTTTAGATTCCTATATTTGGCAAATATTTGTCAAGAGACACAAGATATTGTGTGTGTAAGTGCCTTTCTTGTAATGTTGAAGACAAAACTCAAAAGTATCCTAATCTTTTGCCTAATTGTAGAAAATGTAGGATTTTTAATTTTAGAAAATAAAAATCCAAATAGGATTAAATAAAACATTTTTAGATGATCATGTCGTAGACACGATAATTAATAGTTAACACCAAAGTACTTGAATGAGGTAATGATAGATTATTCACATGGTACCAACAAAGTACTTGAATGTAGGTCTCTACAACATGACAAATCCGTATTTGAACAACTAATTTTAAAATGTGTAAACACATTAAGCTTTAATTCAATTTACCCTATCAATGTCTGGAGTAGGGATGACAATGGGTATCTAATGAGTAGGGTATTACAGTGCCCAATCCCATACCTGTATTTGTAAAAAATATTCGCACCCATGTCCGTACTATTGTAGGCAACAACTTTAGTGCTCTTCCTCATACCCTATGGGTACCTAAGTGTCCATACCCGCACTTTAATTATGAAAAGACGATAAAAACATCACAATTGAAATAAAACTATGGTCCAATTTTTTAAAATTAACTCATAAAATAGTATGAATCGTAGTATTTAGTCAAATAAAAAACATCCAAAATATCCCTAAAAAATTGTACACCGACAAGATGGAGTTGTTATGGTATTAAGTAGTTTTTTGATTTAGGTTTAGGTTTAGGCTTAAATAGCTAAATTAATTAATTAATTATACATAAAAAATAAATAATTATTTATAATATTATATAAATATTTATATGCTGGGTTGCGGGGCTGGGTAGTATAGTACCCTTACCCGTGCCCATACTCATTAAAATTTGCGGGTATTACCCGGACCCGTGCCCATACCCATGAAATTGAGGTTTTAGCCTATCCATTGTAGGTATTTTTTGCGGGTACCCATTGGGTCTGGGTCTAATTGTCATCCCTAGTCTGGAGTGCATCTTCGCTTCATTTATCAAACCTCCATTTATCCCTTTTCACTTCATAGATGCATGACATGTGGTAAAAATAAATAAAAAAGTTTAAAAATTTAGGATTGTGGCGGCGGCTGCAAGCGGGAGAGGCGATGATGATTTTGATGAGGGGAAGGAGGAGCGTGTGTTTATTGTGTTAGATAACGCGTGTGTTTTGTTTTTCACTAAACAGCTGCATTTTCTAAACCTTGTAAACTCAGTCATTGGTTTTATTTTTGCCACATGTCACACATCTATGAAGTGAAAAGGGATAAACGGAGGTTTGGTAAATGGAGCAAAGATGCCCTCTACAAACTGAATTAAATGAATTGCACATTCACTTGCAGATCAATGATAGTATAAGTTAAATTTCATCAATTACCCCAAGCACTTGAGAAAAGATGAAATAATTTAGAAACATGAAAACTGCTCTTCGCCCTGCACAAAACGCTCGCACCCAGCTGAACTGACGAAAATGCTTCTGCATGACTTAAGTCACGCAGCGTATATTAACTCACGCACATTATAAGCTATGTGTTACTTAAGTCACACACCACTGGCATGTGCGTGAGCTAACTCACGCACGTTGGCCGGTGGTCAGAACTGAAGAACAAAAGTTTTTTGGTCTTTGGTTAGTTTTTCAACATTCAATCCACACGTTTTTTTTATCAAGTTTTACACGTTTTTTGACCACATTAATGATATTTACAACTTATACTACCATTCCCACCTATAAATACCCCTTATACTTCCCTATTTCTTCACACCATCTCACTTTCTCTCCCTCCTCACTCTCTCCCTCTATTTCTCTTTTTTTTCTTTTCTTTCAATAGTCTCTTTGGAGGAAAAAGTGGTCAGTCTTCTAGGGATAAAATAGTGAGTAGCCGACTCAGGGAAGTGATCGACCCTTGAGATAAAATTAAATTTGCTTCTTTTTACCCCAAAATCTTTTTACCGTAGGTAAAAAGATTCTTTTTCGGGTATAAAAAGAACCAGATTTAGATTTATCTCAAGGGTTGATGATGTATTTCTCCAAGAAGGTTGCTCACTATTTTACCCCATGAAGACTGGTTACTTTTTACCCCAAAAGAAAATAAGTATATTATTTAGTGAATTCGAGTAAATGTATCAATGTAACAATGTATCAATTATTGCATGAAGTTGATTAATAAAATGAGATGTTATATATATTTGCTTTTATTTTTATATTTGCTTTCATTTTTAATTTTGTATTTAATGAATTTTGTTATATGTATCAATTACTAATTTGAAGTGCATAAAGACTAAATAAACTTAGCGTGAATTCGAATAAAGACTAATTAAACTTAGCGTGAGTTCGAATAAAGAATTGTAATGAATAAATTCGAATAAAGTTGCGTATTGAATAAATTCGAATGAAAGTTACATTACATTACATAAAGTTCCTAAATATAGTCTATCATTACATGACATTACATTCAGAATTGCACCTTTCAACTACAACAACTGTGTTACCTCTGAATGGTGCAAATTCAAAGTTGCTAAGCAGCAGGACTCCAGCATCCGTCCAGAAGTGCTTATGTTCCATTCAAAATGTTAAATTCTCGTGGGTCTTGGTTTTAAATGATAGTATCCAAGTGCCAACGAAATGAGGTCCTAACCTTGACACTTCAATACCATCATTTAAACGAAGCCAGCAAAAATTTAACATTTCGAATGGAACAAAAGCACTTTCGGACGAATGTTGGGGCCTGTCGTTTAACAAGTATGAATTGCCCCATCCAGAGTAACACAATTGTTGTAGTTGGAAGGTGCAATTCCCTACCTAATAACGACATTCTGGCGGAATCAGACTTATATAATACATTTGGATTGCACCTTCAAACTACAATAATCATCTTACCTCTGAAATGGTAAATTCAAAGTGGCTAAACTCCAGGACTCCGGCATTCGCCGACAATTCCTTTGTTCCATTCAAATGATTAAATTCTTCTTAGGCTTGGTTTAAATGACGGTATCCAAGTGTCAAAAAAATGAGGTCCATTCCTTGACACTTCAATACCTTCATCTAAACAAGCCTAAGAAGAATTTAATCTTTTGAAAGGAACAATGAGAATGTCGGGCGAATGCCGGAGTCTTGGCGTTTATTAAGTTTGAATTTCCATTTTAGGGTAAGATGATTATTGTAGTTGGAAGGTGCATTCCCTACCTAATCACGACCGCTACCTAATCACGATCTTTTGGCGGAATCAGACTTTTGATGATATCTTCAGTTAATCTCACCAACGTTGCTTGCATATCGATCCACTGGAACATGTTGTGCTCCCAAAACATGGTCGTCACGTTTTCGTCGTTCGTCAATTCCACCCAAGCGAATGATACTCTTCCATCGTCGAGCGTTGGACGTTTATACCGAACGTATTCCACCTTCCTTGTCTCTCGGGGGTTGACTCCTTTGTTGAATTCATCCAGCTGATACTTGAGACCTTTTAACGTTATACCAAGACACTGAATCTTCAACCTCTAAGGTTCTCCGCCGTTGAATTGTGCACGAACGTCGATCCACCCGGCCATTGTTTCAAATTTACACAATAAGAAATTAAAAATAATCAATGAAAAACTCATTCAAATATTTCATCAAATACTTGGAGTGCAAATTATACATAAACCCTAAAACTCATAACTACAACATCAGCATGCAAACATCTAACCATAATTAAGCAACATAAGTCATTTACATGTAACATGCAATCATTTCTTGCAAGCAAAACCAAAATTTAAACAAGCCCTAAATCTAAAAAAATTCTCTAAAACTCAAAACCTACAACATAAACATGCAAAAAAACTAAACATTTAAACACAAGTCATTTTCATGTAAAAATTTCTTGCCAAAAAAACCAAAATTTAAACAAACCATAAATCTAAACAAAATTTAATTTAAGAGAAAAAATCTAACATATAAACATAAAAGGTTAATGATGTTTGATTATGAAAACTTACTTGTTATTAGAGTGTTGTTTGATTTGAACTTGAAGGAATTTTGGATTTGGTAATTTTAGAGAGATTTTGGAGAATTTTTGAGATTTTAGATAAGAAATGAGGTATTCTGTCTTGTTTAAGATAGGACGTAGCGTGAATTAACTTGCACAGGGGTAAAATTGGCATGACTGCATGGTGGAAGTATTTTGTGCAGGGGGTGAGCAGTAATCTAGAAACATTTAGTAGAATTTCGGATCATACACATGAAATTCATATTTCGGATCATACATATATGAATATGTAGGTAAGCAAAGTTAAGCTCATCAATAAATCCATTTTATTTTTTTCTTAAAAAAAAAAAACAAATCCATTTTATTTTATCAAAAAGGTTTTAATGCTGGCTAACAAATACCAAGCAGCCAGTAGATTCTTTTTTTTGACAACCAGTTGAATTTTGTGAACATTAATAACATTCTGTATCGGCATTGATCTCTCTCAAGTAATCCAGTCCAATCCAATGATTTAAGTAGAAAAGAAACTAATACTTTACAGGGTCCACTCTGAACGAAGATCAGAGTTATTCAATAAAGGATCCCAAGTACATTGACCTACATTAGTTTCTGTATTTATAGTACTAAGATAAGATTCATCATAAACACCTGTTTAAGGTATTATGCAAAATTTCAATTTTAATTGTGATCAATATCATACACACTAGACTAGACAGCAACGCGAAGTAATCCAACACAACCTCATCCAGTAGATTCATGGTGTTTTATCACCACAATAATTGCCAACGAACAATTACCAAAAGAGAATATATAACCATAAGTAAGAGTTGTTCTAACATTAAAAGTACAAAAATACAACCCGACAGAAAGAAAAAAAAAAAAAGTTATCAATAGCACAGAAAAAAGAAGAGGTACTCAATAAATTCTAGGGCAAAAACATTATATACCTAGAATTAGCAAACAGAACACAAGAAAAAAGCCTTATTGAAGCTTAACCCTTTACAATCAGTTTTTTCCTTATCCAAAAATTGACATTCACCCAACATACTTTTTTACTGGATGCTATGGTCCAATAACTTGGGTTGGGGATTGCATGGGCCAACCTGGAAGTGACGGTGATCCGGGTGGTGTTGCACTACGGCTGGGAGAGAAAAGGCTTAGCTCTACAAATGTTCCAGTTGAAGCAACACCTTTTTCCATTGTCCGAAAAGAAATTGACCCACGCTTTGTTGATTCATCTGAATACCTACCAGGACTAGGCCGAGCATTTTCCTCAACATTATCTTCCAAATGACTCTGGCTAGTGATAAGGGACACAGTATCGTTCTGAGCATCATTAAACCTCCTAGTCCTAGCTTCCAAGTCTTGTAGATTTCCCAGCGCTAAACAATCTGCAACTGGACGGTACACAAGTGTGCACATGCACAACCCAGAACAACATACAAGAGCAAGAAAAGCCAAGAAAACAAAGGTTTCAAACATAAAATGCTCAGGTCCAGATAAAACAGATAAACCAAGAAAAAGAACCCTTAATGGAAGGAAACACAAAACAGAGAATAGCAATGTGTAAACCCTTTTCTGTAACCCTTTGTTGATAACCAATTTCAAAATCCGACTACCAAGCCAAAAAAGGTAGGAAGTCAGGATAATGGCAAAAAGGCCAAGAAGAACGGTACTAAGTAAAGGGTAAGTACACAGGGCGATATCATCATTCCCCCCGGCTGTGCTTGTAAAATAATGCGGCAACTTCTTCTCAGAACCCTTATTCTTGTCTAACTGTGGTCCAACCAAAATGACAAAAAGCTGAAGAAGAAACATTGGAAGGCAATAAAGAATAATATGTGCAGATGTTCTCAAATTCCATTTTCTGCTCATAATTCCAGTCTCCAACCTCTGCAAGGGTGCACGGAGGAGAAACACAAGCGTGAGGAAGAGGCAAGGTTCTGCAAATCCCATGTTGGATACAATATAACATTTGCAAACAGTTTCCTTCCATTTTAAATGAAGGGCACGTCTTAACAAAGTCAACCTAATAATTTCACCTAGACCCCACCAGATTACAAATAGGATGAATGCAATTCTAATAATCCAAGGACCACTAAAATAATTGAGTTGAACAAAACCTTGATTATGGATTCGAGAGCGGAAGTAGAATGAGTAAGCAATGCAGATCAAACCAAGAAGAATCAAGATGGCTACTAGACAAACTGTCACCACACCGAATGCTTCGGCAGCAAATCTGGACAGGGGCATTACCCGAAATACAGATTCCACGCATGCTCTCTGACAGCATGGATACCAGAAATCCTCTGGGGCTTGTGACTTATTTCCAGTATCAATAATAATGGAGTGTGTGTGAATATTGAAGTGAATTCAAATATGGATAACCAAGCATCTAGCACTGTTGAATGACTTCATAACAGAAATCCTCTAAGATTGATTGCCCAATTCAAACATCTAAAATGAGAAAAGTGAAAGAAATATTTTGTCAAAGGCATGAAAGCATGGATTATAGGTGAAAAAGAGAGTAAGTTTAATACTAGTAAGATTTAGCATTAAAAAATAAAAATAAAAAGTTGAATATATGTATACTTACTATTCTAACTACTGATTTTGATTCATTGAAGATGAATAATAAAAATAATTATAAATGAATGCGCGCGCGCACACACACACACATTGAACAAAATGAATTCCTCCATATCATATAGGGTTAACAAGTAGGGTTTGATTGGAGTTGAAATCTAATCTAATCTAATCTTAATAGATGATGATGAATTGGTACTTATAGAATAGAATACAAGAGGAAATGCGAGTAAATAACACGTTTGATTAGGGGTAAGGGAAATCGATAGATAGATATATAAATCTGAATGAATAAAATAAAATAAAATTGAGATTAATTAATTAATAAAGGAAAAGAGAGCTTACAGTGGAGAAAATGTTGATCCATCAAGCAACAGCAACAGCAGCAGCAGCAGTAGCGATGATAAAGGATAAAAGAAAACCCTAATTCAGAGAATGGAACAAACGAAGAAAAAGAGAGAGAAAGAGAAGAGGGGGTGTGTGAAAAGAAATGTTGTTTGTGATGAATGAATGAAATGAATGAATGTGTGATGAGTGGGACTTTGTTGGTGACAGCCTGTCTCCAGCT
>OX326970.1:58728316-58736485 GCA_946800305.1 Medicago arabica | reverse complement strand
CCCTAAACCCTAAACCCTAAACCCTAAACCCTAAACCCTAAACCCTAAACCCTAAACCCTAAACCCTAAACCCATAAACCCTAAACCCTAAACCCTAAACCCTAAACCCTAAACCCTAAACCCTAAACCCTAAACCCTAAACCCTAAACCCTAAACCCTAAACCCTAAACCCTAAACCCTAAACCCTAAACCCTAAACCCTAAACCCTAAACCCTAAACCCTAAACCCTAAACCCTAAACCCTAAACCCTAAACCCTAAACCCTAAACCCTAAACCCTAAACCCTAAACCCTAAACCCTAAACCCTAAACCCTAAACCCTAAACCCTAAACCCTAAACCCTAAACCCTAAACCCTAAACCCTAAACCCTAAACCCTAAACCCTAAACCCTAAACCCTAAACCCTAAACCCTAAACCCTAAACCCTAAACCCTAAACCCTAAACCCTAAACCCTAAACCCTAAACCCTAAACCCTAAACCCTAAACCCTAAACCCTAAACCCTAAACCCTAAACCCTAAACCCTAAACCCTAAACCCTAAACCCTAAACCCTAAACCCTAAACCCTAAACCCTAAACCCTAAACCCTAAACCCTAAACCCTAAACCCTAAACCCTAAACCCTAAACCCTAAACCCTAAACCCTAAACCCTAAACCCTAAACCCTAAACCCTAAACCCTAAACCCTAAACCCTAAACCCTAAACCCTAAACCCTAAACCCTAAACCCTAAACCCTAAACCCTAAACCCTAAACCCTAAACCCTAAACCCTAAACCCTAAACCCTAAACCCTAAACCCTAAACCCTAAACCCTAAACCCTAAACCCTAAACCCTAAACCCTAAACCCTAAACCCTAAACCCTAAACCCTAAACCCTAAACCCTAAACCCTAAACCCTAAACCCTAAACCCTAAACCCTAAACCCTAAACCCTAAACCCTAAACCCTAAACCCTAAACCCTAAACCCTAAACCCTAAACCCTAAACCCTAAACCCTAAACCCTAAACCCTAAACCCTAAACCCTAAACCCTAAACCCTAAACCCTAAACCCTAAACCCTAAACCCTAAACCCTAAACCCTAAACCCTAAACCCTAAACCCTAAACCCTAAACCCTAAACCCTAAACCCTAAACCCTAAACCCTAAACCCTAAACCCTAAACCCTAAACCCTAAACCCTAAACCCTAAACCCTAAACCCTAAACCCTAAACCCTAAACCCTAAACCCTAAACCCTAAACCCTAAACCCTAAACCCTAAACCCTAAACCCTAAACCCTAAACCCTAAACCCTAAACCCTAAACCCTAAACCCTAAACCCTAAACCCTAAACCCTAAACCCTAAACCCTAAACCCTAAACCCTAAACCCTAAACCCTAAACCCTAAACCCTAAACCCTAAACCCTAAACCCTAAACCCTAAACCCTAAACCCTAAACCCTAAACCCTAAACCCTAAACCCTAAACCCTAAACCCTAAACCCTAAACCCTAAACCCTAAACCCTAAACCCTAAACCCTAAACCCTAAACCCTAAACCCTAAACCCTAAACCCTAAACCCTAAACCCTAAACCCTAAACCCTAAACCCTAAACCCTAAACCCTAAACCCTAAACCCTAAACCCTAAACCCTAAACCCTAAACCCTAAACCCTAAACCCTAAACCCTAAACCCTAAACCCTAAACCCTAAACCCTAAACCCTAAACCCTAAACCCTAAACCCTAAACCCTAAACCCTAAACCCTAAACCCTAAACCCTAAACCCTAAACCCTAAACCCTAAACCCTAAACCCTAAACCCTAAACCCTAAACCCTAAACCCTAAACCCTAAACCCTAAACCCTAAACCCTAAACCCTAAACCCTAAACCCTAAACCCTAAACCCTAAACCCTAAACCCTAAACCCTAAACCCTAAACCCTAAACCCTAAACCCTAAACCCTAAACCCTAAACCCTAAACCCTAAACCCTAAACCCTAAACCCTAAACCCTAAACCCTAAACCCTAAACCCTAAACCCTAAACCCTAAACCCTAAACCCTAAACCCTAAACCCTAAACCCTAAACCCTAAACCCTAAACCCTAAACCCTAAACCCTAAACCCTAAACCCTAAACCCTAAACCCTAAACCCTAAACCCTAAACCCTAAACCCTAAACCCTAAACCCTAAACCCTAAACCCTAAACCCTAAACCCTAAACCCTAAACCCTAAACCCTAAACCCTAAACCCTAAACCCTAAACCCTAAACCCTAAACCCTAAACCCTAAACCCTAAACCCTAAACCCTAAACCCTAAACCCTAAACCCTAAACCCTAAACCCTAAACCCTAAACCCTAAACCCTAAACCCTAAACCCTAAACCCTAAACCCTAAACCCTAAACCCTAAACCCTAAACCCTAAACCCTAAACCCTAAACCCTAAACCCTAAACCCTAAACCCTAAACCCTAAACCCTAAACCCTAAACCCTAAACCCTAAACCCTAAACCCTAAACCCTAAACCCTAAACCCTAAACCCTAAACCCTAAACCCTAAACCCTAAACCCTAAACCCTAAACCCTAAACCCTAAACCCTAAACCCTAAACCCTAAACCCTAAACCCTAAACCCTAAACCCTAAACCCTAAACCCTAAACCCTAAACCCTAAACCCTAAACCCTAAACCCTAAACCCTAAACCCTAAACCCTAAACCCTAAACCCTAAACCCTAAACCCTAAACCCTAAACCCTAAACCCTAAACCCTAAACCCTAAACCCTAAACCCTAAACCCTAAACCCTAAACCCTAAACCCTAAACCCTAAACCCTAAACCCTAAACCCTAAACCCTAAACCCTAAACCCTAAACCCTAAACCCTAAACCCTAAACCCTAAACCCTAAACCCTAAACCCTAAACCCTAAACCCTAAACCCTAAACCCTAAACCCTAAACCCTAAACCCTAAACCCTAAACCCTAAACCCTAAACCCTAAACCCTAAACCCTAAACCCTAAACCCTAAACCCTAAACCCTAAACCCTAAACCCTAAACCCTAAACCCTAAACCCTAAACCCTAAACCCTAAACCCTAAACCCTAAACCCTAAACCCTAAACCCTAAACCCTAAACCCTAAACCCTAAACCCTAAACCCTAAACCCTAAACCCTAAACCCTAAACCCTAAACCCTAAACCCTAAACCCTAAACCCTAAACCCTAAACCCTAAACCCTAAACCCTAAACCCTAAACCCTAAACCCTAAACCCTAAACCCTAAACCCTAAACCCTAAACCCTAAACCCTAAACCCTAAACCCTAAACCCTAAACCCTAAACCCTAAACCCTAAACCCTAAACCCTAAACCCTAAACCCTAAACCCTAAACCCTAAACCCTAAACCCTAAACCCTAAACCCTAAACCCTAAACCCTAAACCCTAAACCCTAAACCCTAAACCCTAAACCCTAAACCCTAAACCCTAAACCCTAAACCCTAAACCCTAAACCCTAAACCCTAAACCCTAAACCCTAAACCCTAAACCCTAAACCCTAAACCCTAAACCCTAAACCCTAAACCCTAAACCCTAAACCCTAAACCCTAAACCCTAAACCCTAAACCCTAAACCCTAAACCCTAAACCCTAAACCCTAAACCCTAAACCCTAAACCCTAAACCCTAAACCCTAAACCCTAAACCCTAAACCCTAAACCCTAAACCCTAAACCCTAAACCCTAAACCCTAAACCCTAAACCCTAAACCCTAAACCCTAAACCCTAAACCCTAAACCCTAAACCCTAAACCCTAAACCCTAAACCCTAAACCCTAAACCCTAAACCCTAAACCCTAAACCCTAAACCCTAAACCCTAAACCCTAAACCCTAAACCCTAAACCCTAAACCCTAAACCCTAAACCCTAAACCCTAAACCCTAAACCCTAAACCCTAAACCCTAAACCCTAAACCCTAAACCCTAAACCCTAAACCCTAAACCCTAAACCCTAAACCCTAAACCCTAAACCCTAAACCCTAAACCCTAAACCCTAAACCCTAAACCCTAAACCCTAAACCCTAAACCCTAAACCCTAAACCCTAAACCCTAAACCCTAAACCCTAAACCCTAAACCCTAAACCCTAAACCCTAAACCCTAAACCCTAAACCCTAAACCCTAAACCCTAAACCCTAAACCCTAAACCCTAAACCCTAAACCCTAAACCCTAAACCCTAAACCCTAAACCCTAAACCCTAAACCCTAAACCCTAAACCCTAAACCCTAAACCCTAAACCCTAAACCCTAAACCCTAAACCCTAAACCCTAAACCCTAAACCCTAAACCCTAAACCCTAAACCCTAAACCCTAAACCCTAAACCCTAAACCCTAAACCCTAAACCCTAAACCCTAAACCCTAAACCCTAAACCCTAAACCCTAAACCCTAAACCCTAAACCCTAAACCCTAAACCCTAAACCCTAAACCCTAAACCCTAAACCCTAAACCCTAAACCCTAAACCCTAAACCCTAAACCCTAAACCCTAAACCCTAAACCCTAAACCCTAAACCCTAAACCCTAAACCCTAAACCCTAAACCCTAAACCCTAAACCCTAAACCCTAAACCCTAAACCCTAAACCCTAAACCCTAAACCCTAAACCCTAAACCCTAAACCCTAAACCCTAAACCCTAAACCCTAAACCCTAAACCCTAAACCCTAAACCCTAAACCCTAAACCCTAAACCCTAAACCCTAAACCCTAAACCCTAAACCCTAAACCCTAAACCCTAAACCCTAAACCCTAAACCCTAAACCCTAAACCCTAAACCCTAAACCCTAAACCCTAAACCCTAAACCCTAAACCCTAAACCCTAAACCCTAAACCCTAAACCCTAAACCCTAAACCCTAAACCCTAAACCCTAAACCCTAAACCCTAAACCCTAAACCCTAAACCCTAAACCCTAAACCCTAAACCCTAAACCCTAAACCCTAAACCCTAAACCCTAAACCCTAAACCCTAAACCCTAAACCCTAAACCCTAAACCCTAAACCCTAAACCCTAAACCCTAAACCCTAAACCCTAAACCCTAAACCCTAAACCCTAAACCCTAAACCCTAAACCCTAAACCCTAAACCCTAAACCCTAAACCCTAAACCCTAAACCCTAAACCCTAAACCCTAAACCCTAAACCCTAAACCCTAAACCCTAAACCCTAAACCCTAAACCCTAAACCCTAAACCCTAAACCCTAAACCCTAAACCCTAAACCCTAAACCCTAAACCCTAAACCCTAAACCCTAAACCCTAAACCCTAAACCCTAAACCCTAAACCCTAAACCCTAAACCCTAAACCCTAAACCCTAAACCCTAAACCCTAAACCCTAAACCCTAAACCCTAAACCCTAAACCCTAAACCCTAAACCCTAAACCCTAAACCCTAAACCCTAAACCCTAAACCCTAAACCCTAAACCCTAAACCCTAAACCCTAAACCCTAAACCCTAAACCCTAAACCCTAAACCCTAAACCCTAAACCCTAAACCCTAAACCCTAAACCCTAAACCCTAAACCCTAAACCCTAAACCCTAAACCCTAAACCCTAAACCCTAAACCCTAAACCCTAAACCCTAAACCCTAAACCCTAAACCCTAAACCCTAAACCCTAAACCCTAAACCCTAAACCCTAAACCCTAAACCCTAAACCCTAAACCCTAAACCCTAAACCCTAAACCCTAAACCCTAAACCCTAAACCCTAAACCCTAAACCCTAAACCCTAAACCCTAAACCCTAAACCCTAAACCCTAAACCCTAAACCCTAAACCCTAAACCCTAAACCCTAAACCCTAAACCCTAAACCCTAAACCCTAAACCCTAAACCCTAAACCCTAAACCCTAAACCCTAAACCCTAAACCCTAAACCCTAAACCCTAAACCCTAAACCCTAAACCCTAAACCCTAAACCCTAAACCCTAAACCCTAAACCCTAAACCCTAAACCCTAAACCCTAAACCCTAAACCCTAAACCCTAAACCCTAAACCCTAAACCCTAAACCCTAAACCCTAAACCCTAAACCCTAAACCCTAAACCCTAAACCCTAAACCCTAAACCCTAAACCCTAAACCCTAAACCCTAAACCCTAAACCCTAAACCCTAAACCCTAAACCCTAAACCCTAAACCCTAAACCCTAAACCCTAAACCCTAAACCCTAAACCCTAAACCCTAAACCCTAAACCCTAAACCCTAAACCCTAAACCCTAAACCCTAAACCCTAAACCCTAAACCCTAAACCCTAAACCCTAAACCCTAAACCCTAAACCCTAAACCCTAAACCCTAAACCCTAAACCCTAAACCCTAAACCCTAAACCCTAAACCCTAAACCCTAAACCCTAAACCCTAAACCCTAAACCCTAAACCCTAAACCCTAAACCCTAAACCCTAAACCCTAAACCCTAAACCCTAAACCCTAAACCCTAAACCCTAAACCCTAAACCCTAAACCCTAAACCCTAAACCCTAAACCCTAAACCCTAAACCCTAAACCCTAAACCCTAAACCCTAAACCCTAAACCCTAAACCCTAAACCCTAAACCCTAAACCCTAAACCCTAAACCCTAAACCCTAAACCCTAAACCCTAAACCCTAAACCCTAAACCCTAAACCCTAAACCCTAAACCCTAAACCCTAAACCCTAAACCCTAAACCCTAAACCCTAAACCCTAAACCCTAAACCCTAAACCCTAAACCCTAAACCCTAAACCCTAAACCCTAAACCCTAAACCCTAAACCCTAAACCCTAAACCCTAAACCCTAAACCCTAAACCCTAAACCCTAAACCCTAAACCCTAAACCCTAAACCCTAAACCCTAAACCCTAAACCCTAAACCCTAAACCCTAAACCCTAAACCCTAAACCCTAAACCCTAAACCCTAAACCCTAAACCCTAAACCCTAAACCCTAAACCCTAAACCCTAAACCCTAA
Source organism: Medicago arabica (assembly GCA_946800305.1). NCBI lineage: Eukaryota > Viridiplantae > Streptophyta > Magnoliopsida > Fabales > Fabaceae > Medicago > Medicago arabica. Next base: position 58,729,562 of record OX326970.1, on the reverse strand, counting down.
ACCCTAAACCCTAAACCCTAAACCCTAAACCCTAAACCCTAAACCCTAAACCCTAAACCCTAAACCCTAAACCCTAAACCCTAAACCCTAAACCCTAAACCCTAAACCCTAAACCCTAAACCCTAAACCCTAAACCCTAAACCCTAAACCCTAAACCCTAAACCCTAAACCCTAAACCCTAAACCCTAAACCCTAAACCCTAAACCCTAAACCCTAAACCCTAAACCCTAAACCCTAAACCCTAAACCCTAAACCCTAAACCCTAAACCCTAAACCCTAAACCCTAAACCCTAAACCCTAAACCCTAAACCCTAAACCCTAAACCCTAAACCCTAAACCCTAAACCCTAAACCCTAAACCCTAAACCCTAAACCCTAAACCCTAAACCCTAAACCCTAAACCCTAAACCCTAAACCCTAAACCCTAAACCCTAAACCCTAAACCCTAAACCCTAAACCCTAAACCCTAAACCCTAAACCCTAAACCCTAAACCCTAAACCCTAAACCCTAAACCCTAAACCCTAAACCCTAAACCCTAAACCCTAAACCCTAAACCCTAAACCCTAAACCCTAAACCCTAAACCCTAAACCCTAAACCCTAAACCCTAAACCCTAAACCCTAAACCCTAAACCCTAAACCCTAAACCCTAAACCCTAAACCCTAAACCCTAAACCCTAAACCCTAAACCCTAAACCCTAAACCCTAAACCCTAAACCCTAAACCCTAAACCCTAAACCCTAAACCCTAAACCCTAAACCCTAAACCCTAAACCCTAAACCCTAAACCCTAAACCCTAAACCCTAAACCCTAAACCCTAAACCCTAAACCCTAAACCCTAAACCCTAAACCCTAAACCCTAAACCCTAAACCCTAAACCCTAAACCCTAAACCCTAAACCCTAAACCCTAAACCCTAAACCCTAAACCCTAAACCCTAAACCCTAAACCCTAAACCCTAAACCCTAAACCCTAAACCCTAAACCCTAAACCCTAAACCCTAAACCCTAAACCCTAAACCCTAAACCCTAAACCCTAAACCCTAAACCCTAAACCCTAAACCCTAAACCCTAAACCCTAAACCCTAAACCCTAAACCCTAAACCCTAAACCCTAAACCCTAAACCCTAAACCCTAAACCCTAAACCCTAAACCCTAAACCCTAAACCCTAAACCCTAAACCCTAAACCCTAAACCCTAAACCCTAAACCCTAAACCCTAAACCCTAAACCCTAAACCCTAAACCCTAA
>OX326970.1:58220816-58723316 GCA_946800305.1 Medicago arabica | reverse complement strand
AAACCCTAAAACCCTAAAACCCTAAACCCTAAAACCCTAAACCCTAAAACCCTAAACCCTAAACCCTAAACCCTAAACCCTGAAAACCCTAAACCCTAAACCCTAAACCCTGAAACCCCTGAAAACCTTAAACCCTAAACCCTAAAACCCCTGAAAACCCTAAACCCTAAACCCTAAAACCCCTGAAAACCCTAAACCCTAGAAACCCCAAAACCCCTGAAAACCCTAAACCCTAGAAACGCTAAAACCCCTGAAAACCCTAAACCTTAGAAACCCTAAAACCCCTGAAAACCCTAAACCTTAGAAACCCTAAACCCTAGAAACCCTAAACCCTAAACCCTAAACCCTAGAAACCCTAAACCCTAAACCCTAAATGTAACGCCCACTTTATTTATTTAATTATTTTATTAGAGTATATAGTATATTATTATATATTATATGATTTTAATGATGTTTGTGACGTATGAGATGATGTTATGGTGTGACGTTTATTTTATTGTTTAATAAAATAAAATATGTGATGAAAATTAAGATGTGATATAATAACAAATATTTTGAGAGATGTGGTTGTTTTCATAAATAAGATAGAGTTGTGGGGATAAGTGAGAATAGAAAGAATTATATAAGAGAGTTAGGTTTAGAAAGAAACAGTCAGTACGTTACAGACTTTTGGCAAGAAGGGAGAAAAGTGGCTAGAGAAGAGGGAACCCCAATTCTGCAATATTACCAGGTAAGGGTGAGCCTAACTCAATTATATTATGCTGTAATTCATCTGTTATGATTAACCTAAGGATTGGAGAGAGTTTTGAGAGAATTCCAAAGTTAGGGTTTAATGAATTTTGTGATGAATTGATGAGAGAATGATGTGAATTGGTGTAGAAACCTGTTACAGAACCTAGATTAATCACAAGGACCATAATTCTGATAGATTAGAAGCATAAAACGAAGAATTGGACGAGTTTTGGCGAGGTTTCGAGCGAACCCGTAACCCCTCTGTGATAGCTCGCCGTGGCGAGCAGTTAGGTATTCACTCGCGAGGCGAGCAGCTGAGCTCGCCGTGGCGAGCAACCCCTTCAGTGCGCGCGAGGCGAGCAACTTCACTCGCCGTAGCGAGCAAGTGGCAGAATGCAATTTAAGTAGCTCGCCGTGGCGAGCAGTCCCACTCGCCACAACGAGCAATGTGGTCTCAGACCACTATAACTTGAGTCTTAGAACTCTGTTTTGAGCGAGGCTTTGAGGGTAGACTTTTGGATAGTATTAGAGATGTTTAAGACCTAATTAGAACCTGTAATGACGCTGTAAGATGATATTTAATTGTTGTCGTTAAGCTTTGACTAAATGCTTATTAAGTGAAGTTTACGAATGAAGTATAAATGATGATTGTGATGATTACTACGTGCTGTAAATATATATACTAAGTGTGCTGAGCTGCTGCCATGTATTGTATAATTGCATGTGTCGGTAAAGAGTCGTATTTGATGTTAAGACGTTGGGATAACTTGTTTAAGAATAAAGAGTCGAGTCCATGCATTTGCATATTTTGAGACGGTGGAGCTTATGCTCAAAGCGACGGTGGAGCATTTGCTCAAAGCGACGGTGAAGCTTATTAAAGCTAAAATATTGGTACCACATGCATGATGTTAAGATGTTAGAGTTGCATTTGTCGAGTCATGTGTCTGAGATGTTTTGAGACGGTTGTTTATGAAGATGTTCTAAGATGATTTGTATATGTGGATGTTTGAGACGTTTCTGTTCTATGTGATGAATAATGTTGTTATTGTTAAGCATAATTATTTGAATTATATGTTAATATAATTGTTGTGAATCTCACCCCTTCTGTTGGAATTGCCGCCTTGTGGGCAAGTGCAGGTGACCAAGCTTAGGTTCGTCGATGTGAGAGGTTCTTGTGGAGTCTTAGGAGCTCTGATACGTAACGGGATGGGGATTATTATTATTTCTATTCCTTTTATGTATCATGTTGATCAATTATGATGTTTGCGACGTAACCTGATTTGAGATGTTTTATGAGGCTCTTGTGCCGAGACTTATTTATTTAAGATTTTGAGAAGTTTATGAATTCCGCTGCTGTGTTTGAATATTGTTTAAGAATAAATTATTATTCAATTCGATTTTAAAGATTTTATGAAATGTGACATCCTGATTTCATGTGTTATACTCTGATTACTTGAATGAAATTTTAAAGTCGGGATTTCGGGGTGTTACACTTAACCCTAAACCCTAAACCCTAAAACCCTAAAACCCTAAAACCCTAAACCCTAAACCCTAAACCCTAAACCCTAAAAACCCTAAAACCCTAAAACCCTAAACCCTAAAACCCTAAACCCTAAAACCCTAAACCCTAAAACCCTAAACCCTAAAACCCTAAACCCTAAACCCTAAACCCTAAACCCTAAACCCTGAAAACCCTAAACCCTAAACCCTAAACCCTGAAACCCCTGAAAACCTTAAACCCTAAACCCTAAAACCCCTGAAAACCCTAAACCCTAAACCCTAAAACCCCTGAAAACCCTAAACCCTATAAACCCCAAAACCCCTGAAAACCCTAAACCCTAGAAACGCTAAAACCCCTGAAAACCCTAAACCTTAGAAACCCTAAAACCCCTGAAAACCCTAAACCTTAGAAACCCTAAACCCTAGAAACCCTAAACCCTAAACCCTAAACCCTAGAAACCCTAAACCCTAAATGTAACGCCCACTTTATTTATTTAATTATTTTATTAGAGTATATAGTATATTATTATATATTATATGATTTTAATGATGTTTGTGACGTATGAGATGATGTTATGGTGTGACGTTTATTTTATTGTTTAATAAAATAAAATATGTGATGAAAATTAAGATGTGATATAATAACAAATATTTTGAGAGATGTGGTTGTTTTCATAAATAAGATAGAGTTGTGGGGATAAGTGAGAATAGAAAGAATTATATAAGAGAGTTAGGTTTAGAAAGAAACAGTCAGTACGTTACAGACTTTTGGCAAGAAGGGAGAAAAGTGGCTAGAGAAGAGGGAACCCCAATTCTGCAATATTACCAGGTAAGGGTGAGCCTAACTCAATTATATTATGCTGTAATTCATCTGTTATGATTAACCTAAGGATTGGAGAGAGTTTTGAGAGAATTCCAAAGTTAGGGTTTAATGAATTTTGTGATGAATTGATGAGAGAATGATGTGAATTGGTGTAGAAACCTGTTACAGAACCTAGATTAATCACAAGGACCATAATTCTGATAGATTAGAAGCATAAAACGAAGAATTGGACGAGTTTTGGCGAGGTTTCGAGCGAACCCGTAACCCCTCTGTGATAGCTCGCCGTGGCGAGCAGTTAGGTATTCACTCGCGAGGCGAGCAGCTGAGCTCGCCGTGGCGAGCAACCCCTTCAGTGCGCGCGAGGCGAGCAACTTCACTCGCCGTAGCGAGCAAGTGGCAGAATGCAATTTAAGTAGCTCGCCGTGGCGAGCAGTCCCACTCGCCACAACGAGCAATGTGGTCTCAGACCACTATAACTTGAGTCTTAGAACTCTGTTTTGAGCGAGGCTTTGAGGGTAGACTTTTGGATAGTATTAGAGATGTTTAAGACCTAATTAGAACCTGTAATGACGCTGTAAGATGATATTTAATTGTTGTCGTTAAGCTTTGACTAAATGCTTATTAAGTGAAGTTTACGAATGAAGTATAAATGATGATTGTGATGATAACTACGTGCTGTAAATATATATACTAAGTGTGCTGAGCTGCTGCCATGTATTGTATAATTGCATGTGTCGGTAAAGAGTCGTATTTGATGTTAAGACGTTGGGATAACTTGTTTAAGAATAAAGAGTCGAGTCCATGCATTTGCATATTTTGAGACGGTGGAGCTTATGCTCAAAGCGACGGTGGAGCATTTGCTCAAAGCGACGGTGAAGCTTATTAAAGCTAAAATATTGGTACCACATGCATGATGTTAAGATGTTAGAGTTGCATTTGTCGAGTCATGTGTCTGAGATGTTTTGAGACGGTTGTTTATGAAGATGTTCTAAGATGATTTGTATATGTGGATGTTTGAGACGTTTCTGTTCTATGTGATGAATAATGTTGTTATTGTTAAGCATAATTATTTGAATTATATGTTAATATAATTGTTGTGAATCTCACCCCTTCTGTTGGAATTGCCGCCTTGTGGGCAAGTGCAGGTGACCAAGCTTAGGTTCGTCGATGTGAGAGGTTCTTGTGGAGTCTTAGGAGCTCTGATACGTAACGGGATGGGGATTATTATTATTTCTATTCCTTTTATGTATCATGTTGATCAATTATGATGTTTGCGACGTAACCTGATTTGAGATGTTTTATGAGGCTCTTGTGCCGAGACTTATTTATTTAAGATTTTGAGAAGTTTATGAATTCCGCTGCTGTGTTTGAATATTGTTTAAGAATAAATTATTATTCAATTCGATTTTAAAGATTTTATGAAATGTGACATCCTGATTTCATGTGTTATACTCTGATTACTTGAATGAAATTTTAAAGTCGGGATTTCGGGGTGTTACACTTAACCCTAAACCCTAAACCCTAAACCCTAAACCCTAAAACCCTAAAACCCTAAAACCCTAAACCCTAAACCCTAAACCCTAAACCCTAAACCCTAAAACCCTAAAACCCTAAAACCCTAAACCCTAATACCCTAAAACCCTAAAACCCTAAACCCTAAATCCTAAACCCTAAACCCTAAACCCTAAACCATAAAACCCTAAACCCTAAAACCCTAAACCCTAAACCCTAAACCCTAAACCCTAAAACCCTAAAACCTAAACCTTATACGCTAAAACCTAAACCCTAAACCCTAAACTCTAAACCCTAAAACCCTAAAACCCTAAACCCTAAAACCCTAAACCATAAAACCCTAAAACCCTAAACCCTAAAACCCTAAACCCTAAACCCTAAAACCCTAAAACCCTAAACCTTAAACCCTAAAACCCTAAACCCTAAAACCCTAAACCCTAAAACCCTAAACAATAAACCCTAAAACCCTAAACCCCTAAACCCCAAACCCTATAAACCCTAAACCCTAAAAACCCAATAAACCCTATAAACCCTAAAAACCCTAAAACCCTAAACCCTATAAACCCTAAAAACCCTAAAACCCTAAAACCCTAAACCCTAAACCCTCAACCCCTAACCCTAAACCCTAAACCCCAAACCCCTAAAACCCTAATCCCTAAAACCCTAAAACCTAAAACCCTAAAACCCTAAACCCTAAACTCTAAACCCTAAATCCTAAACCCTAAACCCTAAAACCCTAAACCCTAAACCCGTAATCCCTTGTATTATCTAACCCAAGCTTTATTTACTATTCAGGGCCTGTTTGATTGAATTGACTTATCGGAGCTTATCTATTGGCATAAGCACCTGTGAGGCTGTTTGGAAGAACTTGTGAAAAAAACTTATGACATTAATTCGCGTTTTCAGTTTATTTCCATAAGTTCTCCAAGACAGTTTATATAAACAATTTGACATTATTTTATCTTTTGTCGTAAGGTCATTTATGCTATAAGCTGTTAATTAAGCTGGTTATCCAAACAGGGACTTATTTATATACCCCTACATTGTGGTTATAGTATAGCAACTAATTTAGCAATGAAAACTACCTCCTTCCAGAACTTTCTTCCGAATTCGTTTGACATGACGAAGATTTTCGAGCGGTGCTAACTGATTCAAACGCCTAACAAGTAATTAAAGCATAGATTAGTTCGCAAAACACAAAGAGTTCATAGAAAATAAGATTTGAATAAGAAGCTAACCTAACAATTTGGTTGGCATGCTTTGGATCGATGGATGAAGCAAAAACACTAACTGCACAAAACAGTTTCAATTTAAGAAATTTCAAATTGGAAAATACGTAGTAAAATATTGAAGTAACAGGTTTAGATAATGTGACCAGTTGGTTGATTGTGAAGGTCGTGTGGCTCCTCCTCTGGGATGTGAACGATTAAGCGGTTACTCGCCATTCTCCAATCAACGGCAGTTGAGGGAGGACAGGTGCTCCGGTACGGCGGCCACAGGAGTGGGGACTGATTTGTATAGGGCATAACGACGCCGTTAAATTTAATTTTTATGAAATAATAAAAAGATTAATGCTCGCCCCTGCACAAAACACTCTTGCACTGCATTCATGACAAAAATGCCTCTGCGCTAGTTAACTAACGCAAATGTAAAACTATGCGTTAGTTAACTAACACTGCGTGAGTCAAGTCACGCAAGTGCAAAACACACGCTAATTTTAAACAATCAAGCTAGGATTGTTGTTGTCATCGTAGGTGCATAAAACAAAGGAACAAACTTGCCTTTTATATTATAATAATATACCATCCCTTCATACTATAATGTTGTGGCACTCTGTTATGAATAAACTTCAACTTTTACAAGTCTTGCTTTCACATTTTCTATGCAAGAAAATGGATTCTCCCATACATGTGGCTTTCAATTATAGCTTTGCATGCCAACTCTTTTGATTCATTAGCTTTGCATTTAATATTCAATGGCATGATATTTAATATTTATTAAATGGTTTCTCCACTGCAAAGCCATGAATGCAAGAAACATGTGCCCAAGATGACAACAACAATCCCAACTTGATTGTTTTAAACTGGCGTGAGTTAACTCACGCATGTGTTAATTCTTGCGTGAGTTAACTCACGCGGTGTGACTTAAGTCGCGTAAGTGTAAAGAAAACGAAATTTTTAATCAAGTTAATTTTACATTTGCGTTAGTTAACTAACGCAAGGGTATTTTGGTTAGTTATGATGGGCGCAAGCGAAAAGTGCAGGAGGGAGAGCAGTATAAAAAATAAACAGGCCCAGACCCAATAACATACAAAATACTGCTCTCCCCCGCACAAAGCACTCCCGCCTTCTAGCCATGTCAAAAATAGCTTTGCGTTAGTTAAGTAACGCAAGGGTTAAACTCTGCGTTACTTCCTCAAAAAAAAAAACTCAGCGTTAATTAACTAACGCTACGTGCTGTCGTAAACAAGGCTGAACACCTTATTTCCTCATTTATCATCTAAAATCTCCAAAATCTCTTTCAAATCTCCAAATCTAAAATTCCTTCAAGTTCAAATCAAACAACACTTCAATAACAAGTAAGTTTTCATAATCAAACACCATTAACCTTTTATGTTTATATGTTAGATTTTTTCTCTTAAATTAGAAATTTTTTAGATTTAGGGTTTGTTTAAATTTTGGTTTTTTGGCAAGAAATCATACAATGTTTACATGAAAATGATCTGTGTTGCTTAGATGTTTAGATGTTTGCATGTTTATGTTGTAGGTTTTGAGTTTTCGAGAATTTGTCAAATTAAACACGACCTTTTTAGCCTTCAGGCACCCTAAAGCTAACACTTTGAGCTTATCTAACAGGTGAGGCACAAGAGTAACAGTATTATTGAACAATCTATTATTACGCTCGTTCCACACCACCCAAGTACATAGGAGCCAAATGAGCTGCATGAACGACCTCTTAGCTTTGTCACCACCTGTCTGCTGAGAAAACTGCACCAGATGATCAACAATAACATTGGAATCCACCCCATCAAAGCCAATCCAACCGCGCACCTGTTGCCATAAAGGTACAAACACGGGACATGATAAAAATAAATGCTCGGCCGTCTCAACATGACCGCATCCAGACACACAAAGGATATCATCCGCAGGAATAATGCCACGAAAAGCCAAATTAGCTTTTGTTGGAAGACGATCCCGAATCAGCCGCCACACAAATTAGCCTAATTAGATTTTTTTGCTGAGGTGGGTTGTCATTAGTGACGCTGTGCCCATGTGGCAAGTGATGATTGGGCGAGATGGTTGACTTAAATAGGTCTTTCGTCTCTGTAAATATAGACCATTTGAATTTTTGTCCTTGAAGTTACTAATCAAATGTAATTATGACCATTTTTCAAATGATTAATCTAACACCCCGAAATCCCAGCTTAAAAATTTAATTCAAATAATCAGAGTATAACACCTAAATCAGGATGTCACATTTCATAAAATCTTTAAAATCAAATTGAATAATAATTTATTCTTAAACAATATTCAAACATAGCAGCGGAATTCATAAACTTCTCAAAATCTTAAATAAATAAGTTTCGGCATAAAAGCCTCATAAGACATCTCAAATCAAGTTACGTCGCAAACATCATAATTAATCAACATGATACATAAAAGGAATAGAAATAATAATAATCCCCATCCCGTTACGTATCAGAGCTCCTAAGACTCCACAAGAACCTCTCACATCGACGAACCTAAGCTTGGTCACCTGCACTTGCCCACAAGGCGGCAATTCCAACAGAAGGGGTGAGATTCACGACAATTATATTAACATATAATTCAAATAATTTATGCTTAACAAATAACAACATTATTCACCACATAGAACAGAAACGTCTCAAACATCCACATAAACAAATCATCTTAGAACATCTTCATAAACAACCGTCTCAAAACATCTCAGACACATGACTCGACAAATGCAACTCTAACATCTTAACATCATGCATGTGGTACCAATATTTTAGCTTTAATAAGCTTCACCGTCGCTTTGAGCAAATGCTCCACCGTCGCTTTGAGCATAAGCTCCACCGTCTCAAAATATGCAAATGCATGGACTCGACTCTTTAATTCTTAAACAAGATGTCACAACGTCTTAACATCAAATACGACTCTTTATCGACACATGCAATTATACAATACATGGAAGCAGCTCAGCACACTTAGTATATATACATTTACAGCACATAGTTATCATCACAATCATCATTTACACTTCATTCATAAACTTCACTTAATAAGCATTTAATCAAGATTAACACCAACAACTAAATATCATCTTACAGCGTCATTACGGGTTCTAATTAGGTCTTAAACATCTCTAATACTATTCAAAAGTCTACCCTCAAAGTCTCGCTCAAATTAGAGTTCTAAAACTCAAGTTGTAGTGGTCTGAGACCACATTGCTCGCTGTGGCGAGTGGGACTGCTCGCCACGGCGAGCTACTTAAATTACATTCTGCCACTTGCTCGCTACGGCGAGTGATGTTGCTCGCCTCGCGCGCACTAAAGGGTTGCTCGCCACAGCGAGCTCAGCTGCTCGCCTCGCGAGTGAATACCTAACTGCTCGCCACGGCGAGCGGGTCTGCTCGCCACGGCGAGCTATCGCAGAGGGGTTACGGGTTCGCTCGAAACCTCGCCAAAACTCGTCCAATTCTTCGTTTTATGCTTCTAATTTATCAGAATTATAGTCCTAGTGATTAATCTAGGTTCTGTAACAAGTTTCTACACCAATTCACATCATTCTAACATCAATTCATCCAAAAATCCCCTAAACCCTAGTTTATGAAATCCCTCAAAATTACCTCCTAATTCCTTCGTTAATCATAAATAGATGAATTACAATAATATAATTGAAGCTAGGCTCACCCTTACCTGGTATGTGTGCAGAATTGAGGTTCTCTCTTCTCCGGCCACTTTTCTCTTCTTTTTGCAAAAGTCTGTAACGTACTGACTGTTTCCTCTAAACCTAACTTCCTTATATACCTCATACTAATCTCACTTAATCCCACAACTCTATCTTATTTATGAAAACAACCTCATCTCTCTAAATATTTGTTATTATATCCCATCTTAATTTCCATCACATATTTTATTTTATTAAACAATAAAATAAACGTCACACCACAACATCATCTCATACGTCACAAACATCATTAAAATCATATAATATATAATAATATACTATATACTCTAATAAAATAATTAAATAAATAAAGTGGGCGTTACAATTAATATTTGCAATGGCAAAATAGAAGAATTAGTAACTTCAGGAACGAAAATCCAAATGGCCTATATTTACAGGGATGAAAGACCTATTTAAGCCTTTAATATATTCTGATCAACGTTACTGTTTGATTTTTTTTGAATAGTAAGTGTTCCTAGTGAAAGCAAATCAAAAGATAGCCACGCATAAAGGTATGTTGAAGAACCGAAGATGAACAGAGTTGTAAAGCCGGAGAAGAAGAAATTTAATGAAGAGGTTGTATTTGTAATTTAATCATTGGACAAATAAAGTTATTAGTGGTTTCATTCCATTTTGGGTGGGTAACCAAAATGTAAGTAAGTAATGGAATATGATGGAATGAATACCATTGGGTTCCATTCCATTCCATCCTTTTAATGACAATCCAAACAATGGAACATTAATTTATTCCATTCTATTCCATCCTATTCCATCTCATACCACCAATTCAAACATAGCCTAAGAGTAATAATGTCATTACAATTTTGATCTTTTTTTTATCACATTCACAAAAATAGTCCTCTTTAAAATTGATTTTTGCTTCCCTCAAATTTCACATTTAAATTTTTTGTCCTAGTCCAAATGTTTTACCTTAAAAATGATTTGGTTCCATAAGTTGAGATTTTTTGTTCCAAAAGTGTATATGTTTAGCCTCAGGTATTTTATATTCATAATCAAAATTGGGACTGTAAATCATCGCTTCTTGGAAAACCACCATTTTTTTAGACAAAAAAAGAAGGGTTGGAACCAGAATACATTTGAACTAAAAATATAGATTTTAAAAAATGAAACTATTTTCGTGAGCATGATAAATAGATGATTTAATGTTATGAAAATAATTAAATTTAAAAAATATGTTGTAATATTTTTTACCTTTTTTTTTATCCCTTTATCAATGTAACAATAGCTTAGGAGTATTCATGGGACGGACCAGGATGAGTAAAGTTGTCATTCATCATACCTTGAGCTAGATGAGTTACGAGACCGTCCATCACCATATAAGTAGTTGATGGAGACTAGCTGTCATGTGTGACTAAAATGGTGAGTGTGAAGAATTCGGAATTTTAGCTTTATGAAAAGATTCCACACATTTACGCCGGCTCAGATTCCATCAACAACTCAGTCATTTGATCAAAATATTGGATGGCTCTAAATTAAAACTTGGTAAATCAACTTTAATAGCAAACTCAATTAAAACCTTCCAATCTTATGATCTCTAGATACTTTGGTGAGAAACCAGTAAAAAACATACTTTGGTGGGAAAGAGAACAACATATACAAAAATTTAGTGCCATGCAATTACATTACTTCTCGCATTAGATTGGCTAGTAGTTAGACATAATTAAATTTCGAATGCATATTGGTGTACAACAGTAGAAGGGTCAATGCAACCCTGTTTCCTTGACAGCGACGAAAAATGCTCTCATAACTGATATACAAATGAAAATCCGCTCTAGAATTTGAAAAGGCTGCATCTGCTACAAAGTAAATAGTTAAATACCAGTTTCTTCAGCTTCTGCAACTCACGTATGACATTTATGGAGGGCGTCTTCGGGTAACAGTACTCTGAAAACAGCATAATGATGGTTTAAGCTCTTTTCTCCCTGTAATCTGTGAACACTGCCCAGGGCACCTGTTTTAGGGTTTGGAAAAGCATAAAATATCCGCCTAATTCTCTGATGGACAAGGGCCATGGCACACCTGACATCATAGAGAAAAGCAAATATATCAGAAAACAGTGACTTATGAGGAAACTTTAACCATCAGAAAGTGAGACTTGGAGAGAATATCTCCATGTCATGAGGTAAAAGGCATTCAAGAAGAAAAAGAGAATCAAAATGCTACTGACAGCTAACTTCTTTTCATGATATTCCCATTACAGACAAGTAGCAAGACTAGTTCTGACATCAAAGAAATTCAACAGACAATGAAGTGTTTCAAAGTTATAGAAGAATCCCGTCTACAGTCTTACATTGTGCAAGGTTCCCAAGCAAGATATATGTCATAACCAGTGCATAAGTAAGGCCGTGCAGACAGCAGATCGGAAGTTTGACTATGAAGATTTAATTTATCATCGTCCTCAATGTGATTGGAAGTTTGATTATGACCGTTAAATTTATCATCCTCAACCTGAAATGTCATACCAATATAAAAATAATGCTTTCTACATAATATACTCAATTGAAAATGAACAATTATAATCAAGGTAAATGCCATTGCATTTGTATTTTAAATTTTCATATTGCCAATGATAAATTTGGTGTGAGATGCTTTATTAGACCCTAGATTTTAAGCAGGAAGTAAGTAAATGTCAGTGTTCCATTACCCATCATGCCCATCACTAGTTGTCATCTCTACAGGCCAAATTCCTTAAATAGGCATAATAAATCAGATGTAGGTAAACTTTCAGTTGCACTTACAGTTTTTTGCCTCTTCAAAGGAGAGCTTGTAGAAGGGCTTTCGTGATCCAATTCCAAATATTTTTCTCTACTGCCTTCATTGTTGGGAAAAAGATGTCTATCCCTGGCAGCAGATGATTTTATAGCTACAATGGCAGCATGCCACAAAGGATGGCAATAATATGAACTCTGTGAATGTGACTGCTGCTCAGCCCATTGCCAAGGATATAGACAAGCAACACTTGAATATGATTGTTTGAGATGATTGTAGGAACTTAAATGCAACGGTTTCTCGGAATCCAAGCTATTGGAAATAGATTGAGAACTAAATAAATCTGGTTTTCTATAGCAGCTGTCATCTTTGCAAGGGTTGCAAGCAAAAACCTGATCACATGCAGTTGAAATTATCTGCTTTGCTGAAGGATCCACTATCACTGCAGCATTGACTACCTAAATTGATCAAATTTTAGGTAAGCGGCAGTTGAATGTGAAGTTTAATAGTATGAAACTCTAGCCTTTGTTAACTCAGCAAGTGATAGAAGGGACCAAATAAAACATAGCTCAAGCTGTGGTATAATCAGAAGAAATAAAGCAACAAATGTCCAGTCAACGCAATTTTTCTTGTCACAAATTGTATCAAAAGGCCAAATTTGTGCATTTACCAAGCCATAAGATGTTGCCAACTCTACTGCAGATTGCATAAACTTCAAAACTGATTGCGAGTCCTCCTCGCTAAATCCAGTAATGCCCTCAATGCTGCTGTAATTTTATTAAAATGCCAAGCCAACATCATAAGCAAAGTCCGCTATTATCATACAAAACTTTTTGGCAATTAAATCAAGTAAGCTTATTGACAACAAAAAAGATGTAGAGTCCCCCTCCCAAAAATAATTCAGCATGGGTTATTTATTGTAGAGATTTCATGATGAGCATAATTTTCCCGAGTGTCAAACAAGCATGAGAGACTAAAAGATCTTGTTGCAGCAGATGGTCCTCAATCTACCACATGTCCAATACTTACACAGTCCAAATTTTTGACAATACCCTTTGATCCTTTCCCATTCGAACTTCCTCAGTTTCTACCCATAGAACATACAACACTTAGATTGTTACATAGAATACATCTTTTCTAAAACTACTTGAAAATCTAATATATTAGATACTATAATCACAGGAAACATCACAAAAATGTAAACAATCATGGGTTATTCACTAAGACAGAATACAAATTTTTTGACACAGAAGACAGAGTACAATAATTACACATTCGATATCGTAGACACAACGGTGGTCAGTGGTCACATTTTCATCTAGGAAGCGTCGCTAATATTACCCACTACCAAGCCAACTAGGCACAATGGCTAACTTGTAACTCTCATCTCATGAATATAAAATATTTTGTATTAATTTCCTGGCCATCATCCAAATCACACTTAATCAAAATGAAGGATGTAATTATTGGACTTGGAATTTCATTTATCAGCACATGCTTTAATATGTATTCCTTTCTTCATCTGATATTCTGATGACAGATGTCATATATAAGCTACTTCAAAATTTCAAATACTTAAATGAAACCAACATTTTGTAATTTTGATAAAAGCCCGCAATGATATTCCAAGTAAATATATAAAATAACAAGAATCTGAAGCTTACTAAGTTCTTGGATGATATGATGTTGGCCAAAACTTGCATTGCTCTTGCCACTCTTCTTTTGATGTTGCTTCATATTTGCAGACCTAAAGTCAATTGAAGTTGATTTAGCGTGCAAACTAAATAATTCAAAGACAACAAGGACTAAGTGCCCTTAGGATCCAATAATCAATAATATTACTTTTTCTTGACATCTGGACCCTAAAAAAAGTATTGGACAACTATCTAATTATCATGTTTAGTCTTGAACCTTTGCATTAAACACATAATCAAATTAAAACTCCGCTCATGTATATCAAATTAGAAAGACATCGAGGAGCAAAAAAATGACCTTCGAGATTAAAATTCGATAAACTAAAATATAGAATTATTTTACATGAAAATGAAAAGTAATTGACCACCCATAGTCCCATAACACTATAAACATCAGATAGCTTTCAGTTTCATCATAATTGCAAAAATTGATAGCTTTCAGATGGCCACTATCCTGAAATTTTTATATCATAACATACTACATACATAAAAACTCAACTAGTTGTGACTAACCAACGAGGAATGTAAAAAATTACATCAGGAGTGAGATAGTGAGAGATGAGAAGGCCTAATATTGTTTTGGTATTTTATAATTGTAAAATACCTAAATTACCCACACCAAAAAGCCCTAACATTTGTATCCTAAGAGCCTTTTTGGAATTTTCTGTCTCATTATGAGGAGAGGTATTACATAGCCTGGACAACCACTATTTTGACCACTACTGTGTGTCTTATAGTGGCCAGGAAAAGCTTTTCTATTATTGGGAAAAACCCAAGTCCCACATCGGATAGATGAGACTCTTGATAAGAGTTTATAAAGAGGAGGCACTCCTCACCTCACAAACCGGTTTGGTGAGGATGAGTTAGGCCCCAAATTTCAACATGGTATTTTTAAAGAGGAGGCACTCCTCCCCTCACAAGCCGGTTTTGTGAGGATGAGTTAGGCTCCAAATTTCAACATCTATGATCAAATCTTTTTCATTTGAAATTATAGGCATCTGAAAGTCACATTGGACATCTATTGATCCGACTCCGAGTCAGGATGGGTGGACTGACTTATAGGGAGCAAAGCTCTCTCAATGCCTATCTTATCTTATTCTCTAGTCTTAAGTGATAACACTCAAATCTAAGACCTTACTTAACAGAAATCAAGCTCCGTACACATGGATCAAAAGGCATTAGTGATCAAACCATAATCTAAGGAAGCATTAGAATTAACCAATGTGAAAAATTAAAATTAAAATTAAAAAAACGAAGACCCACTTTTGTAATAAAAGGACTCAACTGATAGGAATTGATCAGCTCTTGAAGATGAGACGGCACACCATCCAATTGATCATCGCCTTCATAGGCTAGGCACAAGACCACCGATAGCTGTATTTGTCCTGTCAAACATTCCAAATGTTATCGGTAATTGACTTGGTCTATTAACCATATCTCATATTATCAGATAACAAAGCAACACAAAAGTATACTTATACAAAGCAATACAACAGTACATGGTTCACACTAATGTTCACAAGCAAATAAGATCTAGCTCCAACTGCATGGATGTAAAATCCCTTGTATTAACTAAACCAAGCTTTATTTACTATTCAGGGCCTGTTTGATTGAATTGACTTATCTGAGCTTATCTATTGGCATAAGCACCTGTGAGGCTGTTTGGAAGAACTTGTGAAAAAAACTTATGACATTCATTGGCGTTTTCAGTTTATTTCCATAAGTTCTCCAAGACAGTTTATATAAACAATTTGACATTATTTTATCTTTTGTCGTAAGGTCATTTATGCTATAAGCTGTTAATTAAGCTGGTTATCCAAACAGGGACTTATTTATATACCCCTACATTGTGGCTATAGTATAGCAATTAATTTAGCAATGAAAACTACCTCCTTCCAGAACTTTCTTCCGAATTCGTTTGACATGACGAAGATTTTCGAGCGGTGCTAACTGATTCAAACGCCTAACAAGTAATTAAAGCATAGATTAGTTCGCAAAACACAAAGAGTTCATAGAAAATAAGATTTGAATAAGAAGCTAACCTAACAATTTGGTTGGCATGCTTTGGATCGATGGATGAAGCAAAAACACTAACTGCACAAAACAGTTTCAATTTAAGAAATTTCAAATTGGAAAATACGTAGTAAAATATTGAAGTAACAGGTTTAGATAATGTGACCAGTTGGTTGATTGTGAAGGTCGTGTGGCTCCTCCTCTGGGATGTGAACGATTAAGCGGTTACTCGCCATTCTCCAATCAACGGCGGTTGAGGGAGGACAGGTGCTCCGGTACGGCGGCCACAGGAGTGGGGACTGATTTGTATAGGGCATAACGACGCCGTTAAATTTAATTTTTATGAAATAATAAAAAGATTAATGCTCGCCCCTGCACAAAACACTCTTGCACTGCATTCATGACAAAAATGCCTCTGCGCTAGTTAACTAACGCAAATGTAAAACTATGCGTTAGTTAACTAACACTGCGTGAGTCAAGTCACGCAAGTGCAAAACACACGCTAATTTTAAACAATCAAGCTGGGATTGTTGTTGTCATCGTAGGTGCATAAAACAAAGGAACAAACTTGCCTTTTATATTAAAATAATATACCATCCCTTCATACTATAATGTTGTGGCACTCTGTTATGAATAAACTTAACTTTTACAAGTCTTGCTTTCACATTTTCTATGCAAGAAAATGGATTCTCCCATACATGTGGCTTTCAATTATAGCTTTGCATGTCAACTCTTTTGATTCATTAGCTTTGCATTTAATATTCAATGGCATGATATTTAATATTTATTAAATGGTTTCTCCACTGCAAAGCCATGAATGCAAGAAACATGTGCCTAAGATGACAACAACAATCCCAACTTGATTGTTTTAAACTGGCGTGAGTTAACTCACGCATGTGTTAATTCATGCGTGAGTTAACTCATGCGGTGTGACTTAAGTCGCGCAAGTGTAAAGAAAACGAAATTTTTAGTCAAGTTAATTTTACATTTGTGTTAGTTAACTAACGCAAGGGTATTTTGGTTAGTTATGCTGGGCGCGAGCGAAAAGTGCAGGGGGGAGAGCAGTATAAAAAATAAACAGGCCCAGACCCAATAACATACAAAATACTACTCTCCCCCCGCACAAAGCACTCCCGCCATCCAGCCATGTCGAAAATAGCTTTGCGTTAGTTAAGTAACGCAAGGGTTAAACTCTGCGTTACTTCCTCAAAAAAAAAACTCAGCGTTAATTAACTCACGCTACATGTTGTCTTAAACAAGGCAGAACACCTTGTGGTGCCCTCTGGGTAACTTGTTACATAATCAAGTTTTTAGCCTGTGTTTTGGTCTCTTCTCATTGTGGTGCCCTTTAGGTAACTTGTTACACCAATCACATCCATTCATACAATTATAGTGAAAAGCTTTTCCTTTTTGAAAATCAATTTGGGTATGAAATCAACTATGAGGTTGGAAGCTAATGTAACAAATATGTAGTCAAATGTCACAAACGTGATTTAGGAGGTCAAGACAAAGAACCAAAACATAGGCTAGTCTTACTACCGACCTCCTTTTCCCCCTTTTCAATAGAAAAAGAAAATTTATTAGTGAAGAGTACTACAACAAGGGAGGTTAAGTTATTGCCAAAAACAGAGAAATGAAATAGTCAAGAATGTAGGAAGGTTGTCTAATCCCTCTGCATGTCATAGGTAAAAAATTCCATGAAACAGCCACAGACCTAAACACGGGATCCATAGGGTAATCTTACTACCTCCTTTATACTTTTATAATATGTTTATTTAATCCTGTCTTATTTGTTTATCTAGATTTTGAAATTGTGACATACGGATTGTAGAGATTTGATACTTTCAGTCTATCATGCTTTGTATATTTCTTTGATGTACTAAATTGGACTGCCTCTTAAATTCAAAGAGTCTGTAAGTCAAGGATCAGACCATGCAAACAGCATAAACTATTTTGATCTCATTTGCCAACAATATTTGATTCCGATACAGCAATAGAAAATATAAAGTTGAACGCGCTTGTAGACTAGTTTTTGCCATATGATATATCTTCTTGCCTATCTATATATATGGTCGCACTTGATTAGCATCCCAATGTCACCCAAGTATTTTCCCTATATATATGATATGTGAAGTTCTCCCACAACTTATGAAAGAGGGTCAACTAAAATTTCAAAATCGCATGACTCATAAGTAAAAGGCAATCATGCATTGTTTGGTGGGATTCTGATGCGCAGGCGAATAAACAAAACTAACTTTTTTCATTCATTTGAGAATGATCATTGCTTAGCAATCTTGCAAATGGCAAAACATTAAACAAAGTATGATGCTCTGTGTCCTTTTCAAGGACAAACATCTTTGTCATGTGAGCACTAGGGGTGTTCATGGTTTGAATCCAAACCAAAACCAAACCAAATTTTAGTTTTAGTTTGGTTTTTGAAACCTCTTATCTAAACCAGTTCGGATATGGGTTGAAACCGGTTTGGATCCAATTCAAATCCGGTTTGTCATAAAATCCGGATTCTGTTCCAAAACCAGTTTCAAACCAGTTTTTTTATTCAAACCGGATTGTAATCTGGTTTTTAGTAAGTTAGAACAAACAAATTTCACTGGATTGGAGTAAGTTAGAACAAACAAATTTTCATTTAGCTGCCTGCCTAAAATCTCTAACATCTACTTCAACAATCTTCACATAATGCAACATGACTCACAGTTTAGTTACATATTATGAAAAACCTCCAAGAGTAAGAGGCAAAATACACACAACTAATGATGTAAGACTACAAACAGGTATTACGATGTCCGACAGTGACATGAGACCGAAACATGTATTACGCTCAACTAATTCTTTTTAAAAAAAATTATCGATGTCGATGAGTCCATTTCAGTGCTTAGTATCATTCCATGATAAATTAACCATAAAGGACAATATATTGTCAAAATTAAATTTATATCAGATAAAAATTGCCATACACATAAGTAGCACTGAAACAATCACAAAGTAACAATATATTGTCAACCACAATGCTTCATGCTCTTGCTCATCAAACCAGAAAAATTCTTTAAGTAGTAGGCCAAAACTTAGACCGGAAAAATATCAAACCAGTAGGCCAATACTCAAACCAGAAAATTCTCAAAACAATATCACAATTGATTCTTAGAACCTCCTAAAAATATCAATACCGTCGGTGTCCCACACCGACATATGTGATTACACTGAATTACATGATTTTAATCTTTTATTATAAGTGTCGACTTGTTAGTGACCGTGCTTCATAGTGCCTAACTGGTCTCCTGAATTTGTGTACATAAACTGAATCTAGAAAGTTTAAGGAAACCGTGTCTATGTGTACAGAAACATTGACCTAAATTGAAGAAATAATGAAAAGAATAGCAAGATAGTAACAACAACAGAGGAAGAAATTGCACAGGAAAGGGGATTGTGCGAAAGAGAAGAAGAAAAAGAAACTGGAGAATACCTTTCAAGTGAGTGTAGAGGCGATCGATGGCGAACTGCTAGGATTGAGGATGATGGCGGCGCGATGAATACCTTCAATCTGAGATAATGAAATTGTTAACACGGCGGCGCGATGGAAACAATATTCCGATATGTCTCCAGCAATATTTCTCACCTCAGCAATATAAAATGGAGATGTAACATAATTTCATGACTAAAAGTCAGCTTTTAGTCATTTTTCATACGATGAAAGACACTATAACTTATCGAATTATTATGGTCATACAATGAAAGACACTGTAACTTATCGAATTATTATGGTATGATACCATAGGTATCCCACACATATTGGCACAGGTATAAAAAAAATGGAGAAAATGTTGTAGGATGCAAGCAAGTAATATTTAATGGTGTTTGAGTATATGACATTCAGACCCGGAAACTATGAAACTAGTTACCTTATGCACTAGAATTATGTCTATATACCTGCGAACAGCAAGACCTCCGAGCAGCTTGTAGCGAAGAGACTCAGCCTGAGCAATGGCACAAAGTCCCCTGTTGTTGACCTTCTCAGCGTAAAGCTCAACACTGTTCTCAAGAAACTTGAACCTCTTCTGCACAACTGAGGTCAGCTCTCTAATCCTCCTTCCCTTCTCAGCTTGTACCAAAATATCTCATTCTATAGACCTAGCATGAGATGAAATAGGTAATAAAAAACTCTGAAAGCATAATAGTAATCATAAAACAAAAACAGGAAGTCTCAAAATCAACAAAAACAGGATAGTCTAAGGCAGGACCACACATAGTTCAAGGATAATGTACTTATTAACAAAAGTAGCCAACATGTAATAATTGAAAGATTTACTCCAATGTTTATTAGCTGCCAGGAATTAATTAAGAGTCTGAACAAATCTTAACGAAAGCTTTTCTAAAAGATGAACATGCTACACACAACTGGTTTTTCTTTGTTTAGAACAATCAACTCATCTTCACATACAACAGTGACCAACTTCTAAAGTCTCATTTCACTCCAACCTATGTAACTACATTCCTCCCACAAACAACATAATTGACACATATAACCAACCTATAGAGCATCGATTTAAACATACACATCTAATAAACCATAAACAAATAGAAAAATTGTATGAAAACAGCTTATGAAAACTTTAGGGTAACCCACGTGCCTATACCATTTTAACACACAAATTGTAAACTTATCATTCATTTCCTCAAAGAGTAATTGTCATTATTTCTAAAAGCTCTTGTATGAAAACAGCTTATGAAACATTATGACATGTCTAGAAGCTATTTTCAGCTTATTTCTAAAGCCTCTCGTATGAAAACAACTTAAGAAGAAGAAAAACCCACCATTATCATCATTTCACAATTTAATTGAAATCGAAGCACAACCCACAATTTAATTGAAACGAAATTGAGAGAAAAGGAAGAAAAGTACCAAAACGAGCAACGATTTCGAAGTGTTGAGCAACGATTTCGCCGGAGGGAAGAATCGGCGGCGGTGAGTTTGATCGGAGGTGGTGCAGTTTGGTCGGAACTATGATTTCGAGGGTAGCGATTGTGGAAAGTGAAGGGTCGTTGAGGTTGATGAGTGCATATTGTGTCAGAAATTAGGGTTGCGAATTTGGGAATTAGGGTTGAGAATGTTGAGATTTGGGAATTGGAAAAGAGAAAGAAAATGGAAATATGAAATGGGTAAAATCCGGATCTGAATATTAACCGGTTTGGATATCCAACCCGTTTAAAATGGGTTGGTAGGTAACCCATTTACAAAAAATCCAAATATTTTAAAGTGGACTGGATATGGTTATGGGTTTGAGCTCAAAACTAGTTGTTATGCACACCCCTGGTGAGCACACGAAATTAATTTACAGACATCTTATGATATGATACATGCAGAAGCTCGCACGTCAAACTAAGAAAACCCATATTTTTGCAAGAGTCACAATAATGAATAGTTACGTTTATAGAAAATAATGTAACCAAACAACATGCTAGTATTTTATTTAAAGAAATGCTAATGAGTGACTCATACGCACTCGTTAAGGACTTGAAATAATAAGTTTTGATAAAAGTTTGTGTGTTTAATGTATTGAAATTTGAAATATTTGCCTTTTTTAAAGAATAACTTATTAATTTACGATGCTTAAAGAGGGTTTTAGAGACACTCGTTAAGAAAACACTTTTTTTTTATCGTGAAAAGCCTTGTATGCAAAAAACACAATAACACCAGTGTGGGTTGTCATGTGTGGTTGATCAATGAATCAGGATTCCTTTCATCTGGGAGTCCTTAAATTCACTTGAAATTAGGCCAGGTGCTTCTCGCAATGACTAATTTAAGTTAAAAAGGGAATAAAATTGATCTTTTCGATAAAGATATTATCTTGAGGAATATAGTTCGTCTCACATTGACGACGGATTGATGAAGAAAGTGTTCCATTGACGAGTTGTTCGTAGGAATTCATAGCAAAAGCCCCATTAGTGGTGAGATGGAATGGGGTGGTACCTGCACATGCGCGTCAACGCCCAAGTCAGATGAAAAAATCAGGGGAATATGAGGTTTTTGGGATAAAATGAACTTACTTGCAATTGTAATGCAGTCATCTTTATATGAGATTAAAACTTATTAAACCTTACCATGTAATTGAGCTTTTGTTACGTGGATATGACTTTTTAGCTGAACCGAAACAAAAATAATAATTTGATTGATAAATATTAAAATTCACTCTCCTTCAAAAAAAATAATATTAAAATTCACTCATTATATGTTCTAAAATGTTTTTGTAACAATTAACTATTTATTTACTATATACGAATGTTTGGTATCACATATTCTTTATCCTCTAAAAAAATTCATTTTTAGTTAGAAAGGACAAAATAAACTATTACTATTTTTTTTTTGAAAAAAAATACACTATTACTAATTAAAATTGTTTATATTGATTTTTTTAAAAGTGACGTTAAAACATAATGCTAAATTTATAACTATTGTTATTTATTTTGATTATTCAAAGTTAATTTTAGATAAACTTAAATAAATAGTATTTTTTTATCAAGTAGTCTAGTGGTTTAAGCTCACGCATTTTAAATGTGGAGAAATGAAGTGTTCGGGGTTCGAACTCCGACTCTTGCATATATTATGTAATATCCCTAACAACTAAATTAAGTTCACGGATTAAAAAAAGAGTCTTGGGTGTGTTTGGTTTGCAAAACAGCAAGTACTAGACAAAACAGTATATGATAGAACAACACAACACAAGGTAGAATAGCACATGACAAATTTTTATATTATTAAATTATTATTTTTGTTTTATACGATTTTTGGGGACGAAATGTTATTTTGATATTTTAGATAACTTATACGTGGAACAAAAAGTTGCGTTGTGGTTTGGTGAGGGACAAAAATATCAGTTTTTGTCCTATCTGCTGCCTCCGGTTTGTCCTGTATCTGAAACAGTTTTATAAATCAAACACTGGACAATTTGAGTTGTTCTGTCATGTGCTTCATTTTTTAGCAAATCAAACGCACGTATACCTCAAATAGTAAATACAAATGTTTAATAATCCAAAATAATGACTTTCCATTGACAAAATAATATTTTAATTTTTTAAAAGTTAAATACAAGATTTATATAATGGGTGGCAGATCAAGATAAATATAGGGAGCATCCAATGGTCACAAATGACGTGAGGATGACGTAGCAATATGCATGTTTAAAAACCATGGCACACAAGGAGCATGATTCTTTTGTAAATTGTAAATAGAGTAATGCTAGCAACACTCTATTTTGAACACTTCCTCTAATACTCACTTTTTTATTGGTTTAAATTATGGTGGGTCTACACTTTGAAAATTGAACCTACACAAAATGGTGGGATATACATTGATATCATCCAATAAAAAAGTGAATGCTAAAAAGAGTATCGAAATGTGAGTATTGTTAGCGTTCGTCGTTGCAAATAAAATTTCACTTTCCATTTCTTTTTTAAGGATTTGAGTTAAGGATTAGTGCAGGTGGGGTTTAGAATAGAATGGGAAAGCAAAGTTGTTTCCCAAGATGGGAAAGTTGAAGCAGGTCCATTGATATGTTGATTTTATATTCCGACGGCCTAAATTTCTCACATGTTACTTGCATTAACTTTTTGATAGCTTATATTAAACAAAAACAGCGGCCCCACCTCATGATTAAATAACATTATCTAATTTTTTTGAAGTGTTGGTCTTCTTTTTTAAAGTTTATGGGTTTTTGGCATTTATACATGGATTGCATTATTAGTTCTTTGTATGTTTTAGTTAATAATTAGTTAAAATATGAAAATAAATTAACATAATAATGAAAGAAGGTTTTTTAGAAATTTACATGAAGAGACAATTTTGGTATTATTGTAAAATTTTAAAGAAATTTAGGTGTAACTAGAATTATATTGTGTCCGACTAAATATATATGAAACTAGAAAGAGTCATATATATTTAGTCACAGCAGCGCAAAAGTCCACCTCACCCACTGGATTAAAACATCAAATTTTCTTCTTCTTAAACACTACAGAACACATAAAGTAAGAAAACCAAAAAAGCTTAACACAGAATATCAATTCATCTTCTTCTCTCATTCGAAAACTAGATAATTTTGATAATGGTAGTTATGGAATTTTGTTAAAGCGTTGTTGAATCAAGCATAACCATGTAGATCTGACACATTACGTTTTCAGACACAAAGAATGGTAAAATTTTACATTGATTTGTTATGCAACAACATATCTGAAGAAGAGACATGTTGTTATTATTGTTTGGCTTCGTTATATACTGTTGAATTGGTCTGGATCCATTGCTGTTGTAAATGGAGGAGTTTGGTGAAGAAGAATTGGACATGGTGGTGTTGGTATTGGGGTGCTAGTGTTGGTTTAATGAAGAAGAAAATGGATCAGGCACATATCTATCCCTGTTTACAAAGGATTTTTATTTAATGAAATTGATTAATAAAAACTGCTCTAATCTATGGTTGTTGTCGGCAAACAAAGCTACTGACATTCTTCTTCTTTAATTCCAACCCGTAATTAAATAATTTCAATGTTAATCAATTGATCAAACATCGTTATTTAAACTCACCCATTATTTTTTTCAAAACAAAAAGTACTCCAATTATTCTTTACATAAAAAATTTCTAATAATAAATACTCTTTTATCCTATAATATAAACAAAAAAATATCAACTTTTATAATTTTTATGCTATTTTTTCTTTCTTTCGCATATTTTTTTAAAGTAAAATTAAATGTAAATTACATTCATTTTGTTATACTTTTTTTTCTCCATAATCATTTATAAATGAGAAATGTTAACTTGTGCCTTTGAGCCATAAGTCAAAAAATCAAATGTAGAAAGTTTTTCTTAAAACTTGTGCATTCAATGTCTTAAAAGTTGTAAAAGTTATTTTTAATTTTCATTTTAAGTTTCCTAACTTGTGCTCTAATGACACAAGTTAACACAACCATTTATAAATTGGGGGTAGGGATTATTTATTAGAGAAAATATACTTAGTTCCCAATTTCTCCTAAAAAATATTTACATAGACCTCCTTTTTTATTTTCTAAACTATAATAACATTAAATATGAGTAGACAATTTCTTTCAAAAATAAGACATTAAGTATCGGTAAGTGTCTATAATGTAGTATGTTAATTTCTTTCACTTTATTATTTAACGTCAGCTTTTATTTTCTTATGTTAATTTATTTTCATATTTTAACTAATTATTAACTAAAACATACAAAGAACTAATAATGCAATCCATGTATAAATGCCAAAAACTCATAAACTTTAAAAAAGAAGACCAACACTTCAAAAAAATTAGATAATGTTATTTAATCATGAGGTGGGGCCACTGTTTTTGTTTAATATAAGCTATCAAAAAGTTAATGCAAGTAACATGTGAGAAATTTAGGCCGTCGGAATATAAAATCAACATATCAATGGACCTGCTTCAACTTTCCCATCTTGGGAAACAACTTTGCTTTCTCATTCTATTCTAAACCCCACCTGCACTAATCCTTAACTCAAATCCTTAAAAGAGAAATGGAAAGTGAAATTTTATTTGCAACGACGAACGCTAACAATACTCACTTTTCAATACTCTCTTTAGCATTCACTTTTTTATTGGATGATATCAATGTATATCCCACCATTGTGTAGGTTCAATTTTCAAAGTGTAGACCCACAATAATTTAAACCAATAAAAAAGTGAGTATTAGAGGAAGTGTTTAAAATAGAGTGTTGCTAGCATTACTCTATTTACAATTTACAAAAGAATCATGCTCCTTGTGTGCCATGGTTTTTAAACATGCATATTGCTACGTCATCCTCACGTCATTTGTGACCATTGGATGCTCCCTATATTTATCTTGATCTGCCACCCATTATATAAATCTTGTATTTAACTTTTAAAAAATTAAAATATTATTTTGTCAATGGAAAATTATTATTTTGGATTATTAAACATTTGTATTTACTATTTGAGGTATACGTGCGTTTGATTTGCTAAAAAATGAAGCACATGACAGAACAACTCAAATTGTCCAGTGTTTGATTTATAAAACTGTTTCAGATACAGGACAAACCGGAGGCAGCAGATAGGACAAAAACTGATATTTTTGTCCCTCACCAAACCACAACGCAACTTTTTGTTCCACGTATAAGTTATCTAAAATATCAAAATAACATTTCGTCCCCAAAAATCGTATAAAACAAAAATAATAATTTAATAATATAAAAATTTGTCATGTGCTATTCTACCTTGTGTTGTGTTGTTCTATCATATACTGTTTTGTCTAGTACTTGCTGTTTTGCAAACCAAACACACCCAAGACTCTTTTTTTAATCCGTGAACTTAATTTAGTTGTTAGGGATATTACATAATATATGCAAGAGTCGGAGTTCGAACCCCGAACACTTCATTTCTCCACATTTAAAATGTGTGAGCTTCAACCACTAGACTACTTGATAAAAAAATACTATTTATTTAAGTTTATCTAAAATTAACTTTGAATAATCAAAATAAATAATAATAGTTATAAATTTAGCATTATGTTTTAACGTCACTTTTAAAAAAATCAATATAAACAATTTTAATTAGTAATAGTATATTTTTTTTCAAAAAAAAAAATAGTAATAGTTTATTTTGTCCTTTCTAACTAAAAATGAATTTTTTTAGAGGATAAAGAATATGTGACACCAAACATTCGTATATAGTAAATAAACAGTTAATTGTTACAAAAACATTTTAGAACATATAATGAGTGAATTTTAATATATTTTTTTTTTAGAAGGAGAGTGAATTTTAATATTTATCAATCAAATTATTATTTTTGTTTCGGTTCAGCTAAAAAGTCATATCCACGTAACAAAAGCTCAATTACATGGTAAGGTTTAATAAGTTTTAATCTCATAACATTCCCTTGTGTCTATATAAAGATGACTGCATTACAATTGCAAGTAAGTTCATTTTTTCCCAAAAACCTCATATTCCCCTGATTTTTTCATCTGACTTGGGCGTTGAAGCACAAATGCAGGTACCACCCCATTCCATCTCACCACTAATGGGGCTTTTGCTATGAATTCCTACGAACACCTCGTCAATGGAACACTTTCTTCATCAATCCGTCGTCAATGTGAGACGAACTATATTCCTCAAGATAATATCTTTATCGAAAAGATCAATTTTATTCCCTTTTTAACTTAAATTAGTCATTGCGAGAAGCACCTGGCCTAATTTCAAGTGAATTTAAGGACTCCCAGATGAAAGGAATCCTGATTCATTAATCAACCACACATGACAACCCACACTGGTGTTATTGTGTTTTTTGCATACAAGGCTTTTCACGATAAAAAAAAAAGTGTTTTCTTAACGAGTGTCTCTAAAACCCTCTTTAAGCATCGTAAATTAATAAGTTATTCTTTAAAAAAGGCAAATATTTCAAATTTCAATACATTAAACACACAAACTTTTATCAAAACTTATTATTTCAAGTCCTTAACGAGTGCGTATGAGTCACTCATTAGCATTTCTTTAAATAAAATACTAGCATGTTGTTTGGTTACATTATTTTCTATAAACGTGACTATTCATTATTGTGACTCTTGCAAAAATATGGGTTTTCTTAGTTTGACGTGCGAGCTTCTGCATGTATCATATCATAAGCCGTCTGTAAATTAATTTCGTGTGCTCACCAGGGGTGTGCATAACAACCAGTTTTGAGCCCAAACCCATAACCATATCCAGTCCACTTTAAAATATTTGGATTTTTTGTAAATGGGTTACCTACCAACCCATTTTAAACGGGTTGGATATCCAAACCGGTTAATATTCAGATCCGGATTTTACCCATTTCATAATTCCATTTTCTTTCTCTATTCCAATTCCAAAATCTCAACATTCTCAACCCTAATTCCCAAATTCGCAACCCTAATTTCTGACACAATATGCACTCATCAACCTCAACGACCCTTAACTTTCCACAATTGCTACCCTCGAAATCATAGTTCCGACCAAACTGCACCACCTCCGATCAAACTCACCGCCGCCGATTCTTCCCTCCGGCGAAATCGTTGCTCGTTTTGGTACTTTTCTTCCTTTTCTCTCAATTTCGTTTCAATTAAATTGTGGGTTGTGCTTCGATTTCAATTAAATTGTGAAATGATGATGATGGTGGGTTTTTCTTCTTCTTAAGTTGTTTTCATACGAGAGGCTTTAGAAATAAGCTGAAAATAGCTTCTAGACATGTCATAATGTTTCATAAGCTGTTTTCATACAAGAGCTTTTAGAAATAATGACAATTACTCTTTGAGGAAATGAATGATAAGGTTACAATTTGTGTGTTAAAATGGTACAGGCACGTGGGTTACCCTAAAGTTTTCATAAGCTGTTTTCATACAATTTTTCTATTTGTTTATGGTTTATTAGATGTGTATGTTTAAATCGATGCTCTATAGGTTGGTTATATGTGTCAATTATGTTGTTTGTGGGAGGAATGTAGTTACATAGGTTGGAGTGAAATGAGACTTTAGAAGTTGGTCACTGTTGTATGTGAAGATGAGTTGATTGTTCTAAACAAAGAAAAACCAGTTGTGTGTAGCATGTTCATCTTTTAGAAAAGCTTTCGTTAAGATTTGTTCAGACTCTTAATTAATTCCTGGCAGCTAATAAACATTGGAGTAAATCTTTCAATTATTACATGTTGGCTACTTTTGTTAATAAGTACATTATCCTTGAACTATGTGTGGTCCTGCCTTAGACTATCCTGTTTTTGTTGATTTTGAGACTTCCTGTTTTTGTTTTATGATTACTATTATGCTTTCAGAGTTTTTTATTACCTATTTCATCTCATGCTAGGTCTATAGAATGAGATATTTTGGTACAAGCTGAGAAGGGAAGGAGGATTAGAGAGCTGACCTCAGTTGTGCAGAAGAGGTTCAAGTTTCTTGAGAACAGTGTTGAGCTTTACGCTGAGAAGGTCAACAACAGGGGACTTTGTGCCATTGCTCAGGCTGAGTCTCTTCGCTACAAGCTGCTCGGAGGTCTTGCTGTTCGCAGGTATATAGACATAATTCTAGTGCATAAGGTAACTAGTTTCATAGTTTCCGGGTCTGAATGTCATATACTCAAACACCATTAAATATTACTTGCTTGCATCCTACAACATTTTCTCCATTTTTTTTATACCTGTGCCAATATGTGTGGGATACCTATGGTATCATACCATAATAATTCGATAAGTTACAGTGTCTTTCATTGTATGACCATAATAATTCGATAAGTTATAGTGTCTTTCATCGTATGAAAAATGACTAAAAGCTGACTTTTAGTCATGAAATTATGTTACATCTCCATTTTATATTGCTGAGGTGAGAAATATTGCTGGAGACATATCGGAATATAGGAAATTATAGGAAATATTGCTGGAGACATATCGGAATATTGTTTCCATCGCGCCGCCGTGTTAACAATTTCATTATCTCAGATTGAAGGTATTCATCGCGCCGCCATCATCCTCAATCCTAGCAGTTCGCCATCGATCGCCTCTACACTCACTTGAAAGGTATTCTCCAGTTTCTTTTTCTTCTTCTCTTTCGCACAATCCCCTTTCCTGTGCAATTTCTTCCTCTGTTGTTGTTACTATCTTGCTATTCTTTTCATTATTTCTTCAATTTAGGTCAATGTTTCTGTACACATAGACACGGTTTCCTTAAACTTTCTAGATTCAGTTTATGTACACAAATTCAGGAGACCAGTTAGGCACTATGAAGCACGGTCACTAACAAGTCGACACTTATAATAAAAGATTAAAATCATGTAATTCAGTGTAATCACATATGTCGGTGTGGGACACCGACGGTATTGATATTTTTAGGAGGTTCTAAGAATCAATTGTGATATTGTTTTGAGAATTTTCTGGTTTGAGTATTGGCCTACTGGTTTGATATTTTTCCGGTCTAAGTTTTGGCCTACTACTTAAAGAATTTTTCTGGTTTGATGAGCAAGAGCATGAAGCATTGTGGTTGACAATATATTGTTACTTTGTGATTGTTTCAGTGCTACTTATGTGTATGGCAATTTTTATCTGATATAAATTTAATTTTGACAATATATTGTCCTTTATGGTTAATTTATCATGGAATGATACTAAGCACTGAAATGGACTCATCGACATCGATAATTTTTTTTAAAAAGAATTAGTTGAGCGTAATACATGTTTCGGTCTCATGTCACTGTCGGACATCGTAATACCTGTTTGTAGTCTTACATCACTAGTTGTGTGTATTTTGCCTCTTACTCTTGGAGGTTTTTCATAATATGTAACTAAACTGTGAGTCATGTTGCATTATGTGAAGATTGTTGAAGTAGATGTTAGAGATTTTAGGCAGGCAGCTAAATGAAAATTTGTTTGTTCTAACTTACTCCAATCCAGTGAAATTTGTTTGTTCTAACTTACTAAAAACCAGATTACAATCCGGTTTGAATAAAAAAACTGGTTTGAAACTGGTTTTGGAACAGAATCCGGATTTTATGACAAACCGGATTTGAATTGGATCCAAACCGGTTTCAACCCATATCCGAACTGGTTTAGATAAGAGGTTTCAAAAACCAAACTAAAACTAAAATTTGGTTTGGTTTTGGTTTGGATTCAAACCATGAACACCCCTAGTGCTCACATGACAAAGATGTTTGTCCTTGAAAAGGACACAGAGCATCATACTTTGTTTAATGTTTTGCCATTTGCAAGATTGCTAAGCAATGATCATTCTCAAATGAATGAAAAAAGTTAGTTTTGTTTATTCGCCTGCGCATCAGAATCCCACCAAACAATGCATGATTGCCTTTTACTTATGAGTCATGCGATTTTGAAATTTTAGTTGACCCTCTTTCATAAGCTGTGGGAGAACTTCACATATCATATATATAGGGAAAATACTTGGGTGACATTGGGATGCTAATCAAGTGCGACCATATATATAGATAGGCAAGAAGATATATCATATGGCAAAAACTAGTCTACAAGCGCGTTCAACTTTATATTTTCTATTGCTGTATCGGAATCAAATATTGTTGGCAAATGAGATCAAAATAGTTTATGCTGTTTGCATGGTCTGATCCTTGACTTACAGACTCTTTGAATTTAAGAGGCAGTCCAATTTAGTACATCAAAGAAATATACAAAGCATGATAGACTGAAAGTATCAAATCTCTACAATCCGTATGTCACAATTTCAAAATCTAGATAAACAAATAAGACAGGATTAAATAAACATATTATAAAAGTATAAAGGAGGTAGTAAGATTACCCTATGGATCCTGTGTTTAGGTCTGTGGCTGTTTCATGGAATTTTTTACCTATGACATGCAGAGGGATTAGACAACCTTCCTACATTCTTGACTATTTCATTTCTCTGTTTTGGGCAATAACTTAACCTCCCTCGTTGTAGTACTCTTCACTAATAAATTTTCTTTTTCTATTGAAAAGGGGGAAAAGGAGGTCGGTAGTAAGACTAGCCTATGTTTTGGTTCTTTGTCTTAACCTCCTAAATCACGTTTGTGACATTTGACTACATATTTGTTACATTAGCTTCCAACCTCATAGTTGATTTCATACCCAAATTGATTTTCAAAAAGGAAAGCTTTTCACTATAATTGTATGAATGGATGTGATTGGTGTAACAAGTTACCTAAAGGGCACCACAATGAGAAGAGACCAAAACACAGGCTAAAAACTTGATTATGTAACAAGTTACCCAGAGGGCACCACAAGGTGTTCTGCCTTGTTTAAGACAGCACGTAGCGTGAGTTAATTAACGCTGAGTTTTTTTTTTGAGGAAGTAACACAGAGTTTAACCCTTGCGTTACTTAACTAACGCAAAGCTATTTTCGACATGGCTGGATGGCGGGAGTGCTTTGTGCGGGGGGAGAGCAGTATTTTGTATGTTATTGGGTCTGGGCCTGTTTATTTTTTATACTGCTCTCCCCCCTGCACTTTTCGCTCGCGCCCAGCATAACTAACCAAAATACCCTTGCGTTAGTTAACTAACACAAATGTAAAATTAACTTGACTAAATTTTCGTTTTCTTTACACTTGCGCGACTTAAGTCACACCACGTGAGTTAACTCACGCCAGTTTAAAACAATCAAGTTGGGATTGTTGTTGTCATCTTAGGCACATGTTTCTTGCATTTATGGCTTTGCAGTGGAGAAACCATTGAATATTAAATGCAAAGCTAATGAATCAAAAGAGTTGGCATGCAAAGCTATAATTGAAAGCCACATGTATGGGAGAATCCATTTTCTTGCATAGAAAATGTGAAAGCAAGACTTGTAAAAGTTGAAGTTTATTCATAACAGAGTGCCACAACATTATAGTATGAAGGGATGATATATTATTATAATATAAAAGGGTGTGTGGGTGAAAGGGGAATCTGATCTTTGATTTTCCCTCCTCATCCCAAATTTGGGTATAGACGTTTCCCTCCGTTATTGTTCACATCTCACATTGCTTTTGCCTACCCTCCATTCAGATTTTGACGATTCCATCTCCACTCACCCTATTCCAACTCGAAAGGAATTACACTCTCCATCTTCCACAAGGTTCGCTTCTTCTTTTTAGGGTTTCTCGTCAGTTACCAACTTTCTTCATGCATTTTACATGTTTGATCAAATTACTCTTCCAATATCCCTTCATGTTGTTAACGAGTTTGGATCTGCTCCACTTCCTTACAAGTCTAGTTATGTTGTTTGCATATATGGATTTTTTATGAAAAATCAAATAAACAACGATTCAGATGAAACTTCGTGAAGGACTTCTATCACCAGCTCTTCTCTTCTCGCCGTCTGCAACACCATTTCACTTACCTTTTCCCAGTTTTAGGATTGAAATTTCTACTACTATCCAATTTAAAATTACCCCCTTGTTATTTCGTTGAACGGTGATGGGAATTTCAAGTTTGAGTGGGTTCTATTTCTTCTAGCTTCAAGGGGAGGGGGAATTGGCGTTTCAGGTTGAGGTTATTATTTCAGTAATGGAGAACTTGTGATAAAGGCGACAGAGTTGCTAATTTCCGTGGTGGAAGTGGATCAACATGGTGTTGCCGATGAGACACTGTTTCTGATTGACGACTAAATGTGTTTTCAGTATAAAAAAAATTAATAAAAAAAGGCTGATTTCCAAACTTTTAATCTGAACCATTTAAGAATTTAATCGCCATATGTTGGACATCTATGAGACAAGCTGGATAACTGGACTCTAAAACCCTAAAACCCTAAACCCTAAAACCATAAACCCTAAACCCTAAAACCTATAACCCTAAAACCCTAAAACCCTAAACCCTAAACCCTAAAACCCTAAACCCTAAACCCTATAAAAACTTTCACGTTTGTTATAAATATACGTTTGTTAATTTTGCTCACGTTTGTTACTAAGCTTTTTAGGGTTAAATATGTTTTTGGTCTCTATAAATATACCAACTTTTTGTTTTAGTCCGTATAAAATTTTCCTTCAACTTTCAGTCCCTCCAAATTTTTCCATCTTCACTTTTGGTCCCTCATTTAAAGTAAACTCATATGTAGAATTCATATTTTTAAATCAAATTTTGTAAAAAAAATCATAATATTATAAGAATCACTCCCAAAAAAAGTTAGAATTTTTTAACAAAACATGAATTTTTATATTTTTGATAGTTAAAAATTCATATTAAATTTATGTTTTGATAAAAGATTCTAACTTTTTTTGGAAAAAAGTTTTACAATATTCTACACATTTCTGCACAATTTCATTAAAAAAATACTAAAATTAATTTTAAAATAGGGACCAAAAGTAGTGATTGAAAATTTTATAGGGACTAAAAGTAGAAGAAATTTTTTAGAGGGGCGAAAACGAAAAGTTGGTATATTTATAGGGACCAAAAACATATTTAACCTATCTTTTTATCATAAGATTTAAAGTTCAATCTTTAACATTATTTTTTGATCACATTTGTTACTAATTTTTTTTTAGAGTATATAAGTTCAATCTTTGACATTATTATTTTTTTTAGAGGCTTTAAAGTCCAATCTTTAACTTTATTTTTTGGTCACTTTTGGTATCAATCTTTTTTTAGAGGATTTAAAATCCAATCTTTAACAATATTTTTTGTTCACGTTTGTTACTAATCTTTTTTTAGAGGATTTAAAGTCCAATCTTTAACATTATTTTTTGCTCACGTTTGTTACTAATCTTTTTTTAGAGGATTTAAAGTCAAATCTTTACCATTATTTTTTGCTCACGTTTATTACAATTGATCAAAGGTTAGGTAAGAGTAACTTATATTAATAAAATAATAAGGAAATATTGGTTTTTGTGGAAGTAATAAAATAATATGGACATATTGGTTTTTGTGAATATGAAAATACTTGGCAATCTTTGTCGGGTTGTATTGAGGAAACAACACAGATGTACAACATAAAATTGGTTGATAAAATAGTAACATGAGTTTTTGTTTTGTGCTAGTTTTTTGTGACTTTGATTTGTGGTTAACGGATGTAAAAGATGGTTAACGGGGACGATTAGTGACATGGATTAGTAATTCACGTGTTATTTTATAATTGGTTAACAGTAAGGACAGTTCATAAAGAACAGTTCATAATAAATTTAATTTAAGTTTTCTCCTTAAATTAAATTTATTCTTATCTATTTGTTACATATGTTATCTGTATTTAAAATTAAAATTAAAAATTAATGATATTTTTGAATAGAAAAGTCAAACCCAAAAGCGTGCTGAGAGAGGTAGTTTTCTTTATATATAGTATAAATTTAAAACTGAGTTTGGAGGCATTTGGTTCACCTAAAATCCAAACCCAAAAGTGTTCGTAGTTTTGTTTATATACAATATAGATGAATTACAGTACTAGTTTTCTTATTTCTCTCTCCTTTATTGTTGTTGCCAATACGAGTACCCCCACACCACACAAATTAGTTTCATCGTCCCCTTCCTAAAAAATTAGGGTTTCCACTTTTTCTTCCATAGTGGCAGCCG
The DNA here is from genome assembly GCA_946800305.1 of Medicago arabica. Classification (NCBI taxonomy): domain Eukaryota; kingdom Viridiplantae; phylum Streptophyta; class Magnoliopsida; order Fabales; family Fabaceae; genus Medicago; species Medicago arabica. The sequence continues at coordinate 58,688,334 of OX326970.1, read as the reverse complement.
TCCACTTGGTTGCCCACCGTCTAACTGCTCGCGCCGGCCGTTTTCTTCTAAAAACAGGTGAGTTTTTGGTTCTTTCTATGGTTTTATTTTTCTCTCTTAGTTTCTTCTCTTCTCTCTCTTATTTTGTTGTTTCATCTTCGTCATCATAATTCAATATGGGTAAATGTTTTTCTCGTTCTTTTGGTGATTGCTCTCTAGGTGTTTGTGTTTATGTCTCTATGAAATGGTTGAAGTTGAAATGGACAAATGGTTTTGTTTTTGCTTTGGAGTTTCTTTTGTGGGGTTGTTTTATTTTGATCAGTGGATTGAGTAGTGCTATAAGGTCTATAATGGGGTTTGATAATTCAATTTTAGTAATAGGGAATGAGTTTTCATGAAAAGTCTTTTGTGGATTGCGCACTATGTGTTTGTGTTTATGTCATGTTGTTTCTTGTGTTTTGAGAGTTTTATAGATGTTATTTAAAAATTATTATTATACAGCGATATGTGGTAAAACTTAAATTACTCTTTTGGACACGTGTCACCTGTTGAGCTACTTCTACTTAATATATTATCTAAATATTCCTTAAAAAAAATACATATACATATGTAAAAAATTAATATAGGATAATAAGTTTAAAAAGTCGAGCTTTTTCCATGAGATAATACATTTACAAATTAGTCTGACCATCAATATAAAAAAAATATTATTTTATATTTTTGTCCCCAAACATTAATTTTTTATTGAGGGACCCAAACATTAATTTGTCATCGACCTGAGTTTTAATCATATAAAAGCCCTACCATAGTCACTGCTTTGCATTACCCCTAACGCCGCAGGTGACGAGTAATACGGCCGACTTGCTTTAACAGGTATTCCTCTCATCTCAAATCCGAACTTCAGATTAAAACTAAAAAAATGCATAGTGAACCAAACTGAATTACAAATTACTAATAATCTTTAATTTTGTTATTGATTTTGATTTGATTTGGATTCTTCATCTTTCATATTATTTTTTAACGGCAGATGATGATTTGGATTCTTGATTTGAAAAATCCGTGGTTAAATCTATTTTAGAGAAATGAAAAAAAAAAAAAAGGGTTTGAGTTTGTATTTAGAGTTGTTGTCTAGAAGTTATGAAGGATGTGAAAATCATGTTCTAGGGAACGTGAGAGGGAAGAAGATGATTTTTTATTGTTGATTTTTTTCCTAGATACAAAGTTGGGGGAGATAAAGAGGGAGAAGATAAAGATTCTTGAAATTTTTAGTTATTCATGATTCTGAAAACTTGATTCATTTTTTGTTGTTGATTTTTTCATTATTCTGAAATTTTGGATTTGATGTTGTTGATGAATTTATGGACTGAAGGATTGTTGTTGTTGTTGATTTTTGTTGATGAAGATGAAGAACATTAGGGGAGATGATGAAGAAAAACAAAAAAATTTGGTGTTGGTGGTTCACCGTTACATACAACGGTCCTGCAATGTAATGGTTGAAATCATATCTAAGATATTAGATATTAAAAAACTAACAGAGTGGACCAAATTAACTAACAGAGGTGTACACGAGGACTAAATTAAAAAAAATTAAAGTTAAAGGACCAAATCGAAAACAACAAATAAGTTAAGGGACAATTTATGTAATTAAGCCTATAGATGAATTACTAGTACCACATTAGTTTTCTTATTTCTATCTCCTTTATTGTTGTTGCCAATACGAGTAACCCCACACCACACAAATTAGTTTCATCGTCCCCTTCCTAAAAATTTAGGGTTTCCACTTTTTCTTCCAAACCAAAGTGGCAGCCGTCCACTTGGTTGGCCACCGTCTAACTGCTCGTGCCGGCCGTTTTCTTCTAACTCAACAGGTGAGTTTTTGGTTCTTTCTATGGTTTTATTTTTCTCTCTTAGTTTCTTCTCTTCTCTCTCTTACTCAGCTGTTACATCTTTTCCATTCTTTCTTACCCTGCTGTTTCATCTTCTCCGTATATGTTTCATCTTCGTCATCATAATTCAATATGGTTAAATGCTTTTCTCTTTCTTTTGGTGATTGCGCTCTAGGTGATTGTGTTTATGTCTCTATGAAATGGTTGAAGTTGAAATGGACAAATGGTTTTGTTTTTGTTTTGGAGTTTCTTTTGTGGGGTTGTTTTATTTTGATCAGTTGATTGAGTAGTGTTATAAGGTCTATAATAGGGTTTGATAATTCAATTTTAATAATCGGGAATGGGTTTTGGTGAATTTTTTTTTGGGGATTGCGCACTATGTTTTTGTGTTTATGTCATATCGTTTCTTGTGCTTTGAAGTTTTACAGGTGTTATTTAAAAATTATTATTACTAGCCCACTCTTTTTATTGCAGTAAAGTTTTAAAAATATGAACGGTATTTTTTTATGAAATTTTGGTTTTAATTAAAAGTAAAAATATAAATGTTGTTGTTTTTTTTAATGACACGAACAACAATATTTATTATAGAAAAATTGTTTAAGAGTATATTCAAGCCAGTTTGTTATATTTTTTAAATGACAAAGGAAAAAAACAGATATACATATATTCATATCGTGTTTGTTACATTTGTTTTAATATTTAAATTTATTCTTGTGTTGAAAGGCGTAGTTTTCTTTATATATAGTGTGTATCGGTAGTTTTCTTTATATATAGTATAGATACACAGTGAAATATAAGAAAAGAAGATGTTGTGGTAAAACCTAAATTATCCTTTTGAGCTACTTCAACTTAATATATTATTTAGGCTAAAGTCCACTTTTTCCCTTCTAACTTTCATAAACTTGCAATTTTGGCCCCCTAAGTACAAAAACTACAGTTTTGACCCCTTAAAATTTAGTCCCTTTGCATCTTTGGTCTTTTTGGTCAATTTTGACTTATTCAACGCCTACATGGCAGGCCACGTGGGTAATTAATTAATTAAAAAAATTAAAAAACTAAAAAAATCAATTTTTAAACTAAATAAATTAAAAAATAAGAAAAAATTAAAGTGGTTCAATCTCGCTTCTTTCTCTCTACTAACCCCAGCCACCAACACCACCTTCCAATGGCTTCTTCTTCTTCCTCTTGATTTCAACCCCAAAATCCATTCATTTCAGATCTATTTCAAAAACGCAAAATCCATTTCAAAAGTTACAAACTTTTCACAATTTCCTTCAAAAATGCTAGACCCCACTTTCTCCGTCGCCGTTTAAACCACCGATTACCACCACCGTCGTTGCGTTGGTTTCTGGTCCGCTGAATTCATTTGGGGCTCCAAGGAAGGTTTCTGGTCTATTAGAGCCCTTAGGGTCAATGAAATCAAAAGTAGTATGAGAAGGAAGTTTAGGCAAAGATTTCAACAGAGGGCAATGTTCTAAGTTTAAATATACAAGTTTGGAAAGCTCCCCCAGGCTAGGTACTGTCACAAAATTATTCCCCCTCCATTTAATCCTACTAACCAGTATAGACATCCAATTGAATTGGGGATTTGACATATTCCGCAAAAGCTAATATCAAGTTCACGCAAACCATGCCAGGAAGGAAACAGATTTGTGTGTGTTGTGGAAGTGGGAAACAAGTACTGGTAAGGCAATGTGATCCATCTAATGTTAGGAATAATAGTGGTTCTACTATTTTGATTAAGGTTATTAATTTTTTGGATTTTGAATTGAATGAGTTGTTGATATTTTTGTTTGTTTGGGTTGGATTGGAAGAGATGAAGATAGACATGAACATGAAGAAGAATGAATATGTAGTTTTTGGATTTTTTTTTTCTTTCTGATTTTTAAATTCCTTTTTTAATTTATTTAATTTAAAAATTGATTTTTTGGTTTTTTAATTTTGTTTAATTAATTAATTACCCACGTGGCCTGCCATGTAGGCGTTGAATAAGTCAAAATTAACCAAAAGGACCAAAGATGCAAAGGGGCTAAATCTTAGGGGCCAAAATTGTAGTTTTTATACTTAAGGGGTCAAAATTGCAAGTTTTTGAAAGTTAAGGGGGAAAAAATGTACTTTAGCCTTAAAGTATTTATCAAATAGGGGAACACACCTTTAAACATTTTTCTCGTCATTGTTATATAACTTCAAAGTCGTCAAATTTAACTATACTCTATTTGGATTTATCTATGACTTATGGAACAAAAGGTTTGAAATTGAGGTTTGGTTGCATATACTATGACATGAATTTCGAGATATGGAGAAATACGGTTTTGAGATATATGTTCTTGGGAATTTTTGATATTAATATGCGCTCCATTTGGATTTAGATTTTACTTGTGATTTATAAAGTAGAGAAATTGAAACGGAGAATTTGATTGTAGGTATTTTCGTAGTTTTGTTGATATGTTGTGAAACGTGGTTTGAAATATGCGTTTTCGAAAGGTTTGATATTAATCCGTACGTGATTTGGATTTTGAATTGGATTTGAATTTGGATTTATTTATGTTTATAAGTAGTATATTTTCGATTGAGTTTTGATGATACGTATTTGAAATAGGTTTCGCTATGTTTTGAAATATGATTTTAGCATTGTGTTTTAAGAATGGTGTTTTGAAAATTATGGTTATAATGACGACGACCTAGGTGCACCTAGTATGTGATTTCGATTAGGTAGAGTTACTCCATTAGATGGAGCCGCCCCAATGGAAAGACCGCCATTAGGAGGAGAGGGCTATCAATGAGATGTAAACTGCCTAATTGAAAATGTTTACACTTTGTTTTGAGTCTAGAGAAAAGAGCTATCCGTTAGATGGAGCTGCCCCATGGGAAGGCCACCATTAGGAGGAGAGGGCTATCAACGAGATGAAGCTAGTTCTCGATTCACCTATTTGGTTATTTTCATTAAAGTTGGGTTTCAAAACTTTCTATAAAGTTGATTATTTTGGTATTATTAAATTGAATGTGATTTTATATTCTATTTTGAAGTTGATTATTTTCACTAAAAGGGTTTTCTATAATTTCTTTAAAGGCTTCCATTGTGATTTTCATCAATGTATTTTTAAAGGCTTGTAACCTTATTTTCACCTCTTTATGATGTTGGATTTTCTTTGAATTATTTTTACTTGATTGAAAATATTTATACATGTATAAATTTCATGCGTATAAATGATTGCGGATTAATATAATTTTATACGTTACTATTTTTGTAAATTGGCAATAGATTTGAGGAAGTAAATAATCGTGTCCCTGTGTGTTTCCCTTATAGTTGGTGGTGGTTGTTGTCTCTCACTAAGTCCTTGTGACTTACTCTTTTATTTTCTATTTTTTTTTTCAGATTCAAAATCAATTGTGTAGAAGCTTCTGGCAGGGTTAAAGATCTATCAATGTCACTCTTTTGGTAGGTTTCTTATGTGAATAAATTGAATGGTCGAAGTATCTGCAGCTATTTGGAGTCTAGGAATTGTTTATTTGAGATATACAATTATGTAAAATTGTCATTGTGGAACTCTGGATGAGATTACAGGTTGATAAATAAGATTAAAATCTTGGAAATGTTGAAATTACTGAGGAAACTCTGTCAAAATTTCAATGAAATGTGTTTTTATGAAGTGAAATCCGAATTGAAATTGTTTTGATTTTATAGTTTGTCAAGTTGGATCAATAGGCTTGCCGGGCTAGAATGTTCTAGTTCGTGCGCCGGTCACGATTAGTGTTTTTGGGTCGTGACAAAGGAAGAGAAATATCAATTTTCTTGTTGGGTTCACAAGGCAAAGAGCGAAATTTTAAAATTAATTTGTTTGGTTATAATTGTGCTCGTGATTTTCGGGTGTCAGAATCATTGATTAGATTCGAACCTTGAATCATTGAACTCTCAACTTTTATTCGCGGGAAGGAAAAAAGTGAGTAAAAACCCTTAAGACCTTGGATTCGGAGGTTGGTTTCGATTGGGGAAGGTGTTAGGCACCCGAACCGACTATGGTATCCCATAGGAACCTTCTACCTATTCTCTAATCTTGCGCTAAATTGATTTTACTTATTAAAAAGTTTAAGAGTTTAAAGTGAAAGAAGGGAGAAAGAAGAAGCATGTTTTTGGTTATTTTTATTGATTTGGAAGAGTCGGAACTCTTTGCCTACTTACCCAAATAACTCGGGATCAAAATCAAGTAGTTCGGCTAAAGAACTTATTTGATGAGTTGAATTGGTTTTAACATTTTTTGAAAGAAAAGTTTTAAGAATAGATGAGAGACCTCAAGGCATGAGAAGAAAATATGATGAAGTTGGTTAATTTTAAATATACGAAATCCATGTCTAATGTGGATATTAAATTAATTAACATTTGATTAAAGAAAATAAAAGGAAAAATCACTTGGATTACATACCAAGGTTTACTTAAAAGAAAATTGAATTTGACTTGATTGATTTTTTTTGAAGAAAATATTTTTCTAAACTAACGACGAAATCGCGTAACGACGGAAAAATAAATAAGCGTAAAGCGATAAATAAGGTGAAGTGTCGGTGCGCGTGTCAGTGCGTGTGCCGGTTACATATTACATACCCTAAATACATCCTATGGTCTTAAAAAGAAAAAAATGCGCGAAAATAAATTACATCAATTTCCTAATTACAAACTAAAAACAAAAAAAAAATAATAAACTAAATGACAAGAAATTTAAATATGCATATGATATTTCTAATGAGAGATATTTCTATGAACTAAAATGCAATGTTAACTAAATTAAGACAATGAGACTATAAAATGCAATGCTAAACATAGGAAATAAATATGAATGCAAAATAAGCAAAATTAAAATGCATGAGATGTTAAATATTTAATAAACAATCATAAAAAATATATAATGAGAGAACACTAAACAATTAAAAAGAGGATAAATTAGAAATAACTTAAAGAAAAAGATAAGAAGAAAAAAAGAAATTTAAGAGAAAATGGGAGATTTACTAGAAAAAATAGTAGTAAAAAAAACACAAAAAACAATAATAATAAAAAATAAACTGGATGAATCTGGACCAATTGATGAATCGAAGGATCCAGATTCAATCACAGTGTTACTTCATCATAATCACTAGATTAACATCAGGAGGTAAACAAAATCAAGGGAACACCGCAGGCAACAAAAAAAACAAACACAGGATTAAAACACCAAACAAGTTCTAGCCGTCAGATCTTGGAATTGTCCAAATCTGACGGCTTCGATCACAAAGAGAACACAGAAGCATAGCAAACTTACATGCACAGGATTATACGAAGGACACATGGTATAAATACGAAAATCCAACCAAAAAACATAATAACACAAAAAAAAACAAAAACTCTCTTGAAACTAGAGAGAGAAGCTCTGGCTTCTCTCTAGATTCAAGTGGCCGGAGCAACCCTCCCCCACCATCTTCTCCGATCTGCTCTTCCCCTCCGGCGCGGTGGTGGCCGGCCCAACAGGGCGGCGCCACCGCGTCGGAAAAATCAAACACCACCTTTTTTAAAATAAAACACTTTTTTAAACTCATTTTTTAGTTCTAAGAACAAATCCGGTGTTAGATTTTTGAAAAGAAAAGCCATACGGAGTAGATCTGAATTTGAAAACTTAAGAAAAAAGAAAGAAGTTCTACCTCTGTTGGGTTCGGATTCACTTCTGTTTGGTATTTACGGTTCGGTTTGTTTCCTCTCCTTCTTCCTTCGTTTTTGTGCTTCGGTTTTATGCTCCTTTGTTCCTTCTTGGTTCTTGCTTTCTTGAGCTTTCTGTTCGGATCTATTATGGTGTATGTTGCTGAAGGTTTGATTTTGTGATGTTGTTGGTGGTTTTCGGATTTGGTGATGTTGTTGGTGGTTTTCGGATTTGGATTTGTGTTGGCTGTTGTTGTTGGCCGAATTGATTTTTTTTGATGGTTAGGGTTTGTGTTGCCTTTTTCGGATTTGGGGTTTAAGGTTTGGATTTGATGATTTTTGGTTGGTTATGGATTTGTTGGTTCTGGCCGAAATGGTTTTTTTTGATGGCTAGGGTTTGATTTTTCTCTTCTTCTTTCACTGATCTTCTGTGATCGGTGCTTGAGTTCGTCACCAAACGGTGATGAACTCGCACTTGAATTGCAGAGGAAAAGATTCAATGATGATGGTTCTGCAAAGAACCACTGAGAATCATTTTTTTTTTAAAATAAAATTTGTTCTTGGTGAAAAGAATTTTTTTGATCTGTTTTTTCTAACTTTTGATTTCTGAATCTGTTTGTGGTCTTGGGAAGTGTGACTGATGACCAACTCTGATACACTCCCTTAATTACCTGACGCACAGAAAAGACCAGAATACCCTTGCTCTTTCTTGGAGGAAAAGTTGGATTGGACCAATAGTAAAGTGACATGTGGACCAGGACTTAAAATAAATAAATAAAATAAAAAGACATATAAATAAATAACAACACATTAAATAAAATGGAAAAATAAATGATTAAATAAATAACTAATAATAAAAACGAAAATTCAAATAATAAAATAAAAAATGTCCCGTCGGAACCAAAAAATGAGGTATTGTAAAATACCTCTCTGCCGAAATTTCGTCTGATACGACTGAAATACGCGGCTTAATTACGCTAAATAAAACGATAAATCAACGACGTGAATGAAATAAACTTTACGAACGCAAACGCTACGCTACGCTAAAAAACGCACAAAACGCGATTAAGAATTACGAAAATAAAACGCGAGCGACATTAAAAATAAACGACGAACGAAAAGTAAATGCGACCACAAGATACGAACAAACGCAGATATTACGGAAATTCGCGCGCGAACGGACGACTGAAAAAAAAACGATCAACGCATGAATAAAATAAAATGAATTGGTCAAAAATTAGGGTGCGACAGATGCCCCTATTTAAGTTTCTCCGTCACGAGAGTTTAAAAAGACGAATATTTTTGAAACGACGGGTCGGAGAGACTTAAATATCAAGTACACCAATTTTTGACCAACTCAGAAATCGAGAAAGCTCTATGGATGTAATGATATGAATTGTCTGTTATGCAAGTACGAATGCAATGACGACGAAGATGCTAACTCGAGAACCAAATAAACGTTACCGGGGAGAAAACGATGTCTATTACCTTTACAGGGGTAAAGACGAACATACGAAAAGAAATACTGGTCATTACCTTTACTGGGGTAACAACGAACATACGAAAGGAAATACTGGTCAATTACCTTTACTGGGGTAACGACAAACATACGAAGGGTAAAACTGTCAATTACCTTTACTGGGGTAATGACGAACATACGAAGGGTAAAACCGTCAATTACCTTTACTGGGGTAATGACGAACATACGAAGGGTAAAACCGTCAATTACCTTTACTGGGGTAATGACGAACATACGAAAGGATAAAACGGTCAATTACCTTTACTGGGGTAATGACGAACATACGAAGGGTAAAACTGTCAATTACCTTTACTGGGGTAATGACGAACATACGAAGGGTAAAACTGGTGATGAGTTACTATTACTGAGGCAAATTTGTTGAACAAAATACCGGGTACAAACAAGTACTCTTCGTACGAAATGCTTCAACGAGATACTGGGGAAAATTGAAAGGTGGGGCCTGCCACTTGAAAGAAACTTAATTGATAAACAGACCGAAATGAACACATTAATGATGACAAACTTTACTGGATACACATGGAGTACGACACATAGGTAAAATGCATATGAATGATATCAGTATGCATGATATGTATGCATGAATGAATGAACATGTATGAAAATATATTGGTGAAACTGACGAGACAAGATTGGGCAGGTCGTAAGGATAGTGACCCGGTATTACAGTGCCAACACTTAGCATTCTTCACTGGGGATGAAATTACTGGAGATGAATCAAACCACAATCGGGGTACCACCCGTTAACCAAACTGAAACTGGGTAAGGACCACATAACACTAAAACCTGGCTGAGGTCGCCATTTCTGAACTGAACCAAAGTACCTTCTCAAAATCGTGCTTCTCACAGTCATTGCTCTCTTTGTATTCTCCTTTTTCTTTTTTTTTGAAATCCCTAACTTTTGCCTGGACCGCCCTTTCGGGTTTTCAATCCACCGGGAATATATTCTTTTTTGTATGTCCCTAATTTTTGCCTGGACCGCCCTTTCGGGTTTTCGATCCACCGGGACGCTCATTTTTGGCTTAAGCCGCCCTTTCGGGTTTTCGACTTAGCGAGCTTTTTTTTTTTTTTTTTTTTTGCAAGACTATGATCCACTCTGTTGAATTCACCTGTGTTTGAATGGATGTTGACATATGTTTCCATGATATATGAATCTACAGATAATATGCTTGTCATTTTTTTTGTTTGTTTTTTTTTCCGAAGAAAACATAAAAGTAAAAGAATTTTTCAAAGTTTTTACTTCAAGTATTGACATTAAAATTGGAAGAAGAAAATTTTGCATATAGAATAAACAAGAATTCCAAAAGAGGGCACCGGCTCAAATTAATGTAATAGGGTGGTAACCGGCCAAAGGCATGGCTCCACGGATTACAAAAGTTGGAAAATGGTAATTACATGGGAAGGTACATTGAACACAATAACCACTACATTCCTTAACAACTTTGAACCATTGTTTAGATGCTTTAGTGTCGGGGGACTTCTGACAGCTAAGGTGTCCCAACTGGGTGATGCTTGATCTGATGCAGTTACTTTGTCATAGTCCTTAACTTTTGCATAGGCCGCCCTTTCGGGTTTTCGACCTATCAGGATAAACTCTTTTTTTTCAATTCTTTTTTCTCTTTTTTTTTTTTGTGTCTCTAATTTTTGCCTAAGCCGCCCTTTCGGCTTTTCGACTTACCGAGACGCTCTTTTTTGGTTTAGGCCGCCCTTTCGGGTTTTCGACCTACCGAGCTGTTCTTTTCATATATCTTTAGACAAAATATTTCTTGACTGCATCAGAATTCACAGGACGAGGTAAATCTTCTCCATCCATATTTGTAAGGATTAAAGCACCACCAGAGAACGCTCTCTTGACCACATAAGGACCTTCATAATTCGGAGACCACTTGCCCCTGGGATCCGGTTGGAAAGATTTGATACACTTGATCACAAGGTCTCCTTCTTTGAATTCACGGGGATGAACCTTCTTGTCAAACGCTTGTTTCATCCTTGATTGATACAGTTGTCCGTGACACAAAGCGGTCATGCGTTTCTCTTCAATCAAATTCAATTGCTCATACCTACTCTGGCACCACTCAGCTTCAGTTAATTCAGCCTCCATCAAGACTCTCAAAGATGGGATTTCCACCTCCACAGGGAGCACTGCTTCCATACCATATACCAAAGAGAACGGGGTTGCCCCTGTTGAAGTACGCACTGAGGTACGATATCCATGTAATGCATAGGGTAACATCTCATGCCAATCTTTGTAGGTAACCACCATCTTTTGCACAATCTTCTTGATATTTTTATTTGCAGCCTCAACCGCACCATTCATCTGAGGTCTGTATGGAGAAGAGTTGTGATGTTCAATCTTGAAATCATCGCACAATTCTTTCATCATGTTGTTGTTCAAGTTTGTACCATTATCCGTGATGATCTTGTTAGGAATACCATAACGGCAGATGATGTTATTCTTGATGAACCGAACCACTACTTGCTTGGTCACATTGGCGAAAGATGCCGCTTCAACCCACTTGGTGAAGTAATCAATAGCCACTAGTATGAAACGATGTCCATTAGAAGCTTTTGGCTCAATCCGACCGATCATATCAATGCCCCACATGGAGAAAGGCCACGGAGAAGAGATAATATTGAGCATAAATGGTGGTACATGGCTCTTATCTGCATATATCTGACATTTGTGGCACTTCTTGGCATAATTATAACAATCATTTTGCATCGTTATCCAGTAATAACTTGCCCTCAATGCTTTCTTAGCCATTGCATGTCCACTGGAATGAGTACCAAAGGGACCTTCATGTATCTCATGCATCAATAAATCTGCTTCACGTTCATCCACACACCTGAGCAACATTGCATCAAAGTTTCTTTTGTACAATACATCTTCATTCAGGAAGAAATTACCAGACAGTCTTCTCAAAGTCCTCTTATCTTTGTGAGATGCCCCAAGCGGATACTCTTGAGTTTGAAGGAAAACCTTGATATCATGAAACCATGGCTTACCATCAGCAAGTACTTCAACTGCAAACACATAAGCGGGCCTTTCAAGGAACTGCACACTGATTAATGGCACATCATTGTGACGATTTACTTTGATCATCGAAGACAAGGTGGCCAAAGCATCTGCCATCTGATTCTCATCACGGGGAATGTGACGCAACTCCACTTTGTTAAAGAAAGTTAACAACCGTCTTGCATAATCTCTGTAAAGAATCAAACCAGCATGGTGAGTTTCCCATTTTCCTTTGATCTGATTAATCACTAAAGCTGAATCTCCACATATGTCAATATTCTTAATCCTCATATTGATCGCTTCTTCAATGCCCATGATGCAAGCTTCATATTCTGCCATATTGTTTGTACAATCAAATCGTAGCCTTGCAGTAAAAGGGATGTGAGTACCCTCAGGTGTGACGAGGACTGCCCCAACTCCATTGCCATAAGCATTAACGGCCCCATCGAATATCAAACCCCATTCAGACTCAGGATCTGGACCTTCACCAAACAACGGTTCATCACAATCTTTCATCTTCAAATACATGACCTCTTCATCAGGGAAATCAAACTTAACAGGTTGATAATCTTCGACCGGTTGATGAGCCAAGTGATCTGCAAGGATACTCCCTTTGATTGCTTTCTGAGTATGGTATTCAATATCAAACTCGGCCAATAACATCTGCCAACGAGCAATTCTTCCTGATATCGAAGACTTCTCCAGGAGGTATTTGATTGGGTCCATTTTGGATATCAACCAAGTGGTATGATTGATCATATAGTGCCGGAGACGTTTGGTAGCCCAGGCTAAAGCACAACAAGTCTTCTCAAGTGCGGAGTATCGGGATTCACAATCTGTGAACTTCTTGCTTAAGTAATAGATTGCATGCTCTTTTCTACCAGTTTCATCCTGCTGTCCGAGTACACAACCCATGGAATCTTCTAACACAGTCAAATACATGATCAACGGTCTTCCTTCAACTGGAGGGACAAGAATTGGAGGTTCTAACAAATACTCTTTGATACTGTCGAAGGCTTTTTGACAATCTTCCGTCCAGACAATCCTTTGATCTTTGCGGAGTAACTTGAATATCGGCCCACAAGTAGCAGTCATATTGGAGATAAACCTGGAGATATAATTCAGTCTTCCGAGAAAACCTCTGACTTGTTTCTCTGTTTTTGGGACGGGCATATCCCGGATGGCTCTGACTTTGTCGGGATCTACTTCAATGCCTTTCTGACTAACAATGAAGCCCAAAAGTTTCCCTGATCGGACACCAAAAGTACATTTATTAGGATTCAAACGGAGCTTGTACTTTCTCAAACGTTGGAACATCTTCAACAAATACTCAACATGTTCTTCTTCAGTACCAGACTTGACAATCATATCATCCACATAAACTTCTATCTCCTTGTGCATCATATCATGGAATATCTTGGTCATACCCCTCTGATAAGTGGCACCAGCATTTATCAAACCAAATGGCATTACTATATAGCAGAAAGCACCCCACGGCGTGATGAAAGACGTCTTTTCTCTATCTTCAGGAGCCATCTTGATCTGATTGTAACCAGAGAAACCATCCATGAAGGAGAAAACTTTGCATTGAGCCGTACTATCAACCAATACATCAATATGAGGTAGAGGGAAATCATCCTTCGGACTTGCCTTGTTCAAATCTCGGTAATCGACACACATTCAGACCTTACCATCTTTCTTCGGAACAGGCACAATGTTGGCCAACCACTGAGGATACTCGGATGTAACTAGAAAGCCTGCATCAATCTGCTTCCGTACTTCTTCTTTGATCTTGAGAGCCATATCAGGATGTGACCTTCTGAGCTTCTGTTTGACTGGAGGACACTCAGGTTTCAACGGCAAGCGATGTTCTACAACTTCATGATCTAATCCTGGCATGTCTTTGTATGACCAAGCAAAAATATCAGCGTACTCTCTGAGAAGTTCAATTACCTTTCCTTTGACAGTAACTTCCAATGACGCTCCAATCTTGATATCTTTTCTATCCTCCTCAGTACCCAGATTGATCAATTCTAATTCTTCCTCATGAGGCTGAATGATCTTTTTCTCTTGCTCTAACATCCATCTGATCTCATCAGGAATCTCATCATCCTCCTCTACCATAGCCTCGTAAACAGGGGATTCAAAGTTGGGCAGAAGCATAGGGTCACTGTGCTCAACGGGCTTATGTATGTTCAGTCTGCACATGATTTATGATTGATTTTAGTAAATGAGTAAATGCAGACCTTTGAATTTGATTGATTTAAAAAGAAAAAGAGAATAAAATTTTTTTTTTGGGATTTTTCTATTACCATTTTTCCAGAAAAAGCAGTAAATAAAAATAAAACAGTTATGATAGAAACGACGTTTTTTCATTAATAACGACAATACTTGAAGATAAAACCAAAAGCCCTACAAGAGTTCATTTTCGTCTGGGGCAGGACGAAAAGAGTTTTCTTAAAAAACGAAAAAGTAGACAAACATATTACTTATACACATGCATCACAGAAGGAATATCCACAGCGATCCAATTGCAACAGGCTCCTCCAGGTGTCACAAAGACAGGTGCAACCTCCTCCGACTGATCTTCAAGAATGGCATTAGTTTCCGGTGGCGCATGAATAAACCCAGCACTGTGAAAAATACCCTCAACTGGCTTGAAACTGGCGCTCGACTGACTGGTAGAGAAACCGAGACCCTCTTTCCGCTTGTTCTCAGGCAGCTGTACCAATTGACCCCAGCCTCCTGTTTTACCATCTTGTACAAGCTTCCGGGCATCCTTCAAGGAGGCCATACAAGTCTCACCTTTCTTAGCGACTCCTCCTTCCGTAGAGAACCCCTGAAAAGAAGTTCCTTCTACATCATCAGCACCAATATAGGAGAAAGCAGACAAATGACTAACCAACAAGGCTGATTCACCAATTACCGTTATCGGCTTTCCACAACTTACAAACTTCAGCCTCTGATGAAGAGTGGAGATTACTGCTCCAGCCTCATGGATCCACGGTCGTCCAAGTAGGCAACTGTACGAAGCTTGGATGTCCATGACTTGGAATGTAACCTTGAAGGTGTGAGGACCCACCGTGATAGGCAAGTCTATGTCCCCAATAACCGACTTCCTAGATCCATCGAATGCTTTTACCATTACTGCACTTGGCCTCAACTGGGCGCCACGGTATGCCAACCTTTCCAAAGTAGTTTTTGCCATCACATTGAGGGCGGAACCGGTGTCTATCAACACATTCGACATCGAGTCTGACTTACAAAGGACGGAAATGTGCAAAGCCCAGTTATGGTTTCTTCCCTCCGCCGGGAGGTCTTCATCACTAAAGCTCAGGTTATTACACGCAGTTACATTCCCCACTATACTCCCGAATTGCCCCAGGGTAACATCGGGATCCACATATGCTTGAGCCAAAATCTTCATCAGAGTGTCCCTATGAGCTCCAGAGTTCATAAGTAAAGACATTATGGAAATTTTGGACGGAGTTTGCAACAACTGATCAATTATCTTGTATTCACTCTTTTTGATCAGCTTCAAGATCTCATCACTACCTTCCTGAATGATCCCCTCAGGTTGGCTAGCACCTTTACCCTTGTCAAGATTCTGCACTGGCACATTCGGAGTAGTATTCTCGTTGCGCACAACAGTAGGAAGAATACGCCCACTCCTCATTACTTTACCCACACTTGCTATATTTATGACAGCATCTGCAGAGTGCAGAGGGATCTCTTTACCATTCTCCACAATAGTTGCCTCATACCGGTAGGGTATGGCCTTCTGAGAAGTATAGGGAACAGGTCCTGGCAAACGGATCACCAGAGGAGTAACATCTGACTTCGCACCATCACGGACTACCTCAAGATTCTTAAACACCGGAGTAATAACACAAACATTCCTGGATTCCTTCTTGACAATCAGCTCTTTTCTGTCAATCAATCCTTGTATATCCTCCTGGACTTTCTCACACCCTCGGGGATCCATAGAACACACTTTACAAACATCATGATCGTGGTTAAACATGTTGGCTTCGCACATCTTGGCGTGAATCGGGACCAAAGGAGTTCTGATATCTTGAGCCCTGAGAATTAGACTCAAATCTTGATCCTCCTGAATCATATTAACAGCCGGTCCATGAGATGGCAAAGGGTTATTCTGAGTATTGGAATTGGTGTCCTCAAAGGACAACTCTTTGCTTTGAATCAATCTCTGAACTTCTTCTTTGAGCAGGTAGCAATGCTCAACATCATGCCCAGGTGCCCCTTGATGAAAGGCACAAGTAAGATCAGCACGGTGCCATGGAGGTAGTGGGTTCTGTGGACGAGGAGGCTGCCTAGTCTGCACAAGATTCCTTGCTAATAAAGAGGGTAGCAAGTCTGCATACAACATGGGTATAGGGGGAAACTCTTTTCTGGGAAGGCGATTTGGCTGTTGTGGGGCTCGATTACGAGGTTGTTGTTGTTGAGGTGGTGGTGGATAATATGGTTGTTGGTAGAAAGGTTGCGGATACGGTTGTTGATATAGTGGTGGATAGAATGGTGGAGGCCTTTGGGGCGTTTGTGGGTGGTAATGTTGATTTTGTGGAGCTGGAAAAGGTGGTGGAATATTGGCAATGAAGGGATAGTTTGGATATATTGGCTGGGATCCACCCTGGGCTACCATACTGACTTCCTGAGCACTCTTCTTTGGATAACTGTTTCCAAATTTCTTGGGTCCATTAGACGACCCACCTGACGAAGCACTTGACACACTACCTTCTTTGGCCAAAATTCCTTTGCGGACCAAATCTTCAATGCGAACCCCCGCATCAACCATCTCAGTAAACTTCTGCGATGCGCAACCAATCATTTTCTCCGAGTAGTAGGGACTCAAAGTTTCAAAGAAAAGATCAGCCATTTCTCTTTCCTCCAGAGCAGGGCGAACTTGGGCCGATTTTTGGATAAAGCGGAGAGCATACTCCTTGAAAGACTCTTTATCCTTTTGAGTCATAGCTTGCAGTTCCCTTCGGGTAGGCCCCAGATGTATGTTATACCTGTACTGCTGTATGAAAGCCCTGGCCAACTCTTCGAAGGTGGTGATGCCCTTCAGATTCATATACCATATTTGTGCGGGACCAGTCAAGCTGTCTTGGAAACAATGAATGAGCAAAGGTTCATTGTCTTTGTAGGCTGTCATCTTCCTTACATACATAACCAGGTGACTCTGCGGACAAGTGTTCCCTTCATATTTGACGAAATCCGGAGTCTTGAACTTGGGAGGCAGTACCACATTTGGGACCAAACAAAGATCGTGCACATTCTGACCATAGATGTCTTTACTACGAAGAGCCCTCAATTCTTTCTGCACTACGTCGTACTTCTCTTCCAGACTTACCATTCTGTCATCTCCAACCACACTACCCGAATGATAAATTGGACCTTCCTCCTGCTGAGCCGTATGCACAATGGGTGCCGTATGATTCATGACAGCTTGAGGGAATAATTGTCCATGATGAAAAAGTGGCGTTGCTTGTTGTCCATAAGGAGTTGGCATTTCTGGGCCAGCAAAGCGTACACCTTCATTAGCTGTAAGAGGCATACTCCAAGGATACTCTTTGGACATGTAGTTCTGAGGGTGATAAGCAAAACCGGAAGGACGAAGACCTTCATTGTACATATTCGATGCATCTCCAAAAGAAAAACCAGCCGGGGTGGGCTGTGCAGTGCCAGCAGCCGTGGCAGTAAGGATTGGTTGTGTAGGACCAGTCTGGGCAGACAAAACAACCACAGGAGAATTTTGTGCAGCAGACACAACAACAGGAATTGGCTGAGCATCAAGAACTGGTTGAACCGGGATAACATCAAGAATCAGCTGGGTAGCTGCCGCTTGTGCCTGATTGGCCATTATAGCCTCCATCATAACTGTCAACTTATCCATCCCCTCTCTGAGTGTAATAACCTGCTCTTTGAGGTCCCTGTTCTCTTGTTCTATCAAATCCATCTTCTTTTTAACAATTGCCCGAGTGTTGTGGATGCGAGAAGGCTTGTACTGAATACGCCGGGCCACTTTCCTTGACTGAGGCATAAATGAGAGAAATATGAGACTCGGTTTTGACAGTTTATGGATGCAGTATGATGCATGATATGCTAAATGCAAAAATAATGCAATTTTTTGATTCATCGAAGAACTTATAGAAACAATCTTTTGTAAACATAACAATCCTAAACATTCATTACAAAAAATAAAAAGCAAAACAAGATAATTCCCTTTTAAAAAAACTGAGCCAAGGGATAGACTTCAAAGTACATAATAGAAAACTTAAGAAAATACAATAAAAGGAAACAACAGATGAAGATCTCAAGCTCTTGAAGCAGACTACTCCTCCAAATCTGAATGCGGACCAGCGAAGAAATCCATGCGTTTCTTCTTACTCCTGGTAACCTGTTCAAGTATAGCATCTTTCACCCTGATGCGCTCTTTCAGCTCAGCAATCTCTTGATCTTTCTTATGATTTTTCCAATTCTCTTCTTCTAAAAGACCCATGAGAGTGTCATTCTCACGCTTAGCTGCATGATATTTCTCTTTCCAATCAGCACTTTCACGCTCTGACTCAACCAAACGCGCCTGATACTCCTCCATGGTTTTAGGAGGTAAAGGCACTGGCATTGTTGGAATAGTTGCAGTTAAAGATCTTAGCAGGGGGTAAGGCATCCCTATCTGAGCAGCTCTATCAATGACCCAATCGATATAAGATTCATGAGTCACATTTGACTTATACTTCAACTGGCTCTTGTTCAACCTGATAATGGATCGCCAAGCTTGCACAAACTGCGATCTCTTATCATTAACATCCTCCTTGTACAAGAAAAACTCACTAGATAAGAAGAGGTAAGCAGGTCTCATCCTCATAGGGTACCCAAACTGACGTCTGGCAAGAAGCGGGTTATAACTGATGCCCCCGTGTATACCAAGAAGAGGCACGTTGGAGAACTCCCCACAATGGTCAATGATCACTCCAGTATCATAAGCCGAGTTGTACCACACTATATCATCTGGGGTGAGAGCCATGAGCTTCTCCGACCATGGAATGAACTCAGATCGAATTTTAGGGCGAGGTAAATGGGAGGTAAACCAGGTGTAGAGCAAGGGTGTACAACAAACGATAACTCCACGTCCTTTAGATGTGCGGTCATGGATGGACAAGTAGGTGTCGGCAAGCAAGGTAGGGACAGGGTTCTGGGTAATGAAAATCTGGATAGCATTCATGTCAATGAAATTGTCAACATTTGGGAAAAGCACAATACCATAGATGAGTAAAGCAAGGATGGCTTCAAAGGTGTCGGCATTGGATCTCTCGGAGAAAGTAGTGGCTTTTTGGTATAGGAAATTGAAGGGTAGGCATTGGAGACCTCCTTTAAGGGTAAGATTAGCTTTTATCTCGGAGATTTCAAGATGAAGAGCAGCCGCAATGGTTGGAAACTTGGGTGCGGGTTCAAGACCATGGAAAGGTACTTTGTCGAGTATGGGTAAACCGATCCAATAAGAATACTCCTCAAGTGTAGGCATAAGCTGATAATCCGGGAAAGTAAAACAGTGGTAAAGTGGGTCATAGAACTGGACCAAAGTATGGAGGAGTCCTTCATCGACATCTGTCTTGAGAATACTAAGCAAATAACCATACCGCTCACGAAAGTGGTCCGGGCTAGTCAACCTCCTTGCTAGCTTCCTTAAATTCTCCAAATCCGGTTTCTTGAAATCATACTTCTTAGTCCTCTTCATAATTTTCTTCACAACACCCTCCATATCTAATATGTTTACAAAAAAAGAGATTACATAAGTCCTTCGACGTTTTAATGGATGCAAAAAGAGTATCTATGTATGAATGCATGTATGCATGATTATGCTAAAGAACATAGAAAACATGGGAGGTTAAGTCCACAAAGTTGGAGCTGAGGGTAAACACGCCATCTGGTAAGGACTAAGGTCTCAGATGCACTTGTAACCAGGGTTCTAACACAGTTCCCAAATTACAACCCCCTCCGAACTTTATTGGATTCCCGAGACGACACCCGGTCCAACAGCGTCCGTAGGAGAGTCTAGTTTGAGTGTAGCATCGCGTATCGACTAAGACCAAGACAACACTTGGTTAGTCACCGCACTACATCCTAATGGCCAAGATGGGTTAAAGGTAACTAAGGTCCTTAGCTTCGACGGAAACTTAAAAGCAATAATGTCTAAGCGCGACAACACACGCCGACGTATATCACTTCAAGATCCTCCGCTAAGTGTGGTTATATCACATGTTCCACCACACGAGAATACTCTCGGCATGTCACTATGATTCTACCACTCCTATCTTATATTTCACTCAAGCCCGGGTATAGGACTTATCTCGCCACTCACGTAAAAAGTAAACAATTAGGCACGTATTTACAAAAGCATAAGCAAATAAAGCGCAAAAGTAAAGAAAGATAAAATAGGCTTAACCCTCAAAAGATTCCCAGTGAAGTCGCCATTTCTGTGCTCGTGATTTTCGGGTGTCAGAATCATTGATTAGATTCGAACCTTGAATCATTGAACTCTCAACTTTTATTCGCGGGAAGGAAAAAAGTGAGTAAAAACCCTTAAGACCTTGGATTCGGAGGTTGGTTTCGATTGGGGAAGGTGTTAGGCACCCGAACCGACTATGGTATCCCATAGGAACCTTCTACCTATTCTCTAATCTTGCGCTAAATTGATTTTACTTATTAAAAAGTTTAAGAGTTTAAAGTGAAAGAAGGGAGAAAGAAGAAGCATGTTTTTGGTTATTTTTATTGATTTGGAAGAGTCGGAACTCTTTGCCTACTTACCCAAATAACTCGGGATCAAAATCAAGTAGTTCGGCTAAAGAACTTATTTGATGAGTTGAATTGGTTTTAACATTTTTTGAAAGAAAAGTTTTAAGAATAGATGAGAGACCTCAAGGCATGAGAAGAAAATATGATGAAGTTGGTTAATTTTAAATATACGAAATCCATGTCTAATGTGGATATTAAATTAATTAACATTTGATTAAAGAAAATAAAAGGAAAAATCACTTGGATTACATACCAAGGTTTACTTAAAAGAAAATTGAATTTGACTTGATTGATTTTTTTTGAAGAAAATATTTTTCTAAACTAACGACGAAATCGCGTAACGACGGAAAAATAAATAAGCGTAAAGCGATAAATAAGGTGAAGTGTCGGTGCGCGTGTCAGTGCGTGTGCCGGTTACATATTACATACCCTAAATACATCCTATGGTCTTAAAAAGAAAAAAATGCGCGAAAATAAATTACATCAATTTCCTAATTACAAACTAAAAACAAAAAAAAAAAATAAACTAAATGACAAGAAATTTAAATATGCATATGATATTTCTAATGAGAGATATTTCTATGAACTAAAATGCAATGTTAACTAAATTAAGACAATGAGACTATAAAATGCAATGCTAAACATAGGAAATAAATATGAATGCAAAATAAGCAAAATTAAAATGCATGAGATGTTAAATATTTAATAAACAATCATAAAAAATATATAATGAGAGAACACTAAACAATTAAAAAGAGGATAAATTAGAAATAACTTAAAGAAAAAGATAAGAAGAAAAAAAGAAATTTAAGAGAAAATGGGAGATTTACTAGAAAAAATAGTAGTAAAAAAAACACAAAAAACAATAATAATAAAAAATAAACTGGATGAATCTGGACCAATTGATGAATCGAAGGATCCAGATTCAATCACAGTGTTACTTCATCATAATCACTAGATTAACATCAGGAGGTAAACAAAATCAAGGGAACACCGCAGGCAACAAAAAAAACAAACACAGGATTAAAACACCAAACAAGTTCTAGCCGTCAGATCTTGGAATTGTCCAAATCTGACGGCTTCGATCACAAAGAGAACACAGAAGCATAGCAAACTTACATGCACAGGATTATACGAAGGACACATGGTATAAATACGAAAATCCAACCAAAAAACATAATAACACAAAAAAAAACAAAAACTCTCTTGAAACTAGAGAGAGAAGCTCTGGCTTCTCTCTAGATTCAAGTGGCCGGAGCAACCCTCCCCCACCATCTTCTCCGATCTGCTCTTCCCCTCCGGCGCGGTGGTGGCCGGCCCAACAGGGCGGCGCCACCGCGTCGGAAAAATCAAACACCACCTTTTTTAAAATAAAACACTTTTTTAAACTCATTTTTTAGTTCTAAGAACAAATCCGGTGTTAGATTTTTGAAAAGAAAAGCCATACGGAGTAGATCTGAATTTGAAAACTTAAGAAAAAAGAAAGAAGTTCTACCTCTGTTGGGTTCGGATTCACTTCTGTTTGGTATTTACGGTTCGGTTTGTTTCCTCTCCTTCTTCCTTCGTTTTTGTGCTTCGGTTTTATGCTCCTTTGTTCCTTCTTGGTTCTTGCTTTCTTGAGCTTTATGTTCGGATCTATTATGGTGTATGTTGCTGAAGGTTTGATTTTGTGATGTTGTTGGTGGTTTTCGGATTTGGTGATGTTGTTGGTGGTTTTCGGATTTGGATTTGTGTTGGCTGTTGTTGTTGGCCGAATTGATTTTTTTTGATGGTTAGGGTTTGTGTTGCCTTTTTCGGATTTGGGGTTTAAGGTTTGGATTTGATGATTTTTGGTTGGTTATGGATTTGTTGGTTCTGGCCGAAATGGTTTTTTTTGATGGCTAGGGTTTGATTTTTCTCTTCTTCTTTCATTGATCTTCTGTGATCGGTGCTTGAGTTCGTCACCAAACGGTGATGAACTCGCACTTGAATTGCAGAGGAAAAGATTCAATGATGATGGTTCTGCAAAGAACCACTGAGAATCATTTTTTTTTTAAAAATAAAATTTGTTCTTGGTGTTCTTGGTGAAAAGAATTTTTTTGATCTGTTTTTTCTAACTTTTGATTTCTGAATCTGTTTGTGGTCTTGGGAAGTGTGACTGATGACCAACTCTGATACACTCCCTTAATTACCTGACGCACGGAAAAGACCAGAATACCCTTGCTCTTTCTTGGAGGAAAAGTTGGATTGGACCAATAGTAAAGTGACATGTGGACCAGGACTTAAAATAAATAAATAAAATAAAAAGACATATAAATAAATAACAACACATTAAATAAAATGGAAAAATAAATGATTAAATAAATAACTAATAATAAAAACGAAAATTCAAATAATAAAATAAAAAATGTCCCGTCGGAACCAAAAAATGAGGTATTTTAAAATACCTCTCTGCCGAAATTTCGTCTGATACGACTGAAATACGCGGCTTAATTACGCTAAATAAAACGATAAATCAACGACGTGAATGAAATAAACTTTACGAACGCAAACGCTACGCTACGCTAAAAAACGCACAAAACGCGATTAAGAATTACGAAAATAAAACGCGAGCGACATTAAAAATAAACGACGAACGAAAA
The DNA here is from genome assembly GCA_946800305.1 of Medicago arabica. NCBI lineage: Eukaryota > Viridiplantae > Streptophyta > Magnoliopsida > Fabales > Fabaceae > Medicago > Medicago arabica. Next base: position 58,664,819 of record OX326970.1, on the reverse strand, counting down.
GTAAATGCGACCACAAGATACGAACAAACGCAGATATTACGGAAATTCGCGCGCGAACGGACGACTGAAAAAAAAACGATCAACGCATGAATAAAATAAAATGAATTGGTCAAAAATTAGGGTGCGACAATAATTAATTTTTTTTTTATTATTCCATGGGAAGAAATGGTATTATGTCTCTGAAAATGAATAATTGGATTCTTTTGGATGTGGTTAGATTGGTATTTTAGCTGAAGATGTCTTTGCGGATAAAGGCTGTGGTGGATAAATTCGTTGAGGAGTTGAAAGAAGCATTGGATGCTGACATTCAGGATAGGATCATGAAGGACAGAGAGATGCAAAGTTACATCCAAGAACGTGAGCGTGAGGTTGATGAGCATGAAGCTGCTTGGAAGGCCGATCTTTCCCGTCGTGAGGTACACATTTGGTTTATTCAAATTCTTAATTTCGTTTTCTTTTGAAAAACTGAATTTGCACTTCATATCTTCTCTTCTACATTGATGGGAAAAGGAAGCTAATAGTGAAATGCAAAAGCCCTGATTTTATTTGTATAATAACACATATTTGTCACTGGATGAATATTTCAACAGTTTGTTCTATTACTGTTTCTACGCCCTCCATGTGTTGATTATGGTTTTCTGTCATTTACATGTAGTTTTCATAATAAAAAGGAATTGTTGGTAATGTAGTGGAACTAATTGCCTTTTTGATATACTTGAGATGGAAACTATGATATCTGATTCTACCATAGGTGAAGTTGAATTGATTGTTCGTCATGTATATTATACTCCTATTGAGTAGCTACTGGACTCTGATTTTCGTTAGTTTAAGGGATAGTCTACAACAGGGGTAAAGTGTGAACCCCGTTCTACGCCTGCATTGGTGGATGGAGATGAAGTGGACTGAAATGATACTTGATTCCATTGTTTATACTTAATACTGTTTACAGCTCCCGTTTTCCCCCTTCAATTTGGAGGGTGAGGATGAATAAAGTATTGTATTGTGTGTACTTGCAATTTTCTGGTTGTGAACTATTTCTAGAAATTGCTTTCATCAGAGTATTTGTATTGTGCAAATAGATTTTGTTTGGTACCAATTTCTATCAAAAATCAAATTCTTTATCCCTTCTATTTCTATCATAAAAATATCTAAACAACCAAATGACAATTATACGACGTTCCATTTCATCCCACTCAAATTAGATATCCAAACATAGTCTACAGGAAACCGACAGGCTCAATGGGAAGAGAGGGGGGAGAACAGGGGTGGGGAGTGCATTGCTGCCTGTTCACAGTTCTACCATTTGAGAGACTCGCACCCCTTAGGTTTGCTATTGATGTTTTCCTATTAGGTGTAGGGACAGGCATCGTGCATCCAGAGTGTTTTGTATTAGTAGGATAAATCAGATAAGATTGTGAATATTCTGTATTTTGGGAATTTGTGAAAAGAGAATTCCGTCGTAGAAGGAAAATCCCTTGGAGGAGAGTTCTCATCATTAAATGAAGTTGTTATTTCTTTTCAATTCAATTTCTTTGGTTCCCAAAATTTCCACATATAATTTTATCTTTGATTTCAGACTATGTGAAAAAGTTAAACTCAAATTATCCTTTGTACCTGTTTATATAATTATCCTTTGCAAGGTTATAGGACAATTTGTAATCATTAATTAAAAATACTGAAGTTTATAATAAAATACACTATAATAGTGTGTGGTTGGTCAGATAATTATATTGATTTTCCTATTTTCAAATGTAGAACTCTAATTAAGTGATTACATTCCTATAGCGACTAAAATCAGTCCGTAGTTCCGAAATCATAAAAAATAACAGAAATGGGAATGGCACTGTGTTCTGTTTTTGATACTTTTCTGTAGATTCTTGAACTACTGTTTATTTTATCATGTTTTATAGTGTAAATGTGCAATTTTTTAAGACTTAATAGTGTCATAGTATATTTGGGAGTAACAGTGTATTTCGTATCTCCTCTTTAATTTTTGTCATCAGCCTGTGACATCCTTTGATCTATGGATAACTTTAAAATGGTTCAGTAAATAGATCAAGCAATATGGCAATGCCAATTTCATGTGACTTCTGATGAGAATCCTATGATGTGCTATTAGTAGTAACTGATATTTCATGTTGAAGGCTTGTTTGATTGACCGATACTCCTATGGCGCATGTCAAACACTCCATTCCAGTTTCTAAATGTAATTTTTTTTTTTTTGCCTCTAACGCATTGAGGACATGACTCCATCACCTGCCAACACTTCCATTCTGATTAGACTTTTCTGTGACACGACTGGTACCAGAAGTTTCATTTTTTTGTAATGATGCTGATCAAACTTGAGGGTAAAACGTCTTAAATTGATAAGATTCTTTTTTAGCTTTTTGTAGTAAATGAATGGATTGAAGGTAAAACACACAGTTCAACGGTCATTATTAAAATCTTTTTGGTAAAAAAACAAAGTGTTCAAATTTTATAATGGCGTCTGTTAGTATTTTTTTAGCAATATCATTATCACAGGGGAAATATAACGTTTCAAGTTCTTGTGATATGGAGACAAATCTCTCTCTCTCTCTAATTAGAAATTAGAAATTCATTCACCCTTTGTATGCGCCTCTGAGATTTTGTTGCAGTTGGTGTTTGTTTTCGTGCATTCAATTTATAAGATGCCACTAGATGTAGCTTTCAGCAAAATTGTTTTCTCTCTTTAGATTGGAGTTATATTTTGCAGGCATAAATTCATAGTACTCTCGATGTTTTGCTTAGTAACTAGCTTCTCACACGTTCTGGGGAACGCTTCTTTTATATTATGTAATGATTTGTGTTATATTACTAGTGAAGTATAATTATTATTGCATCTTAAGAAAAAAGTCTCCGTCCTCGTTGTTTTTCAATTTTGCAGGCAGAGATTGCTCGTCAAGAAGCAAGGTTGAAGATGGAGAGAGATAATCTTGAGAAAGAGAAAAGTGTCTTAATGGGGACTGCATCAAATCAAGATAACCAAGATGGAGCTCTTGAAATTACAGTTAGCGGTGAAAAATACCGTTGCCTCAGATTTTCCAAGAAAAAGTAAGACTTTGCTGGGATGACAAAAAGGAAAAGTACTTTCTTCACTCCTCCCTTCTCAAAAAGAGGGATGTTCCTGCCGAGGACTCTGCTTTGAAATTCCTAGCTCAATTATGTACCTCTAGGAACATGAATCAAAATTTAATTGTTTAGTTTTGGTTTATTATTCATGTCAGATTTGACAAAAGTGTTCATACTTTCTCAGTTAAATTCTTATACGATTTTTTCTGTGACGATGTTGGTGACTTTGTTTAGGTAAATATGTTTAAAAAAATTAATTTGATGTTCTGCAGAAAATTATTGTTAACTTTTGTAGAAAGTATGTAGTAGTATCTTAACATCAACTAAAAATTGTAAACAAAGTTACAATGCTAACTTTGAAAAATTAATCATGATTAAAATTCAACAAAATCATTATTGAGGTTCAACATAATCATGATTTAAAGCATCCCTGAAAAGGGTGCATTTCTTTAATGGTATTAACAATGGATTCAGGACTTAAAGTAGCATCAACTCTAAGTATTCCCTCAGATTCATCAATGTTAAGCAAATCTAACTGAGATTGCAGAAGAGATGCAGGCATATAATGTTTTCCTTCTGCAGCCCTCTTATTTAATCGAGCTATCAGCACTTCAGCAGGAGCATCCAATAGAATGAAGTTAACAGCACTTGCATAACTCTCCAATTTATAATCAGGGTCACCTGATCTAAGTATTTCTCTATATTGTTTCTTCAGAGCAGAGCAACCAAGAACCAAACCCTTTTTGTTAATCAAGGATTCTTTTATGGCATCTCTCAGTGATTCAAGCCATGGCATCCTGTCTTCATCTGTAAGTGGGATTCCCATCCTCATCTTTACTGTTGTATTAAAAGAAATGATGTTGAAATAAACAAAATAATCCATCACAGAACTAAGAATGAAGGTTTCCCGTAGTCAAATACCTTGATGAATTCACACAGTCATCACATCGGTGACCGTAAGATGAAGATTTGATTTGACGGTCCAAATTTCAGTTTGGTATTTTGGTTTTTCAAGAAAATCAAATCTGCATACTTTGTGAATTATCCAATCTGAATCCACCAGTCACCAATATACCGACTACATGAATGTAGAGATATCCGAACTTTCGAGAATCCATGGAAAAAATTCTTTAGTGGAATGCAATTGTACACACACCTTTGTTTGATTGAGAATGAAAATCATCAGCATCAAGATACTTATACTTAATCTCTTTTTCCAGCCTTTGACCAATTGTGCTGTTCAATAAATATCCAACATATATAAGTTTGGCAATGCAAAACTTAACCAATCAGTAAGCCATTTAACAGTGTTGAAATTTGGTTTGACAGGTTATTTGTCAAACATATCACCAGAAAGATTTTAATTCAAAAAGCATAAATAAAAATACAATCACTTGCAGAAGCCATACTTAAGAATCATCATTTTTTTTTTCATATTAAAGCTAGCTCACTTTTACATGATAAAAAAAAACTCCTAATAATTGTTGATAGGAAAAGAAAAAAACCATGAAAATAACTAACATAACATAACAACAAGGTTTATTGATAGGACGAATTGGACACATACGTTTTCCCAGCACCGCTGACACCCATGATCACGACAATAACAGGACCTGTCAAAACAATAACATTTAAATAATTAATTAAAATTGTATACAAAAAAGAATATGCAGGTTGAGGAACAGAAATAGTAAACCATTTACCGTTGTTATTTGAAGCCATGGGATGCACGAAATATACGTTATGTTTTGACTTCTGACAAAAAATGAACAATATACAGAGAGAGAATTAAGAATTAAAACCTGAACTGGATAGAGACAAATGATTATTTTGGTCACATTTGCAATCATCGTAAAAAATGTAATATTATTTTGTTACAAAAGAGGAAAAGAATCTCAACTTACAAAATGCCGAAATTGTTAGACCGGATGCCATGACCGGGATTCGAACCAGAACTAACGAATTAATTAAAATTCTAATATTTTGAATTAATTTTTTATTTAAATTACAAAAATATGAATATTCAATTAATTTTATTTTTTTCCTTTCAAAAAAATTATATAATTTTATTGCAATGGTAGGTTTGACATTTAGATGTAACATGTTGCATATCTTTACATAGTTTAGTTTAGCCAACATATATAATAGAATTATATTTTTTTTTTTGAAGAAACTAAATTAACCCACTTAAATTGACATCGAAGAGAATCAAATTTGGGACCTTGAGGAGGAGCACACTCCTAGATCCCAAATCAATACTATCAGGCCAACTCAAATAGGTTTAATAGAATTATTTATTTATTCCCAAATCAATACTATCAGGCCAACCCAAATGGGTTTAATAGAATTATTTATTTACTTTAATAAATATAATTGAAATCATGGGTTTAGTTTAGCCAACAATTTTAAAAAAAAAATTTACAAATCGGTTTTTCTTTTTTTTGTTATTGTTCAACACATACTCAAATAAACATACACACAAGAAGAGGTAATATGGTGATCCGAGTTGAATTCAGGATTTCACATAAATAACCTAACATTCATAACTTTGTTGATCGGATGATTGCGTGAGCAAGTTATAATTGGCCATGTATGCCTTTGTTTTCACATTGTTTTGAATGGATTGTTAATTGCTTGATGCAAGTTTTTGCTGAGTAATTTCATTATACAATGATATGAAACTAGTTTAGAGAAAATGTTGCTTTTATTTTTTGGTGGTGTAGAGAAACTGTTACTGATGTAGCATATATGGTTACAAGTTAGTTTTCAGTTTTCCCTTCTAGGAAACTAGTTTTGGCCCCTTGTAGAAGGGAGTGGTTCAGGAAAAAGCACAACTAATATCATAAAACTGAGTGTTTCTATGAACTAGTTTCTGGTCAAATTCTATTAGATAGAAATGATATAAAGGAACATGATCCAAAATGCATGGCTTAGACATCTAATTGGACTAGTTAATCTAGAGCCTTCACTTTTTGCTACAAGCATTAGGGAGAACATATTGTATGTTAAAAATGATGCAACTATTGAGGATCTAAAATAGTGCTTTGGACCTTTCTGATGCTCACTCTTTGATCAACAATCTTCCTGATGGCTTAGATTTGCAGGTAATAAATCTTCAACAACATTTGAACATAAACCATTAACCATAAAGTTTTTTTAATCATGTGCAATAATTTGAAAGTCTGAGATGTCTTGCAACAATGTCACGATCATAATTATACCTATATTAGTCATATTTGACCATAATTTTACACAATAATAGGAATGCTGAGGCGACCTCTCTTTTTTTAACCATTAATCAAATACAACGAGGAGCATAATCGAAAACTTGGCGACTATCATAAGACAAAGCCACTCTAGCTAAAGAATGAGCAGCCAAGTGCACTTGCTTCCGAACAAACTTTACCTCAAAGTTACAATGTAAGGCTAGAATGCGCATAATCCTAGCAACTAAAGTGCAAAGCTCAGAAATTTCATCATAATTTGCATAAATTGCATTGCATAAAAGCTGTGAATCAGAAGCAAAAGTAACTCTCTCCAACCCCATCTCTTGAATCCAATGCATAGCATTCAACATTGCCATGGCCTCCTCTTCGAATATCAACATTGCCACGCGCGCACAAACAGACTTGCGCTATTTGACAGACAGCAACTGTAACCTGTCATACCTTCATTATGAAAAAAGCTTGCATCCACCGTGCACTGAAAATCTGAAATTGACCAGTATTCCTTAACAGTCCAACAGCAGCAGCAGCGGTATCCTGCAGAATTTCTGCTGAAGCCTTATGAACGGATAGCCACTACTAGCAAGCATGGATCAAAACAAAATCACAATCTGATTCGGTGTCACCGGACTGTGGTTCCAAATACAGTAATTTCAATTTTGCCAAATGCCCCAAATCAACATCAGAACTCGGCAAATCACCTCAGGAGATTCACGAGCACATACATCTAACAAAACGCCTTCCAGTGAATCGAACCGTTGCAACCGGGGTTGAATTATATGTAACAGACATGCAGATGCCCAACACTCCATACTACTAGGACATTGAAATAATACATGGCGATCATTCTCAACAAATGTCCTCACACAACTTACAATTGCGTCGACAGTTTACCTGGCATTGCTGTAATCTCTCTCTTGTTGGTAAATAACTTCTACAAATCCTCCATACGAGGTTTCTGACTTTAGGAGGGACATGAGTTCTCCATAAACTGTTCCAATCTCTCGTCACATAACTTCTATCCCAACTGATTTGCTCTTGGACCGCAAGCTTATACCCTGACCGAACACTATAATTTCCATGCAAATCTTCACTCCAAATTACCCTATCATATTTGTCATCCAATAGGAGGGGAACCGCAAGTATAGCTGCAGCCACACCATTTAAAAACAGATGCTGGATTTTTGCTCCATCCCACCTCCTTTCTCCTTGCACGAGCAAGTCACTTACCCTCAAATGAAACACTTCTTGACTTTGAGGGGACTGCACCCCATTTGATTGACTCATTCGTAGCCAAGGGTCATGCATCACTCGCACTCTTGTACCATCACCAATACGCCATCTTGCTTTCAATAACCAAGGTGACATCTATTTAAATTGTAATGTTTCTAACAATTTTTTCTTAGTCTCTAAATTTTGACCCTGGAAACTAGAGTAGCCAAGGAAAATAATTATAAATTAGGAACAAATATGTTTTTCATCCCTATAAAATTCTTAAATTTTGCTGTTAGTCCCCATATAAATTGCCTTCTTTGTCCTCCACATATTTTCTGTTAATAAATTTAGTCTCAGTGACATAAATCTTGTTGCTTTTTTAATGATATGGCAATGATGACTCATCAAAATACTTGAAGTTGGGGGAGATAAAGAGGGAGAAGATAAAGATTCTTGAAATTTTTAGTTATTCATGATTCTGAAAACTTGATTCATTTTTTGTTGTTGATTTTTTCATTATTCTGAATTTTTGGATTTGATGTTGTTGATGAATTTATAGAATGAAGGATTGTTGTTGTTGTTTATTTTTGTTGATGAAGATGAAGAACATTAGGGGAGATGATGAAGAAAAACAAAAAAAATTGGTGTTGGTGGTTCACCGTTACATACAATGGTCCTGCAATCTAATGGTTGAAATCATATCTAAGATATTAGATATTAAAAAACTAAAGAGTGGACCAAATTAACTAACGGAGGTGTACATGAGGATCAAATTAAAAAAATTTAAAGTTAAAGGACCAAATCGAAAACAACAAATAAGTTAAGGGACAATTTATGTAATTAAGCCTATAGATGAATTACTAGTACTACATTAGTTTTCTTATTTCTATCTCCTTTATTGTTGTTGCCAATACGAGTACCCCCACACCACACAAATAAGTTTCATCGTCCCCTTCCTAAAAAATTAGGGTTTCCACTTTTTCTTCCATAGTGGCAGCCGTCCACTTGGTTGGCCACCGTCTAACTGCTCGCGCCGGCCGTTTTCTTCCAACTCAACAGGTGAGTTTTTGGTTCTTTCTATGGTTTTATTTTTCTCTCTTAGTTTCTTCTTTTCTCTCTCTTATTTTGCTGTTTCATCTTTTCCATTCTCTCTTACTCTGCTGTTTCATCTTCGTCATCATAATTCAATATGGGTAATTGCTTTTCTCTTTCTTTTGGTGATTGCTCTCTAGGTGTTTGTGTTTATGTCTCTATGAAATGGTTGAAATTGAAATGGACAAATGGTTTTGTTTTTGTTTTGGAGTTTCTTTTGTGGGGTTGTTTTATTTTGATCAGTGGATTGAGTAGTGTTATAAGGTCTATAATGGGGTTTGATAATTCAATTTTAGTAATAGGGAATGGGTTTTCATGAAAAATCTTTTGGGGATTGCGCACTATGTGTTTGTGTTTATGTCATGTTGTTTCTTGTGCTTTCTTGTGCTTTGAGAGTTTTCTAGGTGTTATTTAAAAATTATTATTATACACAGTGATACAAATCCTTCTTAATATAAGAAAAGAAGATGTTGTGGTAAAACCTAAATTACCCTTTTGGACACGTGTCACCAGTTGAGCTACTTCAACTTAATATATTATCTAAATATTCCTTAAAAAAATACATTTACATATGTAAAAAATTAATATTAATATAGGATAATAAGTTTAAAGGATTAATCAGCTCAAAGGTAAATTAATTGAGTCAAGCTTTTTCCATGAGATATTGATATTATAGTCTAATAAGCTTAAATCATTCCAATTTAAAAAATATTAATAACAAATACTCCTCTGGTCACTATTATAAGCAAATTTTTACTTGGAGGGAGTATATTGTTCTTTAAAAAAATGAACTCATTTACTAAATGAGTTCGATAATAGAAATATATATATATATATATATATATATATATATATATATTCGAATAGAATATATAGAGAGAAATAGGATATAAGCGGGTAGCGGAATCGAACCCGCATCGTTAACTGCCGCGGTAGTTAACTACCGCTGGTTCTTAAAAATTTATACTATTTTGTTGAATTTAATCGTTTTAACCTATTTTTTATTTTATTTAATAAAACTTGTTTTTCGATTGTTGTGACTATTTTTTCATACCGTCAAAAAAGTTACTCTCTACCGCTCTCCGCTACTACTCACTGGCTGCAGCCTCCCTCACTCACGCAAACCGCGACACGTTTCTTCTTTCTTGCGCGTGAAACCTCCAAGAGTAGCATAACATTAACACAGGTAATTGAATCTTCTCAAAATCTCTATCGTGCATTTTTAGGGTTTTTGGATTTGTCAATTTCTATATCTCTCTAATTGTATTCAATTGATTACACAATTTGTATTATTCTTAATATATTTAATCATTGTAGGTCTTATGAAACGAGGGTACCGAGAATCTCCTTCAAGCTCATTCGGTTCACCTCATTCTAAACCTAGACATAATTCTCAAGGTATTGCTCTTGCACCTCCCATTTTTGCTACTATAGTTGTTAAAAACAAGTATCAGATTGAGCTTTGCTGAATTTATAATTTAATGTATATCAAAGCTCACCTAATTCTGCAATACTAAGTTTCTGCATATGAACTCTTTGTATCAATCAATATTGTAAAGTAAAAACAAGAATTTTAAGTAAATGTCTGTTACTGCAATTTGGGTAGCATACCGTGATTTGAGGCTGCAACGGTTGCATTTAACTGCTGTCTGTTACTGCAATTTGGGTAGCATACCGTGATTGAGGCTGCAACGGTTGCATTTAACTGCAATTCTCTACCATTTCGAGGATAGTGACACAAGTGTAACCGTTATTGCAACCACCATTTGAAATACTAGAAAGAACTAGAAGTAGATAGCTTCTACATCGTAAAAACTTCATGACGAGTTACCAATTACCATACTTGTAGTATGTGTGCTTTTCTTTCCTTTTTTCCCGGTGAAAGCTTACGCTGTTTTTGTTTAGACGATGAAAATTTCCTGGAGGATGAAAGCACGAAGAATTACGCTCGGAAAGTAGCTGATCATTATAGTGCAAGGTCCAACCAGACCCTGGAAGAACGAGAAGCTAGTCCAATAATTCATTTGAAGAAACTTAATAATTGGGTATGCGAGTATTCTGTCGTATATGATTTTGTTGTCACCAGTGTTACATGATTTTTTTAATAAGTGTAATTCTATTATTTAACAGATTAAGAGTGTCTTAATTCAACTCTATGCTCGCCGAGGAGATGCAGTACTTGACCTTGCCTGTGGCAAGGTAGGTATTAATGATTTTCAGCTCTTGTTTATATACGGCAACTCATTCCCAATTTCTTGGCTTACCTTTCATTTTTCTTTTCACACAGGGTGGTGATCTTATCAAATGGGACAAGGCCAAAATTGGATATTATGTTGGTATTGACATTGCTGAAGGTTCAGTAAGTGTTACAATTTACTGTACTGGTTTTCCTTATCCGGTTTGTTTATATAACCACTTCCATCAAATCATATTAACATGCATTTAAATAAATATTTTTCAACACAATCTGTCAAGTCATTTCTATATAACAAATTATGGATACACTTTTAACTGAACCCTGTCTTTTTCATTCTATTATTTAACAAGTCTTGCTTAGTAAACAACACTATTTCTATTTCAAATTGTAAAACATCGATATAAATTTTTATGTCCTTGCTAGTGGCAGTAAATTTTCCAATGTAACTATATATTCCCCTAATTCTAGTGAAACATTGTTTACCTTATTTTTCCAAGCTATTTGCCATTGCCATATATTTGTAGTCTAAGCTCAACAATCTATGCAGATCAAAGATTGCCGTACCCGTTACAATAGTGATGCCGACCATCATCAGCGACGTAAGAAGTTTACATTTCCTGCTCGCCTCTTATGTGGAGATTGTTATGAGGTGATTACTATTTTTATTAAAAATCTTTAATTTTATGCTTGGTAAATTTGTTTTATAGCTAACATTCAATCTTGGTTTATACATTACTCATAGACATTCACAATGTTTGGCAACAAATTGAAAAGGGTATGAAAATGAGAAGATATTGCAAAATAGATGGAATATTAGATTCAAAACTTTTTCTCTTTCCGTCAAATTCATTCTCCTCAACCACTCTATATAAAATGATTGTAAATGTGCATTGGTAAACTTAAAGAAGATTTGGACACATACTGTGTAGTTTTTGATAAATTTTCTCTTTCTCTGTTATTGTTTTTCTTCTGCCTGTACAAGTGTTGTTAGCATACTGTACTTCCATTCCTCTTGACATGGCAACTTCAAAACCAGAAAATTATAACTTTTAAATGTTTAGTCACCTAGAGAAAGTGATCTGATTTTCAGCTTCGATAAGGATTTATGTATTTTTTTAGATGTTAAAAGTATGTTCATGTCATTTACAATTTCAGGTTCGCCTGGACAAAGTTCTTGCGGAAGATGCTCCTTTTGATATCTGTAGTTGCCAGGTAAATAATGGACTCTTTTGTTAATATACATCATTCGTGTATTTGGCCAGGGATAAGAAAGGATGTGTGCTACTAGTAAATGTGATATCTATAGAAGCAGTCTCTCCTAGAAACTACATTGTTACTCTGCATCAACTTTTGTTCCATATTTTCTTGTTAAATATCCATATGTATTTCTTTTATTGCACTCTTCGCAATTAGATTTGTTCTCGCAAAGTCCCTGTTCTACAACGATTCCCTTATACAAATAAAAGAAACTTGTTAAGGCAGTGATATGTCTACCATTTATATTTGGCTTAAACCCACTTTTTACCCCCTAAGATTGCAAAAGTAGTAATTTTGGCCCCCTTTTAAAAAAAATGGCAAAAGTGACCCCCCATGTTTACCCCCTTTTGCAAAACCTCAATTTTAAACTAGTCAACCATACGTGTCATGCCACCTGTGTATTTTTTGATTTTTTTATTCCACGCGTATAATTAGCTAATTAAAAAAAACAAAAATTGGCAAAAAAAAAAGGGATAGGCACGTGCAGAAAGAAAAAAAAAGGGAGAGGTTTCTAATCTCCCTCAACCCACACGCCGCTTCCCTCTTCTCACCATTCATCATTTTCCCAGATTCAAACCAAACATATTCATCAACATCAAACATCATCATCAACCCTTACCATCAATGAACCCACTATTTTTCTTTCTCTCTCAAACCATTCAATCTCACTCCAACTCCAAGTCTCAGACCTTCTCAAACCATTCAATCCATTTTTGTAAACTGACCCAATTCATTCAAATCGGATTTCCACCATGTACAAATTCAAAGCAATAACCTTAAACATCATACGTATAGTGAGAAAAGCGTGATTTTGGTGAAATTCGAAGCAAGAAGGGTATTTGGAAATCCAACTAAGGGCTTTACCGTGAAGATATGAGATTTGGTTGTTATGTTTGATGAGAAAACATTGATACTTTGTTGGTTTGGTTGTTTGTGTGATACAAGGGTGTTGTTCAGGGTCTTGTTCTTCATTTCTTGGGGAATTTTTTGGATGTAGAAAGGGGTATTGTGGTTTGGTTCTGCAGATTTCGACGGCAGTACCATTTTTCTCACTGTTTCATCGTCCCCTTCCTAAAAAATTAGGGTTTCCACTTTTTCTTCCATAGTGGCAGCCGTCCACTTGGTTGGCCACCGTCTAACTGCTCGCGCCGGCCGTTTTCTTCCAACTCAACAGGTGAGTTTTTGGTTCTTTCTATGGTTTTATTTTTCTCTCTTAGTTTCTTCTCTTCTCTCTCTTATTTTGCTGTTTCATCTTTTCCATTCTCTCTTACTCTGCTGTTTCATCTTCGTCATCATAATTCAATATGGGTAATTGCTTTTCTCTTTCTTTTGGTGATTGCTCTCTAGGTGTTTGTGTTTATGTCTCTATGAAATGGTTGAAATTGAAATGGACAAATGGTTTTGTTTTTGTTTTGGAGTTTCTTTTGTGGGGTTGTTTTATTTTGATCAGTGGATTGAGTAGTGTTATAAGATCTATAATGGGGTTTGATAATTCAATTTTAGTAATAGGGAATGGGTTTTCATGAAAAATCTTTTGGGGATTGCGCACTATGTGTTTGTGTTTATGTCATGTTGTTTCTTGTGCTTTCTTGTGCTTTGAGAGTTTTCTAGGTGTTATTTAAAAATTATTATTATACACAGTGATACAAATCCTTCTTAATATAAGAAAAGAAGATGTTGTGGTAAAACCTAAATTACCCTTTTGGACACGTGTCACCAGTTGAGCTACTTCAACTTAATATATTATCTAAATATTCCTTAAAAAAATACATTTACATATGTAAAAAATTAATATTAATATAGGATAATAAGTTTAAAGGATTAATCAGCTCAAAGGTAAATTAATTGAGTCAAGCTTTTTCCATGAGATATTGATATTATAGTCTAATAAGCTTAAATCATTCCAATTTAAAAAATATTAATAACAAATACTCCTCTGGTCACTATTATAAGCAAATTTTTACTTGGAGGGAGTATATTGTTCTTTAAAAAAATGAACTCATTTACTAAATGAGTTCGATAATAGAAATATATATATATATATATATATATATATATATATATATATATATTCGAATAGAATATATAGAGAGAAATAGGATATAAGCGGGTAGCGGAATCGAACCCGCATCGTTAACTGCCGCGGTAGTTAACTACCGCTGGTTCTTAAAAATTTATACTATTTTGTTGAATTTAATCGTTTTAACCTATTTTTTATTTTATTTAATAAAACTTGTTTTTCGATTGTTGTGACTATTTTTTCATACCGTCAAAAAAGTTACTCTCTACCGCTCTCCGCTACTACTCACCGGCTGCAGCCTCCCTCACTCACGCAAACCGCGACACGTTTCTTCTTTCTTGCGCGTGAAACCTCCAAGAGTAGCATAACATTAACACAGGTAATTGAATCTTCTCAAAATCTCTATCGTGCATTTTTAGGGTTTTTGGATTTGTCAATTTCTATATCTCTCTAATTGTATTCAATTGATTACACAATTTGTATTATTCTTAATATATTTAATCATTGTAGGTCTTATGAAACGAGGGTACCGAGAATCTCCTTCAAGCTCATTCGGTTCACCTCATTCTAAACCTAGACATAATTCTCAAGGTATTGCTCTTGCACCTCCCATTTTTGCTACTATAGTTGTTAAAAACAAGTATCAGATTGAGCTTTGCTGAATTTATAATTTAATGTATATCAAAGCTCACCTAATTCTGCAATACTAAGTTTCTGCATATGAACTCTTTGTATCAATCAATATTGTAAAGTAAAAACAAGAATTTTAAGTAAATGTCTGTTACTGCAATTTGGGTAGCATACCGTGATTTGAGGCTGCAACGGTTGCATTTAACTGCTGTCTGTTACTGCAATTTGGGTAGCATACCGTGATTGAGGCTGCAACGGTTGCATTTAACTGCAATTCTCTACCATTTCGAGGATAGTGACACAAGTGTAACCGTTATTGCAACCACCATTTGAAATACTAGAAAGAACTAGAAGTAGATAGCTTCTACATCGTAAAAACTTCATGACGAGTTACCAATTACCATACTTGTAGTATGTGTGCTTTTCTTTCCTTTTTTCCCGGTGAAAGCTTACGCTGTTTTTGTTTAGGCGATGAAAATTTCCTGGAGGATGAAAGCACGAAGAATTACGCTCGGAAAGTAGCTGATCATTATAGTGCAAGGTCCAACCAGACCCTGGAAGAACGAGAAGCTAGTCCAATAATTCATTTGAAGAAACTTAATAATTGGGTATGCGAGTATTCTGTCGTATATGATTTTGTTGTCACCAGTGTTACATGATTTTTTTAATAAGTGTAATTCTATTATTTAACAGATTAAGAGTGTCTTAATTCAACTCTATGCTCGCCGAGGAGATGCAGTACTTGACCTTGCCTGTGGCAAGGTAGGTATTAATGATTTTCAGCTCTTGTTTATATACGGCAACTCATTCCCAATTTCTTGGCTTACCTTTCATTTTTCTTTTCACACAGGGTGGTGATCTTATCAAATGGGACAAGGCCAAAATTGGATATTATGTTGGTATTGACATTGCTGAAGGTTCAGTAAGTGTTACAATTTACTGTACTGGTTTTCCTTATCCGGTTTGTTTATATAACCACTTCCATCAAATCATATTAACATGCATTTAAATAAATATTTTTCAACACAATCTGTCAAGTCATTTCTATATAACAAATTATGGATACACTTTTAACTGAACCCTGTCTTTTTCATTCTATTATTTAACAAGTCTTGCTTAGTAAACAACACTATTTCTATTTCAAATTGTAAAACATCGATATAAATTTTTATGTCCTTGCTAGTGGCAGTAAATTTTCCAATGTAACTATATATTCCCCTAATTCTAGTGAAACATTGTTTACCTTATTTTTCCAAGCTATTTGCCATTGCCATATATTTGTAGTCTAAGCTCAACAATCTATGCAGATCAAAGATTGCCGTACCCGTTACAATGGTGATGCCGACCATCATCAGCGACGTAAGAAGTTTACATTTCCTGCTCGCCTCTTATGTGGAGATTGTTATGAGGTGATTACTATTTTTATTAAAAATCTTTAACTTTATGCTTGGTAAATTTGTTTTATAGCTAACATTCAATCTTGGTTTATACATTACTCATAGACATTCACAATGTTTGGCAACAAATTGAAAAGGGTATGAAAATGAGAAGATATTGCAAAATAGATGGAATATTAGATTCAAAACTTTTTCTCTTTCCGTCAAATTCATTCTCCTCAACCACTCTATATAAAATGATTGTAAATGTGCATTGGTAAACTTAAAGAAGATTTGGACACATACTGTGTAGTTTTTGATAAATTTTCTCTTTCTCTGTTATTGTTTTTCTTCTGCCTGTACAAGTGTTGTTAGCATACTGTACTTCCATTCCTCTTGACATGGCAACTTCAAAACCAGAAAATTATAACTTTTAAATGTTTAGTCACCTAGAGAAAGTGATCTGATTTTCAGCTTCGATAAGGATTTATGTATTTTTTTAGATGTTAAAAGTATGTTCATGTCATTTACAATTTCAGGTTCGCCTGGACAAAGTTCTTGCGGAAGATGCTCCTTTTGATATCTGTAGTTGCCAGGTAAATAATGGACTCTTTTGTTAATATACATCATTCGTGTATTTGGCCAGGGATAAGAAAGGATGTGTGCTACTAGTAAATGTGATATCTATAGAAGCAGTCTCTCCTAGAAACTACATTGTTACTCTGCATCAACTTTTGTTCCATATTTTCTTGTTAAATATCCATATGTATTTCTTTTATTGCACTCTTCGCAATTAGATTTGTTCTCGCAAAGTCCCTGTTCTACAACGATTCCCTTATACAAATAAAAGAAACTTGTTAAGGCAGTGATATGTCTACCATTTATATTTGGCTTAAACCCACTTTTTACCCCCTAAGATTGCAAAAGTAGTAATTTTGGCCCCCTTTTAAAAAAAATGGCAAAAGTGACCCCCCATGTTTACCCCCTTTTGCAAAACCTCAATTTTAAACTAGTCAACCATACGTGTCATGCCACCTGTGTATTTTTTGATTTTTTTATTCCACGCGTATAATTAGCTAATTAAAAAAAACAAAAATTGGCAAAAAAAAGGGATAGGCACGTGCAGAAAGAAAAAAAAGGGAGAGGTTTCTAATCTCCCTCAACCCACACGCCGCTTCCCTCTTCTCACCATTCATCATTTTCCCAGATTCAAACCAAACATATTCATCAACATCAAACATCATCATCAACCCTTACCATCAATGAACCCACTATTTTTCTTTCTCTCTCAAACCATTCAATCTCACTCCAACTCCAAGTCTCAGACCTTCTCAAACCATTCAATCCATTTTTGTAAACTGACCCAATTCATTCAAATCGGATTTCCACCATGTACAAATTCAAAGCAATAACCTTAAACATCATACGTATAGTGAGAAAAGCGTGATTTTGGTGAAATTCGAAGCAAGAAGGGTATTTGGAAATCCAACTAAGGGCTTTACCGTGAAGATATGAGATTTGGTTGTTATGTTTGATGAGAAAACATTGATACTTTGTTGGTTTGGTTGTTTGTGTGATACAAGGGTGTTGTTCAGGGTCTTGTTCTTCATTTCTTGGGGAATTTTTTGGATGTAGAAAGGGGTATTGTGGTTTGGTTCTGCAGATTCCGACGGCAGTACCATTTTTCTCACTGTTTCCAGCGGTTGAGGAGAAACTCCGGTTGCGATTTCCGGAGAAGCTTTTTCTTTCTATGGATTGTGTTGTGTTTTTCTGGGTTTGAGAGGTTTCCGGATCTTCCTCTACTTACGTGTCCCTTTCAATTTGCCTTCTCTTTTTTTTTTTTTTTAATTTAAGATATATACACGTGAAATTAACAGATTAAAAATAAAATAAAAAATTGGCATGACACATATGGTTGACTAGGTCAAAATTGAGGTTTTGCAAAAGGATGGAGGGTCACTTTTGCCATTTTTTTAAAAAGGGGGCCAAAATTGCTACTTTTGCAAACTTAGGGGGTAAAAAGTAAGTTTAAGCCTTTATATTTATATTCTTGATACGACGGACATTTTCTCTCTTTCAAATATCAAAATCACCATACTGCTTTGTCTGTACAACCTACAAATAATATTGCCATACTGTTTTGTTTACATTCTTTTAGCTTAGTACATTCAACTCACAAACTTATTTGCATCTTGAAAGTGTTGATTTCTAATTTGATATACATTTTAATTGCTGCAGTTTGCATTGCATTACTCCTGGTCTACAGAGGCACGTGCTCGGCGAGCATTAGCTAACGTGTCAGCTTTACTTCGTCCAGGAGGCGTTTTCATCGGAACCATGCCAGATGCCAATGTGATTACCAAGAAGCTTAGAGAAGGTTTTTAATGCACATAATTCTAATAACTAGTCTTTCAAAATAAATTTAGTTATTATTGATGAAGCTATATGATATCAATTGATCCATGTGGCTGACCTCATTTAGTTACATTGTGATTGTTGTTGTTTGAAAACAAATCTGATGTGAATATGCAGCTGAAGGGTTGACCTTTGGTAATAGTGTCTACTCGATTTGGTTTGACGAAGAATTTTCTGATAAAGTAATTTTACTCTCCTGATCATCCTGCTTTATCATTTTTTATAGCGTGAGTCTACATCTAACCAAATTTTTCACATGTGATTCAGAAATTTAAATCATCACGCCCCTTTGGAATTAAGTACACGTTCCATTTGAAGGTATCATTTCTTTTTACTCTTCAAATTTTTTCTAAGCATCTAATCGTTGTTTCCCTATAACACATGACTGATTGGGAGATTGCATGTCAAATTACTATAAGATGCATGACCACAAGAAGTCTGACATATAACCACTAGAATTCGTACATATTAAGTTAGCATTTTTTTTGTTTTGGAGAAGCCAAATTAGCCCATCGAGGAGAATTGAACATGGAGACCTTGAGAAGAGCACACTCCAAGGTCCCAAGCCAAAACCACTAGTCCAACCCAAGTGGGTTTTGAGTTAGCATTAAGCAACACATTTGTTACTTTTTTTTTTTTTTTTGAAAGGACAACACATTTGTTACTTGTTTATTACCATTTTGCTCTTTTGCACATTTAAAATAGGTGGCTTAAGCTTAGTTCATTTTTTCAAACGAGTCCAACTAAAAGTTTAAGTTTGACTTGTTAAAAAGAGTAAAGCTTGAGCTTGACTCATTTATTTAAACGAGCCTAGCTATTTTTTTTTATATTATTTCAGACCTTTACATTTTCATTAGAAGCATGGGTACTTCGAAGTTCATGTCATATTTGTATCGGGTACCTGATACTCTTTTGGTACAAGTACTGAATACATACCAAAATTAGTTTCTAAAATAAAAATTTGAATACTCCATCTAGGTACATGTGGGTACTTTATGAGCACGTTCTTGCAGTCTGATAAAGAAATAATTGTTTTTTACTGAAAAAATTATAAATTTAGGTTTTCTCATGTTGTTTTTTATGTTGATAATTTTCCATTATATTGTATATTTCCCCCTGTTTTTTTACTATATAAATCACAATTCCCTGATTCGTGCTATGTTATTATCTTCTTTCTATCCAATTTTTTTTATTCTATATATTTATTTCCAAATTCTATTTTGATTTATGATGTAGTAAATTACAACACTTCCTTGTATATTTTTAATGTACCCACACCCTAGTTTTTCTAGAAATCCCATATTGTACCTGTATGAGGCACAATATTTTTCATAATATCATCAATTTATTTTGGGCTTAGTTTTTTTTTGTCTTGGGTTAAGGAGTGAGAGCTTTAGTAAGTATATATAATCGAACTATTCACGAGTCTTTAATGTCAGCATGTAACGCTTGATTCATATCAATAATCGAGTTCGATCTCAAATTTAGGTTAACGAGCTTGGTCAAACATTTAACTAGCCGTGTTCGAACAAAGAGATACAAGTAGCTAAGTTCATTTACACCCTTATTTTTAAAACTTATGCTGTCATTTAAGACATTACCTTTTGTTGTAGGACGCTGTTGATTGTCCTGAATGGATTGTCCCATTCCACGTATTCAAGTCATTAGCTGAAGAGGTATATACTATTGTTTGTGAAGCTGCTAAATTTCACCTAATCCCACCTTCAATTCTAAAACTAAAATTTCTAGGTTTCACATCTGATTAAATTTTGCAGTATGATTTTGAGCTTGTTTTCGCAAAGAACTCGCATGAATTTGTCCATGAGTACATGAAACGAAGTGAATTTGTGGACCTCATGCGAAGACTTGGTGCGTTGGGGGACGGCAACCAAGATCAAGGTATAACCCTTTGTGCTTTGCTTTTTCAATTTCCATTAAACTTTATTAAACATCACTTTTCCCTCTCAATTAAAGTGTGTCTGGTGTCTGACACCGACACGACACTGACAATATACTCAATTATTTGATGTTTTCAAATTATTACCGATGTCAATGTGTTAGTGTCATGTTCCATACTTGTTTTATGTCGATACTTTTTAGGTTAAGGGACATTTCTTTTTCAGGTACGCTATCCCCTGATGAATGGGAAGCAGCATATTTATATATGTCATTTGTACTGAGAAAGGTCAGTAGTAAAGTACGTTCATGCTAATAATTTTATTATTTGTCAACTTCTTGGTTGAAATCAGTTTTTCTTGTAAACCAACAGCGAGGTGAACCTGATAAAAACCAAGTGAGCGGCAGAAAAGATCGAGGTTCGATGCATGTTACGGAGGAAGACATAACTTATATCGGCAATGACTTTTGATAGCTAATAACAAGAACAAATAAGACAAATGCTTGGTTTTTTTAAAATGATATCGAATTACATAAGGGCATGAAACAACATGCATTGCCAATTTGTCATAAGCCAGTAACATTCATCTCACGATCTTGTTGTCTACCAAATTTTTGTTGAATTTTGTAGGTTGCTAATTGTTAATTAAAGTAAATTTTCTGCCCTAGAACTTGTTGTGCTAAATAAGACTTAGCAGTGTAATTTACAAACACAGACTAATGCCAAGGGAATGTCTAATTTGACAAAACTATATAAAAATTCTCTGTTTGCACTTTATTACAAACAAGTGAAAAGAAAGGGATAATTTTAAAATTATCAGTAAAAATAAAATTTTATCCTCAAATCAGTTAAGTTTTTTTCCCTATAGCAGGCAGTGATGATGTAGTAATAAACACCGACTGAACTATGGTCACCGGTTTTATGTTTTTAGTCGGTGTTACTATATCTATAAAGAAGGTGAGTGACACTATAAATAAGCACAAATTTTCAAAGCTACTTGTGGTCACATACACCACCGGTAAGCTTAAGGGCCTCTGCAGGCTGTTATGGCATGGGAGTTGCAAGTTTGAGTTCTAAATCAGGTGGTGCGCTTTGAGGATTACAAATTTGAGAACTGAATATTGATAATGCGAAAGAAAATTTATCTTTTCATTTTGTTGCCTTTATGCAGCAGATAACGTATGCAGTAAAATTAATTAATTATTCCTGATAATCGACCAAAAGCTTCAATTGGTTCAGAAAATGCTTCCAATCTCGTTTTGTTACTTCCACAGCTGCGAAAATTTGTTACACAGTAAGATAGTAAAAATTTAAAAAGTTGAAAGTAATGTGTGTACCACATATTAAATGCACATATATTTAACTATTTTTTGTAGAGATATTTCAAATTACTTAATTAATGACGGCTAAGAAGGTGTTTGTTGACGGATAAGATGTTGAATACTGCTCCCCCTGCACAAAATACTTCCACTTTACAGCCATGTCAATTTTACCCCTGCGCAAGTTAACTAACGCAAGTGTAAAACTGTGCGTGAGTTAACTAGCGCATCGTGAGTTAACTCACGTTACGTCCTATCTTAAACAAGGTAGAACACCTCATTTCTCATCTAAAATCTCAAAAATTCTCCAAAATCACCAAATCTAAAATTCCTTCAAGTTCAAATCAAACAACACTCCAATAACAAGTAAGTTTTCATAATTAAACACCATTAACCTTTTATGTTTATATGTTAGATTTTTTCTCTTAAATTAGAAATTTTTTAGATTATGGTTTGTTTAAATTTTTGTTTTTTTGGCAAGAAATCTTTACATGAAAATGACTTGTGTTTAAATGTTTAGTTGTTTGCATGTTTATGTAGGCTTTGTGTTTTAGAGAATTTTTTTAGATTTAGGTTTTGTTTAAATTTTGGTTTTGCTTGCAAGAAATGATACAATGTTACAAGTAAATGACTTATGTTGCTTATTTCCATATTATTTTATTAATATAAGTTACTTTTTCTTAACTTTTGATCAATTGTAACAAACGTGAGCAAAAAGTAATGGTAAAGATTGGACTTTAAATCATCTAAAAACAATTTGGAACAAACGTGAGCACAAAATAATGTTAAAGATTGGACTTTAAATCCTCTAAAAAATATATTAGTAACAAACGCAAAAAATATTGCTAAAGATTGAATTTTAAATCATCTAAAAAAGATTTGTAACAAATGTGAGCAAAAAATAATGTTAAAGATTGAACTTTAAATCTTCTGAAAAAAGATTAGTAACAAACGTGAGCAAAATATAATGTTAAAGATTGAACTTTAAATCTTCTGAAAAAAAGATTAGTAACAAACGTGAGCAAAATATAATGTTAAAAATTGAACTTTATATCTTTTGAAAGAAAATCCTCTAAAAAAATATTAGTAACAAACGTGAGCAAAAAATAATGTTAAAGATTGGATTTTAAATGCTCTAAAAAAAGATTTGTTAAAACGTGAGCAAAAAATAATATTTTTCTCAAAATATTTGAGAAAAAGATTTGTTAGCACTATATTAAATATTATTATCAATCGGTTTCCAAGATAAGAACATAGAAGGAGTTTCTCGAAATATTTTAGAAAAAGATTTGTTAGCACTATATTAAATATTCAGCCATGGTCAATTATATGTAGCTTTATCAAGAGAAGTTTCTCAAAATTCAACAAAAGTTCTCATTAAAGAAGAAGGGAAAATAGTAACAAACGTGAGCAAAATATAATGTTAAAATTGAACTTTAAATCTTTTGAAGGAAAATCCTCTAAAAAAATATTAGTAACAAACGTGAGCAAAAAATAATGTTAAAGATTGGATTTTAAATGCTCTAAAAAAAGATTTGTTAAAACGTGAGCAAAAAATAATATTTTTCTCAAAATATTTGAGAAAAAGATTTGTTAGCACTATATTAAATATTATTATCAATAGAAGGAGTTTCTCAAAATATTTTAGAAAAAGATTTGTTAGCACTATATTAAATATTCAACCATGGTCAATTATATGTAGTTTTATCAAGAGAAGTTTCTCAAAATTCAACAAAAGTTCTCATTAAAGAAGAAGGGAAAATAGAATGAGAAGATGAAAACTTTACGAAAAATGTAGTTTTTAAAGATATTCTTTTTTCGTAATCATAACAATGTTTCTTTTACGTAACATGTCATTTATATATTTATGTTATGATGTTACTAATTACTATTAGAATAAACAATAAACGATCATTATTTTATCTTAATTTTATATGCAGACAAACTAAAATAGGTTGAGTTCAAAAATAATTTTGTTATATAGTTTGACAATATTTTGTTTATAAATCAATATATCATAAATTTCTATTAATATTTTAAAATTTTAGTCAAAATTATACAAAAATAAATAAATAAAATAATCACATGCGTTAGCGCAGTAGAAAGAGCGGACAGACGGGCACGATAGTGCCCGTCTTTCCGCTAGTGAATAAATAATAACAAGGCAACGTGACTATTCAGGAATAGAACATACAATGGTTTAGAAATAAAATGGACATCTTTTATTGGTTATGATTGTTGACGTACATACCCATTTGATTTCCACACATAAAAATCATTCCTTTAAGCCTATTATTGTAAACCCATTTGATTTAAAAAAACAAATATCATCAATGAGTTCAAGATCCTAAATTTCTATTCAGTGAACTAATAATGAAACAAACCCTTATGGAATATTTTCATTTTTAATCAACGAGGTTATATTAATGCATAGCTCGTACAAAACACACAAACTAGCAAAATGCAAGACATACAAATAGATGTGCCACATATAGACGAAACACCTCAAAAAACAAGATCAACACCCTATAGAACACTATCAGGTTCAACAACCACAACCCATTTTTACAAGGCTGACCCAAAAACAAAACCAACCCCACAAACCAAAATAAACAACCCGTATCAGAAGAAAAACAAAACGGCTAACTTCCCCAAATCAGACCTCAAAAGTATCCAAAACATTGGTTATCACCGAACTAAAGCACCTCCAACCTTAATCTCAAACAAAAAGACAATCACCAAGATCCCAACAACATTCATAGAATTATCACGGATAGTTTTTTAATCTACTCAAACATTGTTTCTAAGATAACACCTTAATTTCTTTCACCATATGGAATATGATGAAATAAATTAGATTATATGAACTAAATATAATTAAGGTAGCCATTATTCTTGATTTATCAAGTAAATCGTTAAAATTAGAATAAAATAAGAATGATGAAAAAGAACTCACGAATTTGTTATGCCTCCAGAAATTTTCTCAACTTTAAAGCTAGAATCGTCTAAATTTGACCAGGTCTTGAACATATACTTGCACAAATTACTGCATTCAATCACAAGGAAAAACAAAAATAAGTAAACTTATACAAAACAAACATTCAATTGCAAAAACAAAAAACAAGGATAGTTCACACAACCCATAGAGCCCACATCTAACGAAATAGCAAAAATCTTTACCTCTTCGATTGAGATTTAAGTGAGGTGAGGTTGATTGAACGTGAGAGTTTGAGACCGAAGGTTCTATTCAGGATTCTGAGAGATTGAGGGTTCAATTGAGATTTCAGTGAAGTGAGTTAGAGGGTTCGATTGAGATTTTCTATATGACAGATTCTTCGTGAGGGTTTGATAGCTAGTAGATATTTGATAGGTAAGATTGACGTTTCTGTGTGTTGAGGTTGAGGTTATGAGATTCTATCGACAATATTGAGGGTTCGTGAGATCAAATATTGTGAAGAAGATTCAATTGTTTTTTAATTTATTTTTCTTTTTATTGTTTTTATTATGGGTTTTCTTTTTTTAACAAGAGTTTTTCTTAAGAATAAATTGTTTTTATTATGGAGTTTTTTTTTTTAACAAGAGTTTTTCTTAAGTGGAAATTATTTGTTTTATTGAGGAAATTTATCTTTCACCAAAAATAGTGCTAGTTATTTGTTTTTGAGAACGGTATCTTTTTTGTTTTTCGTTATATTAATAGTGCTAGTTATTTGTTTTTCTAGAACGGTGTGCTTTTTGTTATATTAAAAAAAATTGTTACAGTTTTTTAGAACGGTATTTAAAGACGGTGCTACTCGTACTTTTATTAAAAAAAATAAAAATTATACTATAACAGTTAATATATGTTGACGAAAATAACAAATAAAAATCCGTTCTCGTTTTTTATACTACAACGCTTTTGAGTCGTTACAAAAAAATTGAAACAATATCATATGCTACTACAACAAAATCAGAAAATCGTACCAGGACAATTTTTTTACGTTCCAAAATTTAGGCGTTGTCGTAGGACCAAAATGTTGTAGTGTACAGAGTCCATTATATATATGTTCATTTGAGACCTTCACAAAAAGAAATTAATAATGTAGACAGAACAAAATGATAGTGATAGTTCTTTCCACCATATAAAAATGCTAATGTTTATAGACTATAGTAAAGCTTGTCGATCTTTTTTTGGCACTCTCTTTCTCTTTTGGTTTGCTTTTTCTCCTCTTCCAAATAGTCTCTTCGAGCATCATCATAATGCAAAAAGAAAGTTGCAATCGTTTGCTATCTTCAGAAGTTATTCATAAGAAAGATAAGATAAAGCATGAAAGCAGTACTATATAATAAACTTGCAATTGGTAAAATGACCAAGATTCTTTTCTCACTTTCTGATTTAACTTTGGGGTTTGGACATTTTGTCATATGTCCACACTTTCATGCGAATTATTCATAGCCTTCACCTTTTTCTAAAGTAGCAGGAATAAGTGTAGCAAAACAAATAAGCCAAACCTACATTCCTCTATAACATATTATCTATTGGATTGCATCATCAATACCAGGGACGGATGCAGGTGGCAAGCTATGAAGGCTTGTGCATGCACTAAGTTCTTAATTTCTTTTTTTAGTAGTATATATAGTAAAAAAAAAAATGATATTTTGACCATATAGCCGACACATATTACAAATCTTTTCTCTCTCGGTCCACACATACAATCACTTGACACAACAAGTAACAACACAACCTTCGTGTTTCTAAAAATAAAAAACAATAACTTGTTATTATTAAATAATATTATCATAAATCATTCAATGTTTTTGAGAATATCAATTGGTTCCATTTATTTATGTCTCGTTTTGTTTTGAAAACTTAGAATTTTGGAAAAGGTGACAAAGTGAGACGAACTTCGTGATTTTTGCGAATTCATCGTGATTGGCCGATGAAAGGATTATGTAACCTCTACTGCACACAATTGTGACTTAAGAGTATACATGGCTTAGGCAATTAATATTGTTTGGTTGGTTTTGATTCACTACTTCAATATTTTCAAAGTTGTGAATTATGAGTAGAACTTTGTAAAAACTTAGCTTAAAGACCAATTGTTTGACAACCTTTTGTGACTGATCTTATATGATTAAATGGAGACTTGTGAATGAATGATATATGTTGATTGTATGTCGGTGTGTGCATACTTGTTGAATGATGGTGATGGTCGCATAATTGTATATGCATTGATTTGGTGATGATTGCATAATGTTATATGCATGTTGATTGTTGAGGTGACTATTGTATGAACATATGCATTGAGTCGAGTCATATGTTCATGCATTCATTGTTTGGTGACGGACTTATGTCCAACGTAAGGCGGGGCGTGAAACCTTACATATGATGTTTTTGTTGCATCAAAGGTGACGACCTTGAGGAGACTTGGTACCACATGCATCTAGATGAGTCTAGAACATTGCATCCATTGTTTGGTGAATTGCATTGAGTCGTGATGTGTGGTTAATGCATTTGGTTCATGTGAACTTGAATTGATAAATTGAATTGATATTGGAATATTGTGTGAATATATATATATATATATATATATTTATATTTATATGAGGATGTTTATACTATTTAGTATTCTTTATACATGATATTCTTGATTATTTGATTGTGGATTATGTTGATGTAATGCTAACCCTCAGTGGTTTACCACCTACCTTTCCGTGCGGACGGGTAGATGGAGCGCAGGATTAGTAGCTTGTTTGTTGATGTTGTCGAGGAGCAGGAGTCCTCTTTTTCTTTTGCGCGCGTCTAGATTAGGGCTCTGATCTAGGATAAAGTTTATATGTTGAACCCTGTTTATTTTATGTTGATCCGAGGAGTTATGACATGATTATTTTATATCTGATGTTTGAGGATGAGATTATGTATTTATTATCATGAGATTTGGAGATATTGTTTGTATGCTTGATATATTCCGATGCTATGCTTATGAATCGTGATAATTTATACTTGTGAACTTTTGAAATTTGTTGTTGACGTAACATCTATTTCTATAATATATTCGTATGTTCGCGCGTTTTACCGCTTAATAGAAATAAGGTGTTACAGCGTCTGAATAACTTTCAGAGTCTGAATTCTATTTTCAGGAGCAAGAATCACATAGAGACAAAACACATATTCAAAATTTTCTTTATAAAATCAAATCTTTCAACGGTTAAAGGCTTAGCAAATATATCAGCCCATTGATGATCAATATCAATGAATTGTATATCTAAAATTCCTTTTTGAACATAGTCTCTAATAAAGTGGTGTTTAATTTCAATGTGCTTGACTCTTGAATGTAGAATTGGATTCTTGGACAAACATATAACAGTTGTATTATCACAATAAATTGGGATACAATTTTTAGTTATTTGATAGTCCTCTAACTGATGTTTCATCCAGAGTAGTTGTGTACAACAACTAGCAGCTGAGATGTATTCTGCTTCTGTTGTTGACAAAGCAATAGTTGCTTGTCTCTTGCTAGCCCAGGATATCAAATTCTCTCCCAGAAATTAACAATTGTCACTGGTTGATTTTCTTTCAATTCTGTCTCCAACATAGTCAGCATCACATAATCCAACTAGCTTATAATCTGAGGATTTCTTATACAGAAGTCCAAGATTAGTGGTTCCTTTCAAATATCTAAAATTTCTCTTAGCAGCAGTTAAGTGAGACTCTCTAGGATCTGATTGAAACCTTGCACACAGACAGACACTGAATAAAATATCTGGTCTGGATGCAGTGAGATATAACAGAGAACCTATCATACCTCTATACAGCTTCTGGTTAACTTTTGTTCCTTGATCTTCTTTGCTTAAAGTACAGGTTGGATGTATTGAAGTGTTCATTTCCTTACAATCTTCAAGATTGAATTTCTTCAGGAGCTCTTTAGTGTACTTGTTTTGATGAACATAAACCCCATCTTTGCATTGGTTGATTTGAATTCCCATAAAGAATTTCAATTCTCCCATCATGCCTATTTCAAATTCATCCTGCATTGACTTAGAAAATTCCTTGCAAAGAGAACTATTAGTTGAACCAAAAATAATATCATCAACATAAATTTGAACAATTAGAATATCTTTCTTAAGAGTCTTCCTAAACAGTGTAGTGTCAACTTGACCTCTTTCAAAATCATTTTGAATTAAGAAATTACTTAGTCTTTCATACCAAGCTCTGGGAGCTTGTTTCAAGCCATATAGTGATTTCTTCAATTTATAAACATGGTCAGGATGTTTTAAATCCTCAAAACCAGGAGGTTGTTTGACATACACCTCTTCAGTAATGACACCATTAAGAAAGACACTCTTAACATCCATTTGGTACAGAATTATGTTGTGATTCACTGCGTAGGAAAGAAGTAACCTGATTGCTTCCAATCTTGCAACTGGAGCAAATGTTTCAGTGTAATCAATGCCTTCTTGTTGACTATAGCCTTTAGCAACAAGTCTGGTCTTGTTTCTGATCACTTCTCCTTGCTCACTAAGCTTGTTTCTGAACACCCATTTAGTTCCAATAATGTTCTTGTGCTCTGGCTTAGCTACTAAATCTCATACATCATTCCTTCTGAATTTGTTAAGTTCATCTTGCATAGCTAAAATTCATACTTCATCTGCAAGTGCTTCTTCAATTAAGGCATGTTCAATTATTGATAATAATCCAGGGCAGACTCTTCTTGTCTGAAATGTGATTTTGTTCTTCTGGGGCTTTCTTTGTTGCCAATAATTAGATTCTCAGGATGTGAAGACTTGTATTTAAACGCATGCTTGGATTGATTTGTTTGTGGAGAACCATCTTGAGCTTCTTCAGAAGCTACTTCATCAGGAACTTCAGGGGATGATGTGGCTTCTGGAGTATCATCAGACTCTGGGGTCTGATCAGGTTCTAAGTTATCATCATACTCTAGAGAACCTGCAAAAATTTCATCTTGCTCTGAAGTTTCACTTCCAAGCATTTTGTCATCAAATTTGACATGCATAGATTCTTCAACATATTGTGTTTCTGAATTATACAGTCTGTATGCCTTAGATCTTTCAGAGTAACCTAAAAAGATTCCCTTATGAGCTTTGGCATCAAATTTCTATAGATAGACTTTATTGTTTATAATATAACATGTACATCCAAACTGATGAAAGTAGGATATGTTAGGTTTCCTACCTTTAAAGAGTTCATATGTTGTTTTGTTCAACAGGGGTCTGATATAGATCCTGTTCTGAACATAACATGTTGTGTTTGCTGCTTCTGCCCAAAAATGTTTAGCCAGATTGTTTTCATGAATCATGATTCTTGTCATTTCTTGTAAAGTTATATTCTTTCTCTCTACAACCTCATTTTGTTGTGGAGTTCTAGGAGAAGAGAATTCATGGATGATTCCATGTTTTTCACAAAATATTTCAAATGGATCATTTTCAAATTCTCCTCCATGATCACATCTGACTTTCAAAATTTTCAATTCTTTTTCAGATTGTACTTGGATGCAGAATTTACTAAACATAGTATATGAATCATCTTTAGATTTTAGAAACTTAACCCAACTCCATCTACTGTAATCATCAATGACTAATCCATATTTACTTCCATATAAGGATGCAGTACTGACTGGTCCAAATAAGTCAATATAAAGTAATTTCAATGGTCTGGAAGTAGAAACAATTTATTTTGGTTTAAAAGAAGATTTAACTATTTTTCCTTTCTGGCACGCTCCACAGAGAGCGTCTGAATGATAATCAATGTCTGGTAAGCCTCTGACCAGTTGTAACTAGATAAGCTTAGAGATTAACCTCCAGTTAGCATGTCCCAACCGTCTGTGCCACAGCTATTTTTTATCACTCATTGATAGAAGACAAACTACCTTTTGATCAGTCAGTTCAGAAAATTTTATTTTGTAGACATTGTTTCTTCTTTTTCCCTTGAATATAACAGATTGATCATCTTTGTTGACTATTGTGCAGTTGTTTTTATTAAACAAAACATCATAACCACTGTCACACAATTGACTTGTGCTCAGTAGGTTATGTCTAAGTCCATCTACAAACCACACATTACTGACTGAGATTATAGAATTACCAATGGTTCCAGTACCAATAATTTTGCCAGTCTGATTTCCTCCAAATCCCACAGTTTCCCTCTCTTTCATGGTCAGGGTTAGGAACATAAACTTTTCTCCCGTCATGTGTCGCGAGCAGCCACTGTCTAGATACCAAGACTTCTGCTTTTCTTGTCCTTTTAGACATACCTGCAACATCAACAATTTCAGATTTAGGTACCCATATCTTTATGGGTCCTTTGCGGTTAGTCCTTGAACCATTGAATTTCTTTTGTGTTGTGAATCTGGAAGTCTGAGGTATTGTGTTCTTCCAGACATTAGGTTCAGAACCTTTTAGTCTGGAGTCCAACTTACCACGCACAGCTTCTCTTCTTTGAGTCTTGGGCTTCTGATTTTCAGAATCTAGTTTCTTCAAAATCTGTTTACCAGACTCTAGTTTCTTCAGAATCTGAACTTTTGAAGCCTTTGATTCAAAGTTGATCAGTGCCTTTGGCTTTAGGTTCTTTGGCTTTGACGTAGTCATTGCCTTAGAGCTTGAAGCTTTAGATTCTGAATGAGTTACTGTGTTGACTTTTTCAGACTCTAACACAAAATGATTTTCAAATGCTTCTTTGGCGCCATCAGAACCAGGTTTCAGGATCACTTCATTAGAGTTACCTCCTATGAATCCAAGACCTTTACCTCTGTTCTGATATGTGCTATAAATCATGGATGTCACTTAGGTTCTATCAATTCATGTAGCAATAAACTCTTGAAAAGCAGCATCTTGCTCACTTAAGTGTTTACAGTTGCACTTCTTTGTCATTAAGTTTTCATTTTCTTTCTTTAAAGCGTCCATCTCCAACATAGTTGAGTCATGTTGTTTCAACAACTTATTGTGTTGTTGTTTAACTTTTCTCAACTCTGTGGATTTGGTTTCATAATGACCAAGAAGCTCCTTGAGAGAATCAACCAGTTCAGATCTAGTAAATTTAGAATATACCTTAGTTTCACTTTCAGAGTCTGTATCAGATTTTGTATTGGATGATTCCTTTTCTGGCTCAGTTGTTTCTACCAAACCCACAACTACATTAGCTTCATCCTCAACATCATCTTCATCAGACCCTGACTCATTGTCTAGATCTTCCCAAGTAGCCATTTGACTCTTTTTGATCTGCTTCTTAAACTTGTTGGACTTGAAGGTTGGCTTCTTTGACTTGGATTTCTCTTTTTGCAAATATGGACAGTCAGCAATGAAATGCTCAGGCTTCTTGCAGTTGAAGCAACCTTTCTGTTCTTCTTTCTTGAATCCTTTACCACTACCTTTCCTCAAGAACTTCTTGTTCTTCCTAGCCAGGTACTCTAGTTTGTTTGAAAGCATAGCCGTTTCTCTAGCAACATCAGGATCTTCCTCAGAACCTTCAGAAGAAGATTCATCTTCAGACTCTTCAACTTTGAGAGGTTTTGAGGATCTTCCTTTTGACTTTAGAGCAATGGTTTTTGACTTTCTAACAGAGTCATGTTCATTGAGACTTAACTCATGAACCTTAAGGGAACTGACAAGATCTTTAACACTTAGAGTGTTTAGATCCTTAGGTTCCTCAATGACAGTTACCTTAGGTCTCCATCTTGAGGGAAGACTTCTCAGAATCTTGCTCACATGATCAGAAGCTATGTAACTCTTCTTCAGTATCTGAAGTCCAGATACTAGAGTCTGAAATCTTGAGTACATATGCTCAATACTTTCATCCTCTTTCATTTTGAATAGTTCATACTGATGAACTAACAAAAGGGCTTTTGCTTCTCTTGCCTTCTTGCTACCTTCATAGTTATCACAGAGAGAAGCAAACATAGCTTTTGCAGTAGACTTGTCACCCATCTTCATGTATTCAGATTTGGGAATGGCTGTGACAAGTGCTTCTCTGATTATGTGATGTTTCTTGTAACTTTTCTTCTGAGCAGCAGTGTGTTTCTTTCTGTCAAGAGCAGCTCCTTCATCATCAAGTTCTAAGTCACCAACATCATCTTCTAGTATGTCCCAAAGTTCTTCATCAAGATCCATGACATAACTGTAGAAATTGGTTTTCCACCATGAAAATTCCTCAGGATCACCGTTGAATTTAGAAATCTTTCCAGAATCAACTTTCTTGTTGATGTTACTAGATCCATAGTCATATCGTATAGTAGCACCAGCACGAGAAACTGTAGGTTCACCGGAAGACATGTTTTTCTCTGGATCTTTTATGTCACACGGTTAAGTGTTATGACAACAGAGCCGAAGCTCTGATACCAACTGAAGGTGAGAAAAACACAAGAAGGGGGGTTGAATTGTGTTGACTTTTTCGCGTCTCTTAAAAAGAATGAATCTGTTTTCCACGATCAGAGTCTGAACAAGTTCAGGACCTGATGGAAACTCAGAGTCTGTTGCAGCGGAAAGTGTAGAGAGATAAGGGAAAGAGATAACATAAGCAATTATACAAGTTCCTTCCACAAACCGGAAGTATTCATGTCCCCATTGCACTTCCAAGGAGAGTTCACTAAAATGTAATAAACAATTACAAGTTGCTCAAGCACACAGCAAGAGACTTCCAAATGCTCAAGCACGCAGGCAAGAGACTTCAAATGCTCAAAGACACAACTAAGAGATTTCTAATGCTCAAAGACACAACCAAGAGACTTCTAATGCTCAATCACACAAGCAAGAGACTCCTGACACAATTTACAGAAAATTGAATAAGAGTTTGAACACTTGATATACAATCAGTGGTGTTCCAAATACAAAACAATAAGACTCTGTTTTCTGTAACACTTAGAAAATTATAGGATAAACAAGTTTGTAAGAATTCTCTAAGTTGTTGATGTGTTTGTACGACTCAGGGAGAATAGCAAATAGCGTAATATGTAACGCCCCATTTTTATTATTTATTTATTATATCGAGTTTAGTGTCTTTTTATATATTTTATTTGAATATTTGCTATGCGATGATTTTTAGTATTTGTTAGTAAGTTGTTATGATATAAAAAGTGAAGGAATCTAATTAGATTAGATTTAATGAGGCATAAGGGTAGTTTGGTAAATTGAGGAGTTTGTTAGGTTAAAAAGATTAAGTGAGAAACAAACTTTTGGTGGTTATAAATAGAGGAGAACATTAGAGAATTAGGGTTAGAACCAGAAAGCAGAGAATAGAAAACATAGAACACGTAGAAGCGGTTTTTGGGAGATTAAGAGGAGAAGTTTGTAGAGTTATGTAAATCAACCAATCTAAGGTAAGGGTGAGACTAACTTTCTTTAATCATAAGCATATAGCTCTGAAAAGATTAATCTCTTGTTGTTGAATAATTGTTGTTGTGAATTAGGTTTTGAATTGAATTAAATTGTTAAGAACATAGGTAATCACATGAATTAAGTGTAGAAGTTGATGTTTAGGTTGTAGAGTAACCCTAGGTAATGTTTCCTATCAAATTGGGATCGAATGGGGTCAAAAATTGGAACAAAACAAGAAAACACTGTTTTATTTTTCTGAACCTGCGACAATTTGGGCGCCGATTTTTAGACTTCGGGCGCCAATTTTTGTCGCGACTGCTGCCTCCAAAACAGGCAGAATTCGGGTCCCGATTTTGCCAATTCGGGCCCTGATTTTGGCTTTTCCAGAGCTGAATTTTGGAAACTTCAAAAATTCGTAACTTGAGTTCCGGGAGTCTGATTTGTACGTCGTTCAAAGCGTTGGAAAGATAACGAGATGAACTACCTTATAATA
Source organism: Medicago arabica (assembly GCA_946800305.1). Taxonomy (NCBI): domain Eukaryota; kingdom Viridiplantae; phylum Streptophyta; class Magnoliopsida; order Fabales; family Fabaceae; genus Medicago; species Medicago arabica. The sequence goes on along the minus strand of OX326970.1, from coordinate 58,630,291 downwards.
ATAGTCTCTGACCCAGAATGTGAGTTATATTATTGTGGAATAACTTAAAAATGGAACTGCACAATAATAGCATTCCCTGTTTCGCATTCTTGTGTCTTTTTCACACGTTTCTGTTTTGAATTGGCCTTTGGTGTAAACATGAAAGTTTTAGATAATTAAGTTAGCTTTCCAATGGCTCTGATTTGACTTGAAAATGTTTTTTGGATTTTGAATTATGATAGAAACACTCCAAGTAGGTCTTGGAAGACTTTTAAGAAAATTTAGCTTAACCGCTTCTAAATCAACCCGAAACTTTTGGTTTGTTTCCAAACTTTGAATCCTAAGTATTATGAGTTCAATTCTAATGTTTAAGAGTATTTAATCTACGTCTTTATGAATCAAACTTAGTTTTCTTTTGATAATGAATTGGTGAATCATATTGATATGTTGTTGTTGATTTATGGTTGAATCTACGATTATATGATGATTATATGAAAGTTGTCTATGAGATGTTTATATGGAAGTTATATGATGATTATATGAAAGTTGTCTATGTGATGTTTATATGGAAGTTCTATGATGATTATATGAAAGTTGTCTATGTGATGTTTATATGGAAGTTATATGAAGGTTGTTTATATGATGTTTATATGAAAGATGTTATTGTTGTTGTATTTGAAGTTGTGTCCTTGTATAAATGATTGTTAAAGTGGAGGGTTTGATGTTATGTTTAGTTGAATTACGACATTAAAGTTGAAGGCTTGATGTCTTGTTAAAGTTGAGGGTTTGATGCTCTGTTTAGTCGAATTACGACATTAAAGTTGAAGGCTTGATGCCTTGTTAAAGTTGAGGGCTTGATGCTCTGTTTAGTCGAATTACGACATTAAAGTTGAAGGCTTGATGCCTTGTTAAAGTTGAGGGCTTGATGCTCTGTTTAGTCGAATTACGACCTTATGTTGAGAGTTTGACGCTCTGTTGGTACCACATGCATAACTATATTGCATTTTGTTAAGTTGTTGTTGTTACGTTGTTAAGTTATTGTTGCTACGTTGTTGAGTTGTTGTCGTTACGTTGTTGAGTTGTTGTTGTTGCATTGATAAATGAAGTTAATTGATAATTGTATCTGAAATTACAAAAAGTACTTGTTGATGATTATTGTGGCGGTTTTATGTTGATTAATTCTTATTTATGAATTGTTGCTTATTACTAATGAATGTGAAATCTCACCCCTTCTGTTTGAATGTTGCCTCTACGTGGGTAACGTGCAGATATCTAGGAGTAACCGCTGATGTGAGTTGAGTTCTCGTGTCGTCATAGAAGTCATGCTCTGATACGTAACGGGATGAGGATATTTATGTGTTTTGTTTTTCATTGTTACGTGTCTCTTTATAAGATGCTGTTAAATCATTTGGAAATTGAATTTTATTATGTTGTTGACGTTGAGGCCTAGTGCCAAGTTTTGAATTAAACCTTGAATATTTTTTGCTGCGACATTATTTAATTTACTGAAAGCATGTGTTTATTTAAATAGTGGATTTTAATCCTATTTGTGTTAAATGATTTTTTTGGAAAATGTAGATGTGACATCCTGTTTTACGATGCACTCTGATATATCTTACTTTATTTATATGTTGGGAAAACGAGGTGTTACATAATAGCTTAATAGTTCATTCAGAATCAGTAGTATATTCTCCAAGTCTTCATTACTTTATATAGACATTGTAAAGAGACGTTGAGACAATCCAACACATTACAGAGTCATCTATAAACTTGATCAAATATTGTTGATCTGTTGCTTGATGTGGTAATCGTCCTTCAATACATATTTTGAATTTCATTCCATTTGAAACGATAATACCAGTAGACACAGCTGCCAGTAGTACAAGGTAGTGGAGTAGTGGAAACAGAGTTCGTACACGGTACTCTGTCCTTTTTCTGCATTCTTTGTCGCAAAGCATCCCATGCTTAAGTTGACTTAGAAGATAGTCGTTACTCCATGTGAACGTTTCTTTGTAGTCGAAATGCCTTCATAGATTCATATAACCAAATCCTTGATTTGCAATCTTCAGACTCTCTGTAGAAATCTTTAGATTCTGTTGAGCTTCAGACTCTCTTCAGCTCCTTCAGACTCTCTTAGTTCTTCATTTGCTTTGAGTCTTCAAAACCTCTTGTTTTTGCACTTCTTCGAAACAACTTCTTCTAACTCTCTAAGTCTTGTACTTCTTCGAGGCGACTTCTTCAGACTCTCTTTGTCTTCAGAACCTCTCGAAACAGTTTCTGATGATTCTTCAGGCTCTCCAAGTCTTCAGAATCACTTGCAACAAGCTTCTTTAGGATTTTGCTCTTCATTTTTTCTTACAGGATTCTTTCTATGAATAAAAACTTTAACTAAGATACTGCATACTTAAACAAATATTAGCATATCCAATTGACAATTTTTAATACCTTGTTATCATCAAACTCTGTATAATTAGGATTCATGCACTTGATTTCTTCCCTTGTTGGGGTACCTGGTACCTAAAACCTGCAAGTGAACCACATGAATCTTCAGAATTAACTAAATAAAAATTAGTACAGAACAAAACAAAAAGATGAAACAAGGTCACTTAAAACTGATATGTTTATAACATATCTTACCTTGATAATTTCCACAAGTTGGTCTACTCCACTTTCACCAGGAAACAATGACTGATAAGAACATAAATTCATCATTAGTTTTGGTACATACATGAATTCTAAATGTAACTCGACCAAACATAAACAAAGAAGCTATGTTACCTGGCCAAGCAAAAGTTCACCAAGTACGCAACCAGCTGACCAGATGTCAATGGATGTGGTGTACTCAGTTGCACCGAATATAAGCTCAGGAGCTCTATAGTACCTAGAACAGATGTAAGATATGTTTGGTTTACCTTTTACCTATAAAACCATATAGCATTTAGTCCTTCTAAACTCAGATAGCTATTGCAAAACAAACAAAAGGATTTCAAGGTTAAGAGAAACGAACCAAGACTTTAGCACTTCCAAAGTCTCGTATCTTCAGTTGGTGGGTGTGAGGATTGACCTGTTTTTATACAACATCCAAAAGAGACAACAAAAAATTACTATCTCCATTCTGTTAGGAAAGTGAAATGATCTAATAAAACATGACAAGAAAAACTACAGAAGGAAAACAACAGCTTGCCCCACATAAATCAATGAATGCACCACCAATTTGTAAATTCTAAAACATATAATATAAAATCACAGTCATGAAATTTCAGACATTGCAGGTTCACAGATTGTAGAAAAACAAACTTCATAGTGTAAACTACAAAACAATTAAACAAGTTTTCCGGAGAACATACCAGTAATTTTTGAGGTTTAGTATCCCTGTGACATACTCCAATACTGTTGTGGATATAAGCAAGTGCCTTGCAAATCTACAAATTGGAAAAAATGGAAGGGATTATCAAAACCAAGAGAGTGAAATAAACAATGGCTTTCACAATATCTAGTTACAGCTAACAATAAAAGGATAAAATTTAAAGATTACTTTAATTTTTATATAGTGCATAGAAATGCACCTGGTAAGAATAAAGTTTGACATATATCATAGACATTCTTTCATTCATTTTGTTGTAGTGTCTGATCACACGACTAACAGTCTCAGGAACATACTCAAGCACCAAATTAAGATAAAGCTCATCTTTTTCGGTCGTTGAGAAGAAGCAATGCTTCAAAGATACAACAATAGGGTGGTCCAGAAGGCGCATAGTTTGCAATTCCCGGTTCTTGTACCTCTTATCTTGAAGAACCTTCTTTATAGCCACAGTTTCTCCAGTCTCCAAACACTTTGCCTGTCGAAGCAAAAGCATAACAACAAATCAAAATTAAGCACACATCATAAACACCAAACCTACTCAAATTCAAAGATACCAAACAGGGATTACATAAAAGACTAACATGAAAAACTACTCCAAAAGATCCATGTCCAACAACACGCTCAGCCATGTAACTTATTGTCTAAAATCATAAAAGCAAAAACAACCATATATAACAAGTATTCATAGTATTTGTGAATAGAGTTTCAGATCTACAAAATAACTATGTATTAAAAATAAATAAATCAAACCCTAAAAAATTTAAAAAATTCAATTTTTTTTTTAAATTTAAGCAATATAACTCCATTATAACATGTATTCATAATATTTGTTAATTGCAATTTAGATCTACAACATAACTATATTAAAAAAAAATCAAAATTTAAAAATCAAACTACAACTAAAATTAAAAACATATATAACTAACTAAAATTTATGACAATAGCATAAGTGATAACTTACTTGTGATTGAGTGGAATTTTTTTCCGATAATTTGGTAGAGTTTTGAGAGAGAGTGAAAGTTTTAAATTTTTAGAGAGAAGCGGCAGTTAACTACCGCTGAGGCTAGAATATGTATCTCACGCAGCGGCAGGTAATTGTTGCCGGCTTTCTCAAAGGTAGTTAACTACCGTTGGGGGTTTTTAAGGAATTTCCATGTGTTAATATGACGTTTTTGAAGTCATAACAACAATTTTCTAAAATATTTGTTGGGATTAGGGTGTTACACCTAGCCCCATTTTTGGTATTAATTTAGGGTCCATTTGCTATGATTTTTTTTAAAATAGATTTTTGTAATCTAATATATATTTGTTATAATATTTCAATAAAGAAATTTTTAAGGAAATATTCAAATGAAAAATTCGTTTGAATAACTTATCTTAAAATGTCTCTCTAAATATTTCCTCATTTTGTTATAATTTTTTTGGATACTAAAATTTTGAATAATCTCCAAATAAAAAGCTATTTTAAATAGTTTTTCATAAAAATCAGTTTTGAAAAATGTGATTTTTACTGTATAAAATCTCGAACAACGAATATTTAAGTTAGAGAATATCAAAATCTCTTTATTAACTTATACCTCTAAATACTATTGTAGTTGTTCATATTTTAATGAGATTTACCCAAATTGATATTTTTTTTTGGTAGATAGACGAAATGGAATGTATTTTCTTTATATACTGATATAGATGATACGTCTGTGTGGTCCAATACGCACAAATATTTGTTTTTAACATTATTTTGATTTCTGTTTTTTTTTCTTTAAAAAAAAAACAAGAAAAAAACATTATTTTATACTAACGGAAAGACGGGCACTATCGTGCTTGTCTGTCCGCTCTTTTTACTACGCTAACGCATGTGATTATTTTATTACGTTTGTTTGTATAAAGGAGTTGAGTGATAGGGGGTTCAATGTCATCATCGACACCGACATTACATACGTTGCTAAAGCTATATTGTCTTTATTAAACAAAATAATAATTTTTATTTAATAATTAAATAAAAAAACTATGGTTCTATGTTCTTAATAAATTTGATCCAGAATCCTTAAAATCAGGCCATCTAAAATTAGGCCAGAATTCTTTGCACTAAACCAAAGAAATTATTTGATTGCTCTCTTTGAATAATGCTCACAAACTTGCTAATAACTTAATGACTAAATTGTATTTTTGGTCCCTTAACTATTTAGGTAGTATCGCTTTGGTCTCTTAATTAAAATTCGATTTATTTTGGTCTTTTAACTTCTCATCGTTACATATTTTGGTCCTCACTTCTTTCTTGGCCTTATCTTCAATCCAATAGCAAGAGAAGGTAGAGGAAGACAAACCTTATGTCAAAGCTTCATGCTTACTTTTTTACCCTACTTCATACATGCCTGATCTTAATGCTTGCTTGGAGAGCGCTAATCCTATAGCGGTAAACCAATAGCAGCGGAACACCTGCTTTTCCGTCTTGCCTAACTTCGATTTTTATTTTTTGCATAAGTGATTATTGTTCCCCTTTGATTTTTTCAAATTCCGATTCATTCATTCTTCTAACAATAGTAACCTACTAACCCTGCAAATAAAACAGGAAAAACATAAATTTCACACAATTAATATAATCAATTTTGGATTGCAAACGAATACCCATAATTACTGTGATGAATTCTGGATCGATTTGAATTCATGAGAAGAGACATCAAGAATACCAATATAGTTTTTAAACTTTTTGTGAGTTTGATATGTGGTTAACGGTGGTAAAAGAGGGTTAACGGGAAAGATTAGTGGCATGAATTATTAATACACGTGTTATTTTATAATTGGCTATTTGTATTTAAAATTAAGGGTGTTTTTTGAAAGAAAAATCCAACCCAAAAGTGTACTGAAAGGGGTAGTTTTCTTTATATATAGTATAGATGAAGGATTAATTATATAAATGGTCCCTCAACTTATTTGTTGTTTTTGATTTGGTCCCTTATCTCTAAAAATGTCCTTTTTGGTCCTTCAAATATGCTCCGCCAGTCAGTTCGATCCATGTCTGTTAACTTTAACCTCAAATGTATTAGGTGGACCAACATTGTAGGTGGTCCATCGTATACCTTGTTATTTTTTAATTTTAGCCCATTGATTTTTTTTTTCAAAAAGGGAACGGCTGGATTATGGAAGTCTATTGTATCTAACTATGCATCATCGACATCTAATTTTTTTAACATTTCTTCATTCTCTTCCCTCCCCATCTTCATCATCATCTTCATACATTCATCAAAAAGCTCAATTAAACTCAGAATTTTTTTCCAAAAAGAGATAAAAAAAAAAAGATCAAATTCTATGCTATTTTTTTAATCAGGATAAGAAGAAAAAGATTATGCATTAAAATTGCATTGGATCTAAAAAATTTAAACTTTTGAAAATCAAAATTAAGAAAAATCATGTTTGTTCAAAAAAAAATTAAGAAAAATCAAAGATGACCCACAACTAGGAGGAAGTGAAATTTGTCTCTCCATTCTTCTTCTTCCTTGGTCTTTTTTTTTTCGAACGGCCTTTCTCTCTCTATAACACAAAAACAAAGCTTTCTCTTTCTCTCTCTATAAACAACAACACTCACATTCATTCTTTATGTAATATCTCACTCATCGGCTATAGAAGTTTTATCAGTTGTATGTATCAGAGCGTGAATGTTTTTGAACAATAAGAGTAGCGGAGAATATTATTATGTAATATCGGGCAAGCCGGTTCAATTATCAGTATCAGTTTTTGTGTGGTTTAACAATATTTTTTTAGCAAGATGGGGGAAAGATAGTCATTTTACCTAAGCATTATATATAAACCACAACACTATTTTCCTCTCATTTACCCACTCCTTTCTCTCTCTAACAATCAGATTTCCTCCCCATTCTTTCTCTATGTCTCACGCTCTCTCCCTCTTTCATTGGCAATTCAAGAAATTCTCACCACTAAACCAACTAGAATCAACATGCAATGTTCTTGTCTTGATCCTTGCCACATTTAGGCCATAAATACAATTGAATCTCTCTTCTCCTCCATTCTCTTGGTCAGTCGAACCACTTCCTCACCTCCACTGTTGAGTTTTACAAAGAAACATGAGGGTTTAGCTTGCATATAAGATTGCATATAAGATTGTTTCTCTTGTGGTGGGTTGATTTGGTGTTTTGAGGCAAGGAGTGGGGAAAGATTAAGGAGTAGTACCTTGAATGATTGTATTTAAAGCTGGAGCTTTGACAGAATGCATAAATCTTGGTTGAGTTATTCATTAAATTTGAATTTGATGTTGATGCTGGAATTAAGTCAAAATTCGTATAGCATAAATGTGGCATTTTTATCATGAATCTTACTGTGTAGCTTGGAATTGGATTATTGTTGCAGTTTTAAATTCTCCATTCAATTCCCTTCAGTTTGGACACAAACTTTGTATGATTCGGATTTGAAACGAGTTCGGAAAACGCATTCGAAGTTGGTAAATTCTGCAGAAAAACTGTTTACGGGTTTTGACATGGTTTTTGAGAAATGAGTTGTTTTGGGAAACTAAAGGCAGAAGTGATTACGGGGATTTAAGCCAGAGCATCAAGGAGGTCTAAGAGCTGCCAAAGTATACATGTGAGCTCTTAGATAGCTTTCCTACCCTTGGGGTTGCTTAATCCTTAAGTTGAGAATGATAGATGTTGTTTTAAGTTATGAACATGAGTAGAATGCTTTCTTACCATTATTGCTTGATTTGTGTTAAATGTTGACATGCAAAGATTGCATGATGTTTTTCTGTGTTCCTGTATGCATTATGGCCATTTGGAATCTCGATTTTGAGGGTTTGGACTGAAAATTATGATTTTTACAAGTCTGGGACGATGAATGCTCGCTCAAGCGAGATTCTGCAGGTATGAACATATGAAGGCTCGCTCAAGTGAGAAAGATCTCGCTCAAGCGAGATTTAGACAGAACCTACCCAAGCAGCTCGCTCAAGCGAGTTGCACCTGCACAACACCATTTTGAAAACCTTTGAAAATCAGCGACATCGTTCGAGGCTTCTCTGAAACGCTTTTATGACCTAAACGAACCCTTAACAAACGAGTAACTAATGCATATAGATTTATACAAGTAATAGAAGTTCAAAAGGCATGTCAACGTTAAACATTCTCCGACGATAATGGTGGGATCCGAGTTTAAGCGAAGGGTATAAGCTAGAGCCTTGACTTAGTAGTCGAGAATGGTAGCTAGAGATTGTAGAACCTTGACTTATTAGTCGAGATTTAGCAAGTTAACAGTAAGAGTAGGTTGAGAAACCTAGAGCCTTGGTGTAGAAATCGAGAATAGATAGCATGTTAACGCTTAAGACCAGTTATCAGTTTATCCAGAATTTATCAGATAGTTACAAGACTATAATAAGAAAGTGTAGGTGTCGTGTCTCTTGTTATCCACGCCAGGGGGATGCAAGGGGTTCACGCCAGGTGAACGGGACACGCTCCGCAAGGTAGGCCCGCACGTCACCAAGGGAGTCTGGTGTACCTCAGATAGGTTTTCATCGGTTTATCAGGGATTGTATTCGGGGTTACTCCACCCGATGCACTCCGTAAAATGAATCCAGGTTAAATTGTTTGTTCAATGCTAACATAGTCTAACTTAATGAATTATCCAACAAGTTTATCAGTTAAGATTTATTATCAGACGAGCCAGTTTATACAGTATTCGGTCATAGAGATACGATACGTTTATAGCATATTGCTGAGCATGAGTAAGTCATCCAGCAATCAGAGCAGAGCAAAAGATATACCGTTGACGAGTTAGGTTTCCCGTACCATCCAGTTTAGAGTCTTGTCATGATTGAGTTGTTTAGACTATGATGCGGTCGCCGTATCACAACGGTAATAGGTTCCCTTGTAACCGCCATGACACGAATAATTTGAGAAGCCTATAACTTAGGTTGAGAGTAATCTACGACGGTCTCTAGTGTGCACAACCGTCTAGATGAGCATGACCACACACGTATAGTCAACCGGCAGGTTGCAGTGTAGACACGTGGTAACCCTAGGTTTTCCCCGAGGTTACCACACGACCTAGGATTAGGTAGAACTCACTGAGACATTATGTCTCATCCCAATCCTCTTTTGTTTCAGATCAGCAGGGATTTTAGCAGAACGTCACAAGTTCGTGGCCGAGTGGATAATCAGCAAGGACCTGTTCGTACCCGCTGCAGAATGCTCTTGTGGAGTTAGAGATATTCCATATGTATATTTGGATGGTTGCATTTGTATTTTGATGTACGAACAAGAATCGTTGTATATGTTATTCATTCGAAGTAGTAAAGTTGTAAATTTTTAATGTATCCAGTATCAGTTCTAATGCGCATACTAAACTTTCTAGATACGTTTAGTGTGGGCGTTACACTTTACTTCTTCCTTATATATCACGAGATCCCCATCCCCTTCATGTCTTCTTCAACAAAGTCACTTTTCACTACTCACCACACAAATTGCTTACACTGTATTTTGTTTTCAAAGAGATAGAGAGCCAATAAGAGTTAAAGATTCAATCTTTCAACAAACCCATTTAACAAAATGTTACATTCACCAAAAAAAACCTGAACAAGAAAAGCGTGAGGATGTTGGGTGCTTTCAATTTCACAAACGTGGGAATTTATACACAAATCACATGTTATAGATTCAGAACCACGTGTTGTTTGAGTTGGGAAAATGACCTTTAAACTACTACATTTCTTTGATTTAGCGATTGAGTTTTGTTATTGATTTGGATTCAGCGTTTGGTTTAGATACAAGGTTTTAATTTTGTTATTGATTTTGATTTGATTTGGATTCTTCATCTTTCATATTATTTTTTAAAGGCAGATGATGATTTGGATTCTTGATTTGAAAAATCTGTGGTTAAATCTATTTTAGAGAAATGAAAAAAAAGGGTTTGAGTTTGTATTTAGAGTTGTTGTCTAGAAGTTATGAAGGATGTGAAAATCATGTTCTAGGGAACGTGAGAGGGAAGAAGATGATTTTTTATTGGTGACTTTTTTTCCTAGATATGAAGTTGGGGGAGATAAAGAGGGAAGAAGATAAAGATTCTTGAAATTTTTAGTTATTCATGATTCTGAAAACTTGATTCATTTTTTTGTTGTTGATCTTTTCATTATTCTGAATTTTTGGATTTGATGTTGTTGATGAATTTATGGACTGAAGGATTGTTGTTGTTGTTGATTTTTGTTGATGAAGATGAAGAACATTAGGGGAGATGATGAAGAAAAACAAAAAAAAATTGGTGTTGGTGGTTCACCGTTACATACAACGGTCCTGCAATCTAATGGTTGAAATCATATCTAAGATATTAGATATTAAAAAACTAACAGAGTGGACCAAATTAACTAACGGAGGTGTACACGAGGACCAAATTAAAAAAAATTAAAGTTAAAGGACCAAATCGAAAACAACAAATAAGTTAAGGGACAATTTATGTAATTAAGCCTATAGATGAATTACTAGTACCACATTAGTTTTCTTATTTCTATCTCCTTTATTGTTGTTGCCAATACGAGTACCCCCACACCACACAAATTAGTTTCATCGTCCCCTTCCTAAAAATTTAGGGTTTCCACTTTTTCTTCCAAACCAAAGTGGCAGCCGTCCACTTGGTTGGCCACCGTCTAACTGCTCGTGCCGGCCGTTTTCTTCTAACTCAACAGGCGAGTTTTTGGTTCTTTCTATGGTTTTATTTTTCTCTCTTAGTTTCTTCTCTTCTCTCTCTTACTCAGCTGTTTCATCTTTTCCATTCTTTCTTACCCTGCTGTTTCATCTTCTCCGTATATGTTTCATCTTTGTCATCATAATTCAATATGGTTAAATGCTTTTCTCTTTCTTTTGGTGATTGCGCTCTAGGTGTTTGTGTTTATGTCTCTATGAAATGGTTGAAGTTGAAATGGACAAATGGTTTTGTTTTTGTTTTGGAGTTTCTTTTGTGGGGTTGTTTTATTTTGATCAGTGGATTGAGTAGTGTTATAAGGTCTATAATAGGGTTTGATAATTCAATTTTAATAATCGGGAATGGGTTTTCGTGAATTTTTTTTTGGGGATTGCGCACTATGTTTTTGTGTTTATGTCATATTGTTTCTTGTGCTTTGAAGTTTTACAGGTGTTATTTAAAAATTATTATTACTAGCCCACTCTTTTTATTGCACTAAAGTTTTAAAAATATGAACGGTATTTTTTTATGAAATTTTGGTTTTAATTAAAAGTAAAAATATAAATGTTGTTTTTTTTTAATGACACTAACAACAATATTTATTATAGAAAAAATTGTTTAAGAGTATATTCAAACCAGTTTGTTATATTTTTTAAATGACAAAGGAAAAAAACAGATATACATATATTCATATCGTGTTTGTTACATTTGTTTTAATATTTAAATTTATTATTGTGCTGAAAGGGGTAGTTTTCTTTATATATAGTGTGTATCGGTAGTTTTCTTTATATATAGTATAGATACGCAGTGAAATATAAGAAAAGAAGATGGTGTGGTAAAACCTTTACCTAAATTATCCTTTTGAGCTACTTCAACTTAATATATTATTTAGGCTAAATTCCACTTTTTCCCCTCTAACTTTCATAAACTTGCAATTTTGGCCCCCTAAGTACAAAAACTACAGTTTTGACCCCTTAAAATTTAGTCCCTTTACATCTTTGGTCTTTTGGTCAATTTTGACTCATTCAACGCCTACATGGCAGGCCACGTGGGTAATTAATTAATTAAAAAAATTAAAAAACTAAAAAAATCAATTTTTAAACTAAATAAATTAAAATAAATTAAAAAATAAGAAAAAATTAAAGTGGTTCAATCTCCCTTCTTTCTCTCTACTAACCCCAGCCACCAACACCACCTTCCAATGGCTTCTTCTTCGTCCTCTTGATTTCAACCCCAAAATCCATTCATTTCAGATCTATTTCAAAAACGCAAAATTCATTTCAAAAGTTACAAACTTTTCACAATTTCCTTCAAAAATGCTAGACCCCACTTTCTCCGTCGCCGTTTAAACCACCGATTACCACCACCGTCGTTGCGTTGGTTTCTGGTCCGCTGAATTCATTTGGGGCTCCAAGGAAGGTTTCTGGTCCATTAGAGCCCTTAGGGTCAATGAAATCAAAAGTAGTATGAGAAGGAAGTTTAGGCAAAGATTTCAACAGAGGGCAATGTTCTAAGTTTAAATATACAAGTTTGGAAAGCTCCCCTAGGCTAGGTACTGTCACAAAATTATTCCCCCTCCATTTAATCCTACTAACTAGTATAGACATCCAATTGAATTGGGGATTTGACATATTCCGCAAAAGCTAATATCAAGTTCACGCAAACCATGCCAGAAAGGAAACAGATTTGTGTGTGTTGTGGAAGTGGGAAACAAGTAATGGTAAGGCAATGTGATCCATCTAATGTTAGGAATAATAGTGGTTCTACTATTTTGATTAAGGTTATTAATTTTTTGGATTTTGAATTGAATGAGTTGTTAATATTTTTGTTTATTTGGGTTGGATTGGAAGAGATGAAGATAGACATGAACATGAAGAAGAATGAATATGTAGTTTTTGGATTTTTTTTTTCTTTCTGATTTTTAAATTCTTTTTTTAATTTATTTAATTTAAAAATTGATTTTTTGGTTTTTTAATTTTGTTTAATTAATTAATTACCCACGTGGCCTGCCATGTAGGCGTTGAATAAGTCAAAATTAACCAAAAGGACCAAAGATGCAAAGGGGCTAAATCTTAGGGGGCCAAAATTGTAGTTTTTATACTTAATGGGTCAAAATTGCAAGTTTTTGAAAGTTAAGGGGGAAAAAGTGCACTTTATCCTATTATTTATTTTATTCTTACTCACAGTTCGAGAAATTATAAATAGCAATGAACAACACGCGAGTAATTTATATTTTCCCCTTTCTTCTAGAGTAGGGTCCTTATCAGTTCCCACTCATTCGCTCACTCACTGACTCACCGGAGAGAAAGGATTCACCCACGGCGGCGCAATGGAAGCGTCTTCCTCATCATCATCGGCGATAGCACAACAAACATGGGAATTAGAAAACAACATAATCCCAATGGAAACTCCTTCAGACGATTCAATCTTCCACTACGACGAAGCAGGACAAGCCGAATTCCAACGCGATAAGCCATGGGCAAACGATCCTCACTACTTCAAGCGTGTCAAGATCTCTGCACTCGCTCTTCTCAAGATGGTTGTTCACGCGCGTTCTGGTGGAACAATCGAAGTTATGGGTCTTATGCAAGGTAAAACCGATGCTGATTCAATCATCGTTATGGATGCTTTTGCGCTACCTGTTGAAGGAACTGAAACTCGTGTCAATGCTCAAGCTGATGCTTATGAATACATGGTCGATTATTCTCAGACCAACAAACAGGTTCGTCTTTGTCTTTTCAATTTCTTACTTTATTTAAAACCCTAACCCTAATTAGAGTATATTTTGCCCCAATTAGCTGCCGTAATTATAATCCCGTAAACCCTAAATCCTAATCACGGTTGATTATTCCCTTAAACCCTAATTACAATTGTGATTTTTCCCTTAAACCCAAAAAAGTTTTTAACAACGGTTGTACGAAAAGGCTGTCGTAGCTGTGTGAATTGTTTAGAACATTGCCCAATTCTTATTGAACTTATTTATACTATCATAATGTGTAATAACGTAATTTCTCATTGTTAATGTAAATACTTTCATTATTTTGTAACGTGTTCACAAGAGACAAAGCATAAAAAAAGCTAAATGATACAATAAATTTGATCCCTACCGTGTGCATTGTCGTGTCCGTTTCCGTGATTTTTGTTCAGTCTGTTAAAACAGAGAAAAACGGTATCATCCACCACCTATACCTTTATGTTGCAGCCGTTTTGCGGTAACAGACCCGATTTTTAAACCTTGCTTGACCCTAATTACAATTTTGATTTTTTCCTTAAACCCTATCCCTGATTACAATTGTGATTTTTCACTTAAACCAACACTGATTACAAATGTGATTTTGTCCTTTAACCCTAACCCTAATTATAACTGTGATTTTGACCTAATTAGTTGATATTTGTGTGTGTAGGCTGGGAGGTTGGAGAATGTCGTGGGATGGTATCATTCACATCCTGGTTATGGTTGCTGGCTTTCTGGGATTGATGTTTCGACACAGATGTTGAATCAGCAATTTCAGGAGCCCTTTTTGGCGGTTGTGATTGATCCAACAAGAACTGTTTCTGCTGGAAAAGTGGAGATTGGGGCTTTCAGGACTTACCCGGAAGGTTATAAGCCTGCCGATGATCCTATTTCTGAGTATCAAACTATTCCTCTTAATAAGATTGAAGATTTTGGTGTCCATTGTAAACAGGTTTCTATTCTTTCCTTGCTCACCATTTCAAACCCTACAAACTCTTGTTTTTTTGTATTTTTCTCTCAACTACATTTGTGCGTTTTTTTCAGTATTATTCCTTGGATATCACTTACTTTAAGTCTTCTCTTGATTCACACCTTTTGGATCTTCTGTGGAACAAATATTGGGTGAATACACTTTCATCTTCTCCTTTATTGGGCAATGGAGACTATGTAGCTGGACAAATCTCGGATTTAGGTACTCTTCAGTGCCACTATTTTTTATGCGATAATTTGTTTTGGTTTTATATTATTCTTATTGAATGTCCTTTCAATGTTATATTCTGTAATTATGAATATCTCAATTGGGAGATTTTCTTTGTTGCAGCCGAAAAGCTAGAACAAGCAGAGAATCAATTGGCACACTCACGTTTCGGGCCACTGGTAGCACCTACACCTAGAAAGAAAGAAGTGAGTGATGTTTTTTTATATGTCTTCTGCAATGTACTCTGTCTAATTATTGGAATTTCTTTATTGAGAGTTTCAGATGGATTATTCAAGTTTTTCACTCGTTCATTTGAAGTTTAGGACAACTATAATTTTTTATGATCGAAACTGTTCTTGTTGTTTTGTCACCGTAGAATCCATTCATGCTCTAGGGATATATTTAGATATACATATCTAGTCATTGGAGTATTGAGCCTGTTTATAATATTCAGCCATGAGTGTACCACAGTATACTTTTTGTTCATAAATGTTTGGACTCCAACTGTGGGCTCATATGTCCTAGCTCACGGCGTGGAAATTTATGTTAAGAAAATAATAGTGGGAAGAGGGTAAGTGCTGATGTGGCAGGGAGTGAGGGAAGGGGTGCTATTTGTGTAAAAGCGTTCGGTTTTGTTGGGATGAAATAGAGAGAGAGAGAGAGAGAGAGAGTAGTGTTCTTTGTAGGAACTTGGCTCCTGGGACATTAGGATATTCATTCTTTTGCAGTTATTTGGAAATAGTACACTCCTTGTTTTTCCATTATTTAATCTTCCACTTAGTGTTTCTGTAATCCGGGTTTGCATTTGCATATTTATCGCTTTGAGAGTGTGAAAGAGAAGGATGTATTTACATCTACACTGCACCAATATTTTCTAACATCAATTCACAATTTACATCAACATATATTTGCTTAAAAAGGTTTTTTTTTTCCTCCTTTGTCTCTCCTTTTTAACTTCTTTATCTTGGTTGCATTGGCTTTTCTAACATCAAAATATTTTGGTTATATTCATGTAAATTTTGTTTGACTTTTCTTATTGGGTAATGGGCATGTGTACTAGTTGCTAGATTCATGAGTGCTCCGACTGGATGTTGAACATTTGCCAGCTTAGCCAATAAATAGCATGCATCCAAACCCTAAAAAATCACATTCTATCCATTGTAATGTGATTTTAGGAAAAATCTAGATATTTGATTACTTTGCCCAAAGCATTTTTCCCTCCAAACATGCTTTTGCATGAAGTTGTAAAATTTACAATATAATTTGAGTGATAAATTACTTCATTTCAAACTGAACTTTAATGTAATAAATACTACAAAGCCCATTGAAAATCATGTTTGGCAAGTGCTCATCCAATGACAAAAAAAGTTGTTTGCTGATGTCTTCCATGTTGTGTTTTTGTTTAGAGAGGAACATTCTTTATTTTGTTGTTAATGTCCCATCCATTGGTTCCTAATATAAAAGGACAGTTACAATTTGAATCAGTTATAAATTTTACCTTTAAATTCTAATATCTTAAAAAAGTCATTGGAAATATTGCTTAAATTGTCCTTTACTTTCTTGGCATCTTAGATTTACTTGGTCAATTCACTATTCTATTACAGAAACCCTCTACTAGTAATTGTTTATTGTACCTGATTAGTTTTCTCTGAATTTCTGCTGGTTTGATTTGCAATGTTGCTTTCCTCGTGTCATCTTAGATTTACTTGGTCAATTCACTGCTCTTTTACAGAAACCCTCTACTAGTGTGCTATGCATACTCATCATTCATCCCTCACCATCACACAATCTCTCATATTATTTTTCTTTTGTACAAGTTTCATCAAAGAAACAGCCTGTTTGTGTGCACTGGCCATACAGTGCTGTATCAGAATATTTTGATGTTTGATTAGTTTATGCTCACTGTGCTGTATTGCCTCGTCATTCTTCATTTTCCATTATGAACAGATATAGATAAATGTTTTTTAGTTTGGAGTAATCTTCAGCCCATGGCATAGAACCAATCTTGACCATGCAAATGCATGATAAACTGTTATCTATTTGATGTTATCTACACTATTAACTTTCTGAGCCATCACCCGGGTTAATTTTTCGTTCTGACATCAAATTCTCAAATGATTCGCAGGAAGAATCTCCACTTGCTAAGATCACTCGTGATAGTGCAAAAATAACTGTTGAACAAGTGCATGGTTTAATGTCACAGGTAATTGCCAACACCATCCTCCTACCAAAAAAAAGAAAAAATATGTAAAATATTTCTAACGGCTAAAATATTATGGTGAATTTGTTGGATGCAGGTAATCAAGGACATCCTGTTCAACTCTGTTCATCAAGCTAACAAGTCTCGTACAGAAACATCTGACCCTGAACCAATGATTGAAAGTTGATTTTGGTTTCTTTTCTACTAGACATGCAATTGCAGTTTTTGTGTTGCCGTCTTCATCAATGGCCAACAGGTTTACTTTCAGCGGATAGATTGTTAATCTAGTTTTGCGTTTTGTTTAATGCATTATATATCCTCGTTGGCGTTGCATCTTACAAAACATTTTTGAATTATCAACCAGGCAATTGGATTCAAGTTCTCATAGAATTGATTATAAATTGCACACAGTGTAGTTATAAATCTTGTAGTTCACATTTAACAAATTTTATTGTGCTTTATCATTTTACTCTTTCAGATTTTTAGAAATTGTCTTAAATTTGAAGGATTTGATAGAAACATGAGGTTATTGTTTAAAAAGAATAAAAATATAGTTATTGTTCTTATAGGAGATGATTTATTTATTTTTGTTTGTAGTTCTTGAACATAGTTGACAACCGTTCAATTTGTAAAATTGAGGACTTAAATTCAAAAACTAAAATATGAGCAACTAATTTTTCAAGAAATACGAAAATGATATATAACCTACATTTTTAAAAAGAAGTGCAATCAAAACCAAAACCAAAGGTGGGATTTTAGGTAACTTCAAAAAATGTATTGGGAGGAATTTTGGGAACTAAAATATTCTTTAAATGTTTTTTCTCCTATTATATAGTATTTATTACTCACAAAGCAAAGAGAACTCCCAAATAAGGTGCGATTCCCGTGCTGTTTCCACACCCCTACGAAAGAGAGATTTGGTGAAATAGACATACATGTCAAGGTGTAGAACTGGATAGAAAATCCCTATGAAGCTTCTGTGTTTATTGAGACCGACTTTGGACTTTTCTTGCGTAACTTTGGTGGAGGGCAAAGAAGACCTCCTTCCGTGGGGGCCGTGCCTTCAGTGAGATAAAAATTCTTACATTGTGTAATGATACAAATCAAGGTCCAATCTCAGGTGAACAATTTTTGTGGTGAAGGCATCCCAAAATTTAGCGTGAAACCTTTTTTCGATATGGTTTAGACTCATGTTATGAGGTTCAACTTTGTCTGTATGTGTAAAAAAGTAGATTTGGAGCGATTCCTCCAAAATTCGGTTGAAAAAGTAGAAAAAGGTGAAGGATAGTGATCATTTCAAATGGAACTTTGCCAAAAAAATCTAAGATATCTTCGTTAAAAAAAAATTCAACGCCCCAAGGTCGTAGCTATGCTTGTTAGCTTTCCAACGAATGTCCACAAGCTCCGGCCGGAAAAGGACATCCCAAGTTATGACCGTTTTAGCGAGGAAGGGTCAAAAAGAAGTAAAATCTGAAAATTAACAAGGTAATTCACTTGGCTTCCATTTAGTCTGAATTTTCAAAAATTCTAAAAATCAACCATTAGTCATCTGAAACATACAAAACCAAGAATTGAACAATAATTGTTCAATACGTTATTCGAAAAATTATATAAATGGATTATTCATAAATGTTTCCTATGAGATCTTAAATGTATCCTATGAATTTTTTTTTCTATATCGTCTGTTTACATAAAATTTAGCGTGAAAACTTTTGTAGATATGGTTTAGTCTCAAGTTATGAGGTTCGAATTTGCCTCTCGGTATAAAAAAAGTCAATTTGGAGCAATTCCTCCAAAATTCGGTTGAAAAATCAGAAAAAGGTGAAGGATAAATATCCTTTTTAATGGAACTTTGCCAAAAAAATCCATGGTTTCTTCGTTTAATAAATTTTCCAACGCCTCGAGGTTGTAGATATGCTTGTTAGCTTTCCAATGAATGTCCACAAGCTCCGAAGGAAAAAGGACATCCCAAGTTATGGCCGTTTTAGCGAGGAAGGGTACAAAAGAAGTAAAATTTGCAAATTAACAAGGTAATTCACTTAGCCTCCATTTAGTCCGAATTTTCAAAAATTCTAAAAATCAACCATTAGTCATCTGAAACATACAAAACCACAAATTGAACAATAATTGGTCATTATATTATGCGAAAAATGATATAAATGGGTTTTTCATAAATGTTTCCAATGAGATTTTAATTCTATCCTATGGGATTTCTTCTTGGGAAGGCGGTAAAGGACGGGGGTCTCTGTTGGGAGCCAACCTTGTTGGGATGCTTCAGTTTCCCCCCGATGCCTAAACTTCCTATTGGCCTTATAAAAAAAAAAAGGGATTTCTTTTTCTAAATTGTCAGCTTCCATAAAATATAGCATAGCGTGAAACCTTTTTTCGATATGGTTTAGTCTCATGCTATGAGACTTGACTTTGCCTGGCCGTGTTAAAAAAAAGTAGATTTGAAGCGATTTCACCAAAATTCAGTTGAAAAAGCCGAAAAAAGGTGAAGGATATCAATCCTTTCTAATGGAACTTTGCCAAAAAATTCCAAGATTTCTTTGTTTAATAAAATTTCCAACTCCCCAAGGTCGTAGTTACGCTTGTTAAGTTTACAACGAATGTCCCCAAGCTCTGGTCGGAAAAGGACATCCCATGTTATGGCCGTTTTAGCGAGGAAGGGTAAAAAAGAAGTAAAATCTGAAAATTAACAAGGTAATTCACTTGGCCTCCATTTAGTCTGAATTTTCAAAAATTCTAAAAATCAACCATTTGTCATCTGAAACATACAAAACTAAGAATTGGTCAATACGTTATGCGAAAAATTATATAAATGGATTTTTCATAAATGTTTCCTATGAGATTTCTTTTTCTAAATCATCTGTTTACAAAAAAATTAGCGTGAAAACTTTTCTAGATATGGTTTATTTTCAAGTTATGAGGCTCGAATTTGCCTCGGTATTAAAAAAAGTCGATTTGGAGCGATTCCTCCAAAATTCGGTTGAAAAATCAGAAAAAAGGTGAAGGATAACAATCCTTTCTAATGGAACTTTGCTGATAAAATCCAAGATTTCTTCTTTTAAAAAAATTTACAACGCCCCGAGGCCGTAGCTATGCTTTTTAACTTTCCAACAAATGTCCACAAGCTCCAAATAATTGGTCAATACATTATGTGAAAAATGATATAAATGGGTTTTTCATAAATGTTTCATATGAGATTTTAAATGTATCCTATGAGATTTCTTTTTCTAAATCGTCAGTTTCCATAAAATTTAGCGTGAAACCTTTTTTCGATATGGTTTAGTCTCATGTCATGAGGCTCGATTTTGCGTGTCCATGTTAAAAAAGGTATATTTGGAGCGATTCCTCCAAAATTCGGTTGAAAAAGCAGAAAAAAGGTGAAGTGTAGCAATCCTTTCTAATGGAACTTTGCCAAAAAAATCCAAGATTTCTTCGTTTAATAAAATTTCCAAAGCCCCGAGGTTGTAGCTATGCTTGTTAGCTTTCCAACGAATGTCCACAAGCTCCGGTCGGAAAAGGACATCCCAAGTTATGGCCGTTTTAGCGAGGAAGGGTCAAAAAGAAGTAAAATCTGAAAATTAACAAGGTAATTCACTTGGCTTCCATTTAGTCTGGATTTTCAAAAATTCTAAAAATCAACCATTAGTCATCTGAAACATACAAATCCAAGAATTGAACAATAATTGTTCAATACGTTATGCGAAAAATTATATAAATGGATTTTTCATAAATGTATCCTATGAGATTTCTTTTTCTAAATCGTCTGTTTACATAAAATTTAGCGTGAAAACTTTTCTAGATACGGTTTAGTCACAATTTATGAGGCTCGAACTTGCCTCTCGGTATTAAAAAAAGTCGATTTGGAGCAATTCCTCCAAGATTCGGTTGGAAAATCAGAAAAAAGGTGAAGGATAAATATCCTTTCTAATGAAACTTTGCCAAAAAAATCCAAGATTTCTTCGTTTAATAAAATTTCCAATACCACGAGGTTGTAGCTATGCTTGTTAGCTTTCCAACGAATGTCCACAAGCTCCGGCCGGAAAAGGACATCCCAAGTTATGGCCGTTTTAGCGAGGAAGGGTCAAAAAGAAGTAAAATCTGAAAATTAACAAGGTAATTCACTTGGCTTCCATTTAGTCTGAATTTTCAAAAATTCTAAAAATCAACCATTAGTCATCTGAAACATACAAATCCAAGAATTGAACAATAATTGTTCAATACGTTATGCGAAAAATTATATAAATGGATTTTTCATAAATGTATCCTATGAGATTTGAAATGTATCCTATGAGATTTCTTTTTCTAAATCGTCTGTTTACATAAAATTTAGCGTGAAACCTTTTCTAGATACGGTTTAGTCACAATTTATGAGGCTCGAACTTGCCTCTCGGTATTAAAAAAAGTCGATTTGGAGCAATTCCTCCAAAATTCGGTTGGAAAATCAGAAAAAAGGTGAAGGATAAATATCCTTTCTAATGAAATTTTGCCAAAAAAATCCAAGATTTCTTCGTTTGATAAAATTTCCAACGCCACGAGGTTGTAGCTATGCTTGTTAGCTTTCCAACGAATGTCCACAAGCTTCGGTCGGAAAAGGACATCCTAAGTTATGGCCGTTTTAGCGAGGAATGGTCAAAAAGAAGTAAAATCTGAAAATTAACAAGGTAATTCATTTGGCCTCCATTTAGTCCGAATTTTCAAAAATTCTAAAAATCAATCATTAGTCATCTAAAACACACAAAACCAAGAATTGAACAATAATTGGTCAATATGTTATGCGAAATATTATATAATTGGATTTTTCATAAATGTTTCCTATGTGATTTTAAATGTATCCTATGAGACTTCTTTTTCGAAATCGTCTGTTTACATAAAATTTAGCATGAAAACTTTTCTAGATATGGTTTAGTCTGAAGTTTTGAGGCTCGAATTTGCCTCGGTATTAATAAAAGTCGATTTGGAGCTATTCCTCAAAAATTCGGTTGAAAAATCAGAAAAAGGTGAAGGATAATGATCCTTTCTATTGGAACTTTGCCATAAAATCCAAGATTTCTTCGTTTAATAAAATTTCCAACGCCCCGAGGTTGTAGTGTTGGTATAAGCCCTAGAGGCCAGTAGTTTATGTGAAACTTATCTTATGTATCATGACTTTTATTATTAAATAATATATGGCACTCTTTATTATATATTTATAGTAATGTTAATAAAGTCCTTAGAATAGATAGTTCATGTAATAATATATTAAGTGTGACTTAATCATGAGATTACATTATCATAAAGAACGCTATTCTTAAATGTATCCGTAGTCAAGCTTTGATATGAATTAGGATAATAATAAAGCGTCGAGACTATTATGTATGAAGACTGATGACTGCATCTCATGGGTCATAGATATGAGATATCAAGTCTATACATAGATATAAATGTTAGGAGTAATATTTATACTGGATAGACCCATCGTGAGAATACTACATAGTAAGTTATGAGATTGTCATAAGATATTCTCACAATGATAATAGTGTACATCGCTCTTTGACCTGAAACCACTATGATCCCTAGATGTGGACTCAAGTGCTTTGTTGCCATTCTAACGTTGTCTGTAAAAGGATGACCATAACGTTGGTTGATGGGTGCTTGATGAATCTTGCTGAGGGACATGAGTGTCCTAGATGGGATTTGTCCCTCCTAATAAACAGGAGATATATCTATAGGCCTCTTGATGAAATATGACTGTAAAACTGCATGGCCATGCCGAACTAAGTCGATATAGGATATTGGACTTATTCGTTATTCAGTATATTTTGGAATCAAGAAATATAAATGTTGATCTACACAATGGTGACAAAATCTATGCATTGAGATCAATAAAGATATTAGGACAAAGGAGTAATCGTATACATAAGTATTATCATGGAAAAGGTTTCGTCAGATCACTTGACATTCTTGTCACTTGGGTAGCAATGATGTGTTGCTAGATACCTCTCATTATTTATAGTATTAAATATAAGATTTAATATTATTGCCAACGTGACTAGAACCTATAGGGTCACACACAAAGAACAATCAAAAGAGAAATATATAAGTATGACTTATATAAGGGGTGCGTTTAGTAAATAATGCTAATTAGTTAGCAGAATTACTAAACTCGTTATTGGTCTTACAGAAGCCCAATAGTGACTTCTAAACTTGCAGAGCACACTAAGAGTTCTATAAATAGAAGCCTAGTGCTGAAGTTTGAGGTTGCACGTTTTGAAACCCTAAACTCTCTAAAACTTCTGATTCGTTGGCTAGCACCGAGTTTTGGAGGAGCACTGTTTGTGTGGACTTGCTAGAGGCTTTGCTGCTTGCTTTGCTGTGATCGTGTTTCCAGTTTCCAGCTTTCAGATTCCACACTTCGAGGTAACAATCGAATCACTGATTCATGTGTAATTCGTAATGATCCAAGGAAAGAAAATCGAAATTTTTTTATCCGCTGCTTATTCCGTTTATGAAAACGATTTTCCTTCATGTAGCTATGCTTGTTAGCTTTTCAACGAATGTCCACAAGCTTTGGTCGGAAAAGGACATTCCAATAACATCATTTAATCATAGATTCAACCATAAATCGACAACAACATATCAATATGATTCACCAATTCATTATCAAAAGAAAACTAAGTTTGATTCATCAAGTCATAGATTAGATACTCTTAACCATTCTAATTAAACTCATAATACTTAGGATTCGAAGTTTGGAAGCAAACCAAAAGTTTCGGGTTGATTTAGAAGCGGTTACGCTAAATTTTCTTAAAAGTCTTCCAAGACATACTTGGTGTGTTTCTATCATAATTCAAAATCCACAAAACATTTTCAAGTCAAACCAGAGCCATTGAAAAGCTAACTTAATTTTCTAAAACTTCCATGAAGACATCAAAACCCAGTTCAGAACTGAAACTTGTCAAACCGAGACAGCAAGAAACGCACGGTGACAGCAAAATCACAGTTTTGCTGCAATTTCACTTTGGGGAACCCTTTTCGACTCTGTTTTTGATCATAAACTCTCCAAACTCGACCCTAATATTCACCTTATGATTACACTATCATTAAAACACTAATTCTTTGTTAACCTACTGGATTATCCACTATTTAAGGCTACAAAACTCAATTCATGGGATTATCTATACTTTCATCAATCTAATTCAATTCAAAAACCTAACTTCTACAACATCAAAAATTCAACAACAAGAGATTAAACCCCTTTTCAGAACTATATACTTATGATTAAAGAAAGTTAGTCCCACCCTTACCTTAGATTGATTGATTTACATAACTCTACGAGCTTGAAAAGCTTAAGGGGGCAGAACAAATATAATCATAAAAAGCATCATTGAATCTAGATTGGGGAAGGAGGTAGGCCCTCCGACTTCATACGTGAAGGTGATGTTATAATCATAAAGAGCACCATTGAATCTAGATTGGGGAAGGGGGTAGGCCCTCCGACTTCCTACGTGAAGATGGTTGTCTCCAAAAATCAATAAAAATTCTGCAAAAACCCCAAAGATATGTAAATGGCAAAGATCCAATGACCAAAAGTACTCCCATCTCTCTTATATGAAATGAAGAAAGAACTTTTCTCGGTTGATTTAGTCTTAAGGTTAGAACCTGTTTCCTCATAATATCTATCTTATACAAGAGCAAGAAAAAGGCTGAACTACACACACACACACACTCACTTGAAACTTGTTGTTGGGTTGAAAAAGTTTACGAAGAATACTTGAAGTTGTGATTAGTGTGCACTTGAAATAAAACCTTAGAGAAGACATGAGTTTTTAATTGTATTGAATGTTAAATCTTGTTTATGCTGTTATGTTTATGCCTTTTGCTTGAGGACAAACAAAGATTCAAGTGTGGGGGAGTTTGATGAGTCAATATTTTGTGATTTTAGTATAATATTTAAGTCTGTTTTATTTAGATTTGATTTCGTTTTATTTAATATTATTTCCTTTTAGAATTATTTTACTTCAATTGTAAGATATTTAATTTCAAGAACAAATACTCTAAAGATTCAGTCTTGGAGCAAAAGAAAGAGGATTCAGAGCTGATTCGGGGAAGAAAATACGAAGATTCGGCACAAAAATATATTTCCCCAAGTTAGAAGCTTGGCACGGCCCATGCCACCAGCCACACGGCCGTGCCAACCCCTCAGAATACTCTTTTGCTGCTTTTGCTTACCGGACAAGCTACCTATTAGTTTATTTTTGACCTAAAAGTCCGTGGTTTCTTGTGGAACATTCTAGTGATGTATTTTCTTAGGGCTTAAGTCATTGTAAACTATAAATAAAGTAGCTAGCTATCGCAACAAATCATCTTGTGTTCTTGAAATTCATCATCTCAAATATCAATTCATAAAGCGAACGCAGAGCTTTGATATTGGAACAAGTGAAATTAGACAAGGATTGCGAAGCATGAGAATAGCCTAGCAAACATTGAGACATATAAAGTTTCTTTCTTCAAGGATTCTAATAGCAACCAACCATGAGAATAGGCTTGGTTGCTAGAGGAACACACTAAATGACTTCGAGAGAAACTTTGATACGCTTAAGAGAAACTTGTCTTTAGAAAGTAGATCCAATGTAAAATTAACAGTTTAGGGTTTGTTTGTGAAGGACTTGTTATTAAGATGGACCAATAAATCTCAAGGCGCCTTTTATTATTATTTTTATTCATTAAAAATCAAACATTTTTCAGCTGAACTTTCTTCTAATTCTCTTCTAAAAAGTTAATTAAATTGAACAACTCCCTGTCGGAACGATACTCTCTTTTTACTACTTTGGTAGAACCGTGCACTTGCGGTTTTACTCATTAGTAAGACATCAGAGAAGTAAGTGAAGTCATCCGAGACAATTGAATCTAGGGTGAAGGGAAAAAGATACGCAAGTATAGTAAGGACAGATAATATTAGTTTCCAAATACCGTACACTGTACTGAGTCGTTGTTA
Source organism: Medicago arabica (assembly GCA_946800305.1). Lineage (NCBI taxonomy): Eukaryota > Viridiplantae > Streptophyta > Magnoliopsida > Fabales > Fabaceae > Medicago > Medicago arabica. The sequence continues at coordinate 58,604,165 of OX326970.1, read as the reverse complement.
ATGATTGCCATGTGATGATTTAAACTAGTTTACAATATCACAGATAAGTAATGCACATTAGAATTGCTGCAAATCAAGGAGTTTATGAAAAACATGTTTATGAGAAAACTAGACTGAAGAAACTAGCTGATAGCCAAAATTTTGCTAATAGCGAAATTGCTCCAAAACATTTCGCTAAAAGCCAAGCCTGGGGCGAAATTTTCAGTTTATCAGAAAGTTGTCAGTTCGTCCCTAGAGTTTATAGTGGCTATCAGGGGTCGACTTCGCGGTCTTTTATACTACAAAAACCATTTGTGGCATCAAGTATCGAATGCACATTACATCTTAAGGTTTTTAACGAGAAAACGTGGACAATCATTAACGAAACCGATTCAGTTTAAGGTAGCATTGGAAACTAGAGTGTCAAGAAGTAAGATGAGGCTCGAACCAGAAGTTTCGGAGGTTTTGGCTTACGGGAAGATGATGCAGATAATAAGATATGAAGTATGAAATACATAAATGATAAGTCGTACGTCTTCACGATTAGTAAGTTCCTGCAAGTTATTGGGCGACTGAGAATTTTTCACTTCAAGAGGTAAATGAGACTGTGGGGATAAGAGTTCTGATCGTAGGGTTACAATTCTCCCTTGAATTTATGATTTTGCTCGATTAACCTACTAAGGTTCGCTATGATAAATGTTGTAAACGTTTACATAGGCAGTACCCACAATGGGAAAACACAAATAAACACCAAGACAACCTTGATTGGAATAAAATTAAGCTGTTTCAAAAAAAGAAAAAAGAAAGAAACTACAAGTGAAAGAGAGATCTAGACATTGTGGAGTTACTTGAGTTAGATGGGATTTTCGGATTTGGGTGGAAGCAACCCATTTTCCCTCTTTCATTTCAGATTTTGTATTTTTCTTTTTTTATTTGGGATTTTGATTGAATTGGGAATTGGGTTTTGTGAAGATGATTTTGTGAATTTGTGATCTATGCTTTTGATTTGAACATGCTTATGTGAAGAGGATGGTGCTTTAAGGAGAGATGTGAGACAAGAGAAAAGAGAGATGCGTTGGTATGTGATGGTTTTTTGGATATGAGTTTTTCTGTAGGTTGAAGATGAAGACCAATGAAGAATCTTTAAAAAAAACAAAGGAAGAAGATGAATATTTTTGGGTTATTAGTTTTAATTTTGGAAACCCATAATTTATTTAATTTGATCTTTTGATTTACCATGAAATGTTTTAATTATTTCCCAATAATTTTTTTATATTTGATGACATGTTAATGTCATTTTCCATTTTAGAAATGCCACCTAAGTGTTTCTTTGGCCACATCATTAAAAAACATGACACATCAGTTTTTTTTGAGAGGAAAATGGGGGCTATGACGAAAATTGCAAAAAACATGTTAGTATAAGGATAACTTTGTTCGATTTAAAAAAGGCAGGACTAATTTCGTGAGTTGGTTAAAATGCGATGACCAAAAGTGTAATTAAGCCTAAAGTAAACAATAATTTGTCAATAAGTTATGCGTAAAATAAGATAAATGAGTTTTTCTTATATGTTGTCAATGAGATTTTAAATGTTGTCAATGAGATTCTTAATTCTAAATTTTTAATTTACATTTTATAACATGAAGCCTATTTTTATTATGGTTGAGATTTAATGTAATATCTATTGTTGATTTCAGGTTGTGAGACTTGATTTTGCCTCTCGTGTTAAAAAAAGTAATTTTGGAGAGATTCTTCCGAAATTTGGCTAATAAAGGTAAAAGATTGCGATCTTTTCTATTTGAATTTGACCAAAATTTCTTCGTTTAAATCAATTTTTTGAAACGCCGAAGTTGTAGCTATGTTTGTTATCTTTCAAATGCATGCTCACGAGCTTCGATCAAATAAGGACATCCTAAATTATAGCCTTTTTTAGTGAGAAATATTCAAAAAACAAGTAAAATATGATAATTAACAAGAAAGTTCACTTAACTTCCATTCAAGCGAAAGTTTTAAAAATGCTAAAAATCAAACATTAGTCATCATAAACATACAAAACCATTTGGACCAAAAAAAAACATACAAAACCACAAATTAAACAATAATTGATCAAAAAATTCTACATAAAACGAAATACTCTTTTTTTTCATAAATATTGTCATTAAGATTTAAAATAGGGTCATGTTAACTTGTGTCGTTAGGGTATACGTTAAGCATTCCACTAATAGTAAAATTTTATTGAAAAAATTAATATTTAATATTTTAAACAATAAATTAACACAGTTTCAATATGTAATTTCTATTAAAAAGAGAGTAAAATTCTAGGACAAAAGTTAAATTGTCCGTTTTTGTCAGGTGACATTTAATATGGGAAAGGGAAGTATTTTCCCACCATGGATAAATTAGATTAAACCATTAGATCTAACCAAGAACACAGATTTACCATGGTCTGCCAATATCAAATCCACTTCAAATTCTCTTTCTACCTCCTCTCTCCACCCTTAAGAACAAAACCATTCTAACCACCACCATGTTTAATTTCATCCTTCAACCTTTCCCATTAAACAATTTTCACTTAATTTCACTTGTCAATGAAAGAAAAAAAAACATTTTCAATGAAATATTGGATCTATTGTTCTTCTGGAAAGAAAAGAAAAACAGGAAACAATATTCAACAAAAAGAAGAGAATAGAAACCACACCGGTACATCCATAACAACGACAACTCCTAAACTAAACCCATAAAATCTAAACTTTATTTCAAAAACAAAATTAATTAGTTTAAATCCATTGAAATAATTTGTTGATCAGATATGTAGTTTTTGTTTCAAATCTGAAATTGAAGAAAGATCGGTGGTAGAGAAGGTTTTTGAATCTAAAGTTGGATATGTTGTTTGATGAAATAATCGATTTTTTTTTTTTTGTATAAACATAGGCATTTGGGAAGATTGAACAATAAAACTAATTGAGTGTTGGAACCATAGCTAAATTTGTAGAGAATCGTAAAGCGTATGTTGACAGTTCAATTTTGGATTGTTGCAGGATCATTGCATCAGATTTGATTGTAGAATTTTTGGATCGTTGCAGAATCCATTGCATCTGATTTAATTGTAAAATTCCAGATCTAGAGGATGAAGAAATGTGAAAGAGAAAGAAAAATAAAATAAAGTGTAGGTAGACCACTATAAGATCAATACACCTTTTTGATCTAATGGTAAAAATTCAACTTTCCCATAAGCTGTTATAAACTAACACACACAAGTGGAGGTACTGGGGTTCGAACCTTCGATTATGGCATTTGGCCTAACAATTTCGCCATCTTAGCAGTTGAGCTAGGACTTCTTTTTGTCAAGCATACGTTATATGATTTTCAATTCATTCTGAGAGAAAATAAAAAAAATATTGGCACGTGGCATGATTGATTCTTCAGATTTTCAATTGAGAGTTTGAGACCCTATCAGCTGGCTGGCTGGCTGAGTTGGTAAAAAGAGGAAGCATCCACCCACCGAGAGAGGAGAGGCGAGAATTGCAGGCAGTAGTCAACTTATTCATTTGATTTTGGTCCGTCCGTCTGAATTGGAATAATAATAATTGATTTTGAGTAGACATACATACTGGAAACCTAATCAAATTAATTGTAAATCGGAAATCGGAAAGATCAATCATGGTGAAGGAGAGCGAATACTATGACGTGCTTGGTGTGAGTCCAACCGCATCCGAAGCTGAGATTAAGAAAGCTTATTACATCAAGGTAACAAACCTGCTTCTTTCTTTTCAATAGATCCACCCACCCACCCACCAGTTTGTGCTATATTGATGATGATGGATCTGTTCAATTATTTATTTAACAGGCAAGGCAAGTGCATCCGGATAAAAACCCAAATGACCCTCTTGCTGCCCAAAATTTTCAGGTCAGTCAATCAATCTATCTTTTTCTTATACTATTCATTCTTATTCTCAAGGTTTTGTTTTGTTTTGTTTGACCCATCTATCTACCACTGCTTTGTTTTGTTTTAGGTTTTAGGCGAGGCTTACCAAGTTCTCAGTGACCCAACTCAAAGGCAAGCTTATGATGCACATGGCAAATCTGGAATCTCAACGTTAGATACTTCCTTCCTTCCTTTTTTAAAACAATTAATTATTCAATTTGGTTTTGCTGATTCCTTCTTCCTTTCTTTACAGGGACGCCATTATTGATCCTGCTGCAATCTTTGCCATGCTTTTTGGTAGTGAGCTTTTTGAGGAATATATAGGCCAGTTAGCCATGGCTTCAATGGCTTCCATGGACATTTTTACTGAAGGGGAACAATTTGATACTAAAAAATTGCAAGACAAAATGCGGGTATCATTCTCTTATCACTACTCTATCACTGCCACCAGCTTCTATTTTAGCTGTACCCGATCTGTTAATTTTTACTTTTGTAATGGTTTGTTTGCTGTTGAATAAGAGAGAAAAGAGAGACATATGATGAAATACCGTGTCTGAATAGCACCACGGAAGATTTATCATATAGAAGTAAGTAGTTTAGGGCCTGAGTTATGATATATTTACGGAATGAATATTCATCATAATATTATATCCTAACTGACTTAGAGAGTAAGCTAAAATATATTTAGAGCATAAATATAATTATTTACTATATATTTATATATCAACATTCCCCCTCAAGCTGGAGCATATAAGTTAAATGCGCCAAGCTTGCCACATATATAACTTAATCTAGGACCTCACTTAGATTTTGTAAAAACATGTCAGTTGATCTTGATCATATGAATTGACAAAGCTTGTGACGATGTCTCCTGATTCAATCTTCTCTCTGACGAAGTGGCAGTCTATCTCGATATGTTTGGTCCTTGCATGGAACACGGGATTTGAAGCGATATGTAACGCAGCTTGATTATCACATATAAACGTCATTGGTTGTGCTTCTTTGAATTGAAGTTCCTTAAGAAGTTGCTTCAACCAAATGAGTTCACATGTTACTGGTGCAATGACCCTATATTCTGCTTCAGCGCTTGATCTTGCAACTACATTTTGTTTCTTACTCTTCCAGGATATCAGGTTTCCTCCAACAAGTACACAATACCCAGAAATGGATCGCGTATCAATGGGTGAACCTGCCCGATCAGCATCTGAGTAACCAACTATTTGAGTATGTCCTTTATCCTCGTAAATGAGATATTTTCCCGGAGCACCTTTGATGTATTTAAGAATTCGAATTAAAGCATTCATATGTTCTTGGCAAGGAGAATTTAAGAATTGGCTTACCAAATTAACTGCAAAGGAAAAGGAAATGTCTGGACGAGTGACTGTGAGATAATTTAATTTTCCAACCAATCTCCTATATCTTCCTGAATCTGATAAGGGCTTCCCCTATTAGGTAAAAGTTTGACATTTGGATCCATAGGAGTATCAACTGGCTTGACATTCAATAGACCTGTTTCTTCAAAAATATCCAAAGCATATTTCCTTTGTGAAATTACAATACCATCCTTGGATTGGGCTACCTCAATACCCAAAAAGTAACGGAGTTTACCAAAGTCCTTAGTTTGAAACTCATTAGAAAGATGTTGTTTTAACTAGAGTATTCCTTGTTGATCGCTACCGGTTATGACAATATCGTCCACATAAGCAATAAGATAAATGCACCCTTGGGATGAGTGACGATAAAAAACAGAATGATCGGCTTGACTACGAATCATACCAAACTGTTGCACTACTGTGCTGCCAAACCAAGCTCGAAGAGATTGTTTAAGACCATTAAGGGATCTATGCAGCCGACAAACCATGGTAGATGACTCCCCCGAGCAACAAACCCAGGTGGTTGCTCCATATATACTTCTTCTTCAAGATCACCATGCAAAAAAGCATTTTTAATGTCAAGTTGATGGAGAGGCCAATGACGAATAGCTGCAATAGAGAGAAAAAGTCTAACAGATGCCATTTTGGCGATAGGAGAGAACGTGTCACCAGAATCTAACCCAAAAATCTGAGTATATCCCCTAGCCACCAAGCGAGCCTTAAATCGATCAATTTTACCATTAGGGTCAACTTTCACCGTATAAAGCCACCAAGCGAGCCTTAAATCGATCAATTTTACCATTAGGGTCAACTTTCACCGTATAAAGCCAACGACAACCTACTACCGACTTACCAGGAGGTAAAGAAACCAGTTCCCAAGTGCCACTACTTTGGAGAGTACACATCTCATCAATCATTGCTTGTGAGCTTGTCTCCACTCAGGGTGAGATAATGCTTCTCTTGGAGATTTAGGAATAGAAACAGAAGACAATTTGGCTAGAAATCGTTCGTAGCTGCAACTTCTAAAACTAAAGGCCATAGCTATCAACAGAGATACCTAAAAAATCAAATGCTGCAACGCCTCCTTCCTGCTTCTTGCACTAAATTGCCGTCAGAAGGTAGGAGGTAGCATTCTGATAACTAACAACTTGTTAGGAGAGTACGTCAGGGACCTAATTGATAGCAAGTATGCACAGTCAGGGACCTAACAGCAAGTTGATGTTTAATGGAAGATTTGATTTTGAACAAAAGAGAATTAGATGACATTTAGGTATTTGAGATTTAGGGATTTGAGATTCATTTTGGAGATATTGATTTTCGGTTCAGGGACCAAAATGACTATTTTCTACTTTCACTTTAGTCCTTGTGACACCCCATACTCCTTGTAATCATAAAATCTTTGCCACATCATCACCTAACAAAATTATTTAACAGGGACTAAAGTGATAAGGAAGTGCACAGTCAGGGACTATTTTGTAGTTAATCTGGAGTCATGGATCTTTGTGACGGCGATATGTAGAGTCAGGGACCAAAATGACTATTTACTCTTTTTTTTTACATTCTCCATTCCTTATTCAAATTACTAGATGCTTTTATTATTATTTTCTTAAACATATCTCTAATTAATACTTCATCCGTTTCTAAATACATGTCACAGTCAACCACTGCACACATACCAATACACAACTTTGACCATTAATATCTTTAATTATATATAATAAAAAATTATAAAAATTTGATATTTTGAACATATTCAGTGAGACATGTTAGTAGTGCTCCCTCCGTTTCAAAATACATGTCGCAATTTAATACAAATTCAAACAAAGGACAATTTAGTAATATTCACACGAAATATAGACATATTAATTGCACTAGCAACTTCTTTTCTTTCGTAAGAAATGTGAAAAAGGTAAAGGGACTTAGTATTAAATTTTAAAATGCATTTATTATTATTTTCCTAAACATACCCTAATTAATACTACTAACTTGTCTTGAAATGTAAAAAGTCAAATTTAATACAAATTCAAACGAAGGACGATTTAGTAACATTCACACAAAAAATAGACACATTAATTGTACCAGCAACTTTTTTCGTAAGATATGTAAAAAAGGTAAAGGGACTTATAAATATGGACGATGGGGGGACGGAGGACGATGGGGGACGGAGGGTGTATTAAATTTTAAATAAGATTTTCTATAGTATAGGCAGGGCCTTTTAGTATTTTCGGTCAAAACATTAAATCTTTCTCATGTTTTCCGTCTATTCATGCTTTGAAACATATCTGGTGTGGGGTCCACGTTCATGATTTCTTTCTCTTGACTTTTTATACTGTGCAAAATCGTGGAATGATATTTTTTTTCATGCTTCCTTTCCGTTTTCATACTTTCCTTTGAGTTTTTTCGCAAACAAACTATGTAAGCTTTTGGCATTGTCATCTCGAAGGTAGTTTATATTTATTCTGCCTTAGGTTAAAAAAAATTATTTTGCTGTTTAAAATAAATTTATTCTTCCTTCAGGTTGTTCAGAAGGAGAGAGAAGAAAGGCTTGTAGAGATACTAAAAGGCAGACTCAACCAGTATGTCCAGGGAAACAAAGAAGACTTTGTTAATCATGCAGAAGCTGAAGTAGCCCGGCTGTCCAATGCAGGTACGATGCCCTAAGAATAATTTCTGACATGCATGGTACACGAGTGAATGCATTTTGTTGCCGTAAAATTACATTACTAGAATGCAATGTTAGTGGTTACAGCTCATTTGGATGCTTTTCTCATCATGAATATCAACCTATGGTTGTAGCTTGTAAAAATTCATTGACTTATAGTTCTCATGTTTAAAAAATCATGAATGGTCAAAAGATTGTCTTTACATGACATTGGAAAATCCTTTACATGTTCTCAAGTATTTGAATAGTTAACTCTTACATAATAAGGCACTTTTTCTGAATATATTAGTTGTCATTATACAGCTTATGGGGTTGATATGTTGAATACCATTGGCTACATATACGCAAGGCAGGCAGCAAAAGAGCTAGGGAAGAAAGCGATTTTTTTGGGTGTGCCTTTTATTGCTGAGTGGTTTAGAAACAAAGGACACTTCATCAAATCCCAAGTTACAGCGGCAACAGGTGACTGAACTTTCTACTTGGAAACTTGAAAGCCTTTCCCGGTTCCGTTATGTTTTCATGATTTAACTTTCATATAAAAAAATCTTACTCCATTTAATTTCCACACTGCATGTTTCTTGAGGCTTTGTGGATTGAATTGACCTTTGGTGAGATATGCACTGATTCAACTCTTTATTATTAAAATATACTCTTCCTTGTATATATTAGCTTTTTCCATGTATATAATTATGATTTTATTAGAATTGATATATTATTTAGTCCAGATTTATGCCCTTAGTTAAGGGATTCTCCTTGTACAATTTTGATTATAAATAATATCAGGTTGAGAGCTAATCTCTTAAGCTATTCAGGACCAAAACTTTGTACTAGGAAACTTGAAAGCCTTTTATGGTTCTGTTATGTTTTCTTGATTCTAATTTTCTGATTAAATTTTCATATAAAAGAAATTTTAATCCTTTACTCCACATTGCATGTTCTCGAGGCTTGTGTAGATCGAACTGACCTTTGGTATATTTGCTTTGAGTGATCACTTTGCCTTTTCACTGTCAAGTATATCATATCCTTTAATTCCTTTGATAGCTGTGTATTTCTTGCTTTTTCTTAATAATTTATTGTACCAAGAAAATACTGACCTTGCCCCCTTTTTTGAGTTTATTCATGGTTGATTTATCAATCTCAAGGGATAGATTTATACTTTCTAGTCAAGACTACGTTGTTGTGCGGGATTGAATAACAACACTATAGGTCCAGGGTTGAGAATTTGAGAATTTTCAATGGATGAGTGGAATGAAAGTGTGAGAAAGTTTTTTTTTTTTTTTTATCAAAAACGTGTGAGAAAGTTGGAATAACGCCTGTTAGAATATGTGAAAATATCTTACAATATCTTTTTTTGAGTATCTTAGCTTATCTTGTAGGATCGATTCATTATCATAGATTATCTCTTAAGATTAGTTTTCATATTTCTTAGTTATTATCATGATTTTTTTTTTTCATTTTATTTTGGATTTAGAGTCTTGTATTGGTATAATACAAGAGTTAAAACTTAGTCTTTTGTATTAAATTAGTTATGAATCATAATACACTTTGATCATATTACACTGTAATCATATTTCAAATGTCTTCATTCTTTCTCTTCTCCTTTTACCTAAAACTCATAACTTCAAGATGTTATCAGAATAGTACCATCCTCCATAACCAGTCTTATAATTATTTATTCCTACGCCGAGTTCCCCAAGTATGACGTAACTTAGATCACATTTACTGCCATACATAAATTCCTGCCTTTATTCTCTCCTCTGTTGTATCATCCTTTCGAAGTGTTTTGATGCTCCCGTCTGCCATGTTTCTCTTTTTTGGTGTGTCCATTACCATTTCTAACCATCATCCTCCATTGTTGTCTGCTGCGTCCTTCAAACCTGCTGCTTTCAGCGTCGCCTCTTCCTCCAGCCAATTCTTCCACCTCTAGCTGCTAAAAGAAAGCATACAAGTTTTTTGCAGGGATTCATCATCAAGACCACCTTCTCTTGATCTATGAAACTCAAGTTTCACGGCAAGGAGACATCCAGCAAGGCTAGGGGTGGTCTGCGCCCTCCTGCGCATTTCCTTTAAGATGTGATTTTTGCATCTGCCCATCATCTCAGTTGCGCAGCTTGGCACATTTCCGGTCTTCTCAACCTGTGCTTGGGTTGCCAGACCATCCCTAGCCTTGCTTTAACGTTTTGGGCCGCAGTCTCCTACTTGTTTCGGAAGGCTCTTTCGTGTACTATATCTCTCTCTTCTTTTTTTTATGGCTGGTCTGCTTGTTGTCGATACTGTTCATAGAGGCTCTCTACAACAGCTCTGATTTTTTGTTTGTCACCACGCTTCCGGCTTATCCTCGAGTTCTATTTGTCTTGGCTTCAACGTGGTATTCAAAATTGACACAATTTCTGGTTTGGTTTCTCTTCTGGTTGTTTTCTGGCTGTGGGTCCCCTTGTTTCCAGTGCATTTTTGGGGCCGATGTTTAGTTGTGCCATAGATGTTTCTAGACTCCTACTTCTACTTTGTAGTTTCAGTTTTGATTAGTATTGTCACACCTTCAAGTCAGGGATTCAGCTGCTGTAAGCACTGGCCAATGTTGTTTTGGTTTGATTTGAAATTGTGACTCTTTCCAATAAAGGCTTCAGTTGTTGAAAGCTCTGGCCTAGTATTGTGATTTGGTTTGCTTGTTATCAATGAAAGTTAGCTGTGATTGTCACTAGTTTTGTCTTGGTATTTTCTTAGTTTTCTCTTTTAAAGGGTATATTTGTAACAAGTTTAAATTTGATAAGCTTTAACATGAGGGAGAGTGTTAAGAGTATATGAAAATATCTTATAACATCTTACAGTATCTTATCTCCTATGTTTGGTTTATTGTGTATCATAGAGTATCTCTTAAGATTAGTTTTCATATTAGATAGTTATTATCATGATTAGTTTATTGATTCCTCTGTTCATTTATGACTTGGAGTCCTTTTGTATCAAGTTAATTATTGTTACTTATTTTCTATTTATAAGTGTTAATTATTTGCTTTTAGGACTGCATTATATGGCTTTTCTTTATGTTTATTTTTATTTTTGTTTCAGTTTTTCAGTCAATTAGTGGTTCCTACATTTTAGGAGCAAGTAGTTGTTATTTGCTAAAGTGTTGGGAACGTGTGTTTAGTTTTGTTTTTTTTAAATTACTTAAGTGTATTGCTTCAGTAGTAATGAAATAACTGAATTCCTATTCCTACTCAACCTGAAACTTCCTTTCATATTCTTCTACGTTTTTCATCTTTCAATCATATAAACCAACAAATTGGTAGCAGAGCTATCATCTTACGGGACCTGTGAAAATGGAAACTGAAACAAGTTTCTCACATGTTGCTCCTCCCATCTTTGATGGGGAAAACTATGACCTATGGGCAGTAAGAATGGAGTCTTACATGGAGGCTTTGGATCTTTGGGAGGCCGTGGAAGAGGATTATGAAGTTCTTCCGCTGCCAAATAATCCTACCATGGCTCAGTTAAAATATCATAAGGAGAGAAAAACTCGGAAGGCAAAGGCAAAATCGGTTCTTTTTTCTGGTGTTTCACAAACTGTTTTCACCAGAATTATGACCCTCAAAACAGCAAAAGAAATTTGAGACTATTTGAAGGAAGAATACGCAGGGGATGAGAGGATTCGAGGCATGCAAGTGCTGAACTTGATGAGGGAATTTGAATTGCTAAAAATGAAAGAGTCCGAGACAATTAAAGATTACTCTGACAGATTGCTATCCATTGCAAACAAGGTTAGGTTACTTGGCACTCAATGGTTACAGTGCCTGAGAGATATGAAGCATCAATAACCACTTTGGAGAACACAAAAGATTTGTCTAAGATCACCTTAGCGGCAGTTTTACATGTCTTGCAGGCTCAAGAGCAACGAAGGCTCATGAGGCAAGATCAAGTGGTTGAAGGTGCTTTACCAGCCAAACATCATACAGGTGGAAGTACTACAAACAACCAAAGCAAAGATAAGGGGAAAAGGAAAAAATTTCCGCCTTGTGAGCACTGTGGGAAATTGGGACATCCGCCATTCAGATGTTGGAGAAGACCAGATGCAAAATGCAACAAATGCAATCAACTTGGACATGAAGCAGTGATATGAAAAGGCAACTCTCAACAAATTGAAGTCAATGCCCAAGTTGTAGAGCAAGACGAAGAAAATCGAATGTTTACAACATCATGTTTTTCAACGAAGAGTGGCTCAGAATGTTGGTTGATTGATAGTAGTTGTACAAACCATATGACATATGACAAAACTCTTTTCAAGGATTTACAGCCTGCTAAAGTTTCAAAGGTCAGAATTGGGAATGGTAGTTATATTCCTGCAAAAGGAAAAGGAACCATCCTAATTTCAACAACTTCAGGTATAAAAACAATCTCAGATGTTCTTTATGTACCTGATATTGACCAAAATTTGCTTAGTGTGGGTCAGTTGTTAGAAAAGGGATCTAAAGTAATTTTTGAAAATAAGCATTGTGTTATCTTTGACACTACTGGTCGGGAGATGTTAAAGGTTAAAATGAGGCTTAAAAGCTTCTCATTTGATCCAATTGAGGAGGAGCTAACAGCCTATGTCAGCCATGTTAGTTCGAGAGAACTTTGGCACAAGCGACTTGGTCATTGTCATATCCAAAGAATGTTGAACATGGAAAAGAAAGATATGACAAGAGGTCTACCGGTATTGTCCAATCATTTGCCTAATTGCAATGCTTGTCGATTTGGTAAACAACACAGATTACCATTTCCCAAAACAACTTGGAGAGCCTCTCAAAAGTTGCAACTCATTCACACCGATGTGGCAGGACCTCAAAGAACACCATCATTACAAGGTAGTCTCTACTTCATTCTATTCATAGATGATTTTACAAGAATGTGCTGGATTTATTTCTTGAAATTTAAGCATGAAGTGGCTGGAGTATTTGTAAAGTTCAAAAAAATGGTGGAAAATCAAAGCGGTTGCAAGATTCAATTTTTGAGGTCTGATAATGGCAAGGAGTATACATCAACACAATTCAATTTGTTTTGTGAAGAAGCGGGAATTGAACATCAACTCACAACACCATATACGCCACAGCAAAATGGAGTTAGTGAAAGGAGAAATAGATATGTAATGGAGATGGCTAGATGTATGTTGCATGAGAAGGAGATGCTTAAACATTTTTGGGCTGAGGCAGCAAACACAACAGTCTTTCTTCAAAACCGACTTCCTTCGAAGGCTTTGAAAGATAAAACTCTTTTTGAAGCTTGGTATGGGTATAAGCCTTCACTATCCTTTCTTAAAGTGTTTGGCTGTGTTTGTTTTGCACATGTTCCACAGGTTAAGCGTGACAAAATTGACAAGAAAGCAATTCCGGGCATCTTTGTGGGCTATAGTTCAGTTTCAAAAGCCTACAAAGTGTATTATCCTCAAAGTGGAAAGGTGACCGTCTCTTACCTTTGATATTTAAGAACAAGGAGGATATACAAAATTGTGCGAATTATAGGGGAATTAAACTAATGAGTCATACCATGAAGTCATGGGAACGAGTGGAAAAGAAACACTTTAATTCTGTTCTATAAGAACAAGGAGGATATACAAAATTGTGCGAATTATAGGGGAATTAAACTAATGAGTCATACCATGAAGTCATGGGAACGAGTGATTGAACGAAAATTAAGAAAAGAGACTTGAGTTACTGATAACCAATTTGGTTTTATGCTTGAAAATCGACTATGGAAGCGATCTACTTACTTCGACGTGTGATGGAGCGGACGAATAAGAAAGACTTGCACTTAGTTTTCATTGATTTGGAGAAGGTGTATGATAGATTTCCTAAAGAGATTTTTGTCGAAAGCCCTAGGGAATAAGGGGGTTAGGATTGCTTATATTAATCGACTAGTGTGAGGACATATGAGGGGCCTAGCGACGATTTTCCCATAACAATAGGATTGCACGAAGGATAACCCTAAGCTCTTACCTTTTTATTTTTGTTTTGGATGTACTTGCGGACCACGTCCAAGAGTTAGCAACAAAATGTATGTTTTTTGTAGATGATGTAGTCCTGTTTGGAGAGACAATGGAGGAATTGAATGGGAGGTTGGAGACCTAGATACAACTTCCACTTGAGTAAAAAGACAGAGTATATGGAATGTAACTTCAACAACAGAGAAGTAGAACCATATGTAAATCATCGTATTCAAGTTGGGTGGTGGAAATGGAGAAGAGTCTCGAGTGTTTTATGTGATAAGAAAGTACCGCTTAAGTTGAAAGGAAAATTCTATCTGACAATAGTCGGACAGGCGATGTTGTATGGTACAGAGTGTTGGGCGGTTAAGAACCAACATGAGAATTAAGTAAGCATAGCGGAGATGAGGATGTTACGTTAGATGAGTGGTAAAACTAGACGAGATAGGATTATGAATGACACCATTTGAAAAAGAGTTAGGGTAGCACCTATAGTAGAAAAAATGATGGAAAATAGGCTTAGGTGGTTTTGGCGTAGGTAGGAGACTTGTAGTACGAAGAGTAGATCAGATGCATAGTTAGATCAAAAGAGGTTGAGGAAGACCTAGAAAAACTATAAGAGAAACTATTAGGAAAGATTTAGAGGTTAATGAGTTTGATCCAAATATGGTTTATGATAGAACACTATGGCGTAATTTGATACATGTAGCTGACCCCATTTAGTTAGATAAGACTTGGTTTTTGTTGTTGTTTCTTTCTATAATTCTGATCATAATTTATAGAGCAGCTCCTGCTCGAAAGGAGATCACCAAATCCCTGTGACATCTCTTACCTTTGATATTGGTACTGGACTTTAGGTCCTTCAGCTACTTTTACCCATAAATTCGTTTTCCTTTTTTTTATTGCATTGGTATTTTTCTCCCCAATATCTAGCTGTCTAAATTTTTTCTGAGATTTTGCTGTGGCTTTTATTTAGACTGATAGATAATAGGTTGACACTTGCACTAATGATCTATTCATATTGGCGCTCTGCTTCCATACATGAATTGCTGTTGTGTAGAACTTTCGCATAGTAGGATGATAAATGGTTTTTCTTTATGGTTCAAGGGGCAATTGCATTGATCCAACTGCAGGAGGATATGAAGAAACAACTCAGTTCAGAAGGGAACTACACCGAAGAAGAGCTTGAAGAATACATGCAATCTCATAAGAAATTAATGATTGACTCTCTGTGGAAGCTTAATGTGGCTGACATTGAGGCGACTCTTTCCCGTGTCTGTCAAATGGTTGTTTTTGCTACTCCAGTGTCTCATTGTTAGATAGCTTAATGTAGATTTTGGGGCCAGGTATTTTTTAATTTATGTTGTGTGCTTCATTTAGGTTCTTCAAGATAGCAGTGCCAAGAAAGAAGAACTGCGTGCACGAGCAAAAGGGTTGAAAACTCTTGGTAAAATCTTCCAGGTGATATTTCATTCCCTACTCTTAATATAGTGTACACTGATGAAATGATGTTTAACTCGCAATTTGAATGTAGACGGTTAAGACAGCCAATGGGAATGAGAGCGAAAATATGCCAAACAAAGCAGTACATAAATTGAATGGAAGTGAAACTAGCAATGATGTTTGTTCTCCTAGTACCTCACCCAAATCTTCAAGTACTGGTTTTCCAACCCATGCTGTCGCATCGCAGGTGCAATATTTCTTGCTGACATCTATCATCTATTTTTTTCCAGCCATGTTCATGTCATTATATTCTTTCATTGTTAAACAAGTTAAGGCTTTCTTGCTATATTGTTGAAATTAATGCAAGTTTATGTATTTTGATACAAATGAATGTAGAGCCCGTACGTGGAGGCCCCACACTTTGCAGGCATGCAATTTGACTACAACTTTCCTAGGCCAACCGCCCCCCCAGGTGCCCACAGACCTGCTCCAACCAGCAAGGATTGATGATGGTGTTTGATGCCCATGTCCTTTTTTGTATGTATTGTTCTTGTGCTGTTCTGTTGATTATGTTTTTACAAATGTGTGCTGAAGATCGCATCTGGTCCGCCACATTGTGCCGTGAGGTTACTATGCATGTTTAATATTTCTATACATAGATGAGGGATGATAGTTTGAAGTAGCGTTTTCGTTGCTAGAAGGCGTTGATTGACTGGCTGCCTTGTCACTTGAATTATGCATTTTATTAGGTGTTTGCACGTAGGTTCATTTATTCCTTTCTTGTGTTTTTTGTTTTTTTTAGGGATAGTGGTATTACAATTTTATTAGGGATTTGTGTATACTAATTGGCCAGCAACATTGAATGCAACATGAATGAACAAGCTATGGCATTGGCTAAGAAATTTATTATGCTAAAATTTTGTATTAGATCTTAAGTGGTGGTAAAAATGCACGTAATCTTTCTTGTGCCAGATGATAGCTTTTGTATCTCACATAAGACGTACACTTGGAAGAGCAATTCCATGATTTTATGTTACATACTCACCTTTTCAATGTTATAAAATCATTGAGTTGCTCTTTTTATATTATCTTTTTTTAACACAAAGGCCATTACCGTCTATTAGATTTTTATTTTATTTTATACTAATTGTTAATAAATTAGGATAATAAATTTGACAAAAGAAAAAGTAGTAGTAGTAGTAAAGTTTATTCACATTCCTAGTATTCTTTTACAGTTTTTATTTTTAAGAGTATACTTTTACAGGAGAAATATATGATATTTGTACAACCACTTTTTGACAACTTTTGAAATAACCTTCTCTCTCATACTCATATGTGGTTTTATTCTCTTTTCTTCTTTCTCTTTATTGTTTTTACCCAATAAGAAAAGAGGAAAAGTGGTTGTCACAAAAGTTGTTTAGGATTGGATGTACAAATATCACTCCTCCTTTTACGGTTGTGCACTGTCTCACACTAGCTGTTATACGGGAGTTTCGGATATACACTGATGTAAGTTGTTGTACCGAACCAACCCAACTAACCAAACAAATTTTAAATTGTCACTCACCACCTTGTATCAATCGACCCACAAAACATAAATATATGACTATTACTTATTCTCAAAATTCCCTTCGAATTTTATAATCTGAAACAGAATTCAGATTGTATAATCCGTAAACACTTGGTGCACATAATAGGACTGAACAGAACTGCATGTCATTGTAGGTTCATCATTTTTTTCAAGATATAAAATTATGCAAAAGACAATTTGGATAAAATTATATCAAAAATTCATTATATATTATTATAGCAAAAAAGTTAAATTTATATCATTACACATTTTAACTAATGATATACATTTAATCTAATCCGCTACAAGATTTATGCCAACATCATCAAGATTAAAGCTATCTTCATTTTCAATCTTCACACCATCTTAAATCTTCTTTTCATTTCTCTTCTAGATCAAGATTTTCAATAATGTACAAATCTTCGTCATCTCCTATCAAATCATAACCCGTTGCCCGACATAGTTCATTGTAGTCAACTATTCGACTGATATATCTATCATGTCAGCTTTTTGCATCATCTCAACAGTGTTGTCTCCATAGCGGGCAAGTAGGAGAAATAGGACAACCCTCCTTCAAATATATTATTATAAAATGGTTGTCATTCACATGTTCCATACACATCAATCGCTATGTATGTGACGGTTCACCGCATAGAGGGAAAAAGGTTTTCGACCGCCCTTTCTCAATGGACAATAGAACAACGACGTGTTTGTATCTCTGTGCAATAAGGAAACTCATATTCGACATGATCGTCCATTTATCCGGTGGTACAGGACCAATACCGTAAAAGGTTAGAGCGCTCAAGACCTCTTTATATCGCCTATCCTCCCCAATCACCCGTCTATAACACACATTTTCTTCGTCGATAAGCTCTTAGTGAAGCTGGTAACGGATCATATGGTGATCATCAACACTCAAGTTACGTAGACCCGCAACTGCACGGAAGCCACAGTGACCAACACCAGTTACATTCACCACCTTTTCAATAAATTCATGCATCCAATGTGGAATTTAGTCTTTGTGTGGTATACGGACTTTAATCGGAGTTGGCTTAGGATTTTTCGGAATTGGCTTAGGAGGATTAGGAGACGTGTTGCTTTTTTGTGCACTACTTGTTCATGTTGAATTTGTTTGTGAAGCACGTGTATGTTGTTCCTGAGAATCAACAATCTCCCAGCGCAAAGGCAATCACTTTGTCGACCGAATGAAATGTTTACTTTTCTTTGGAGCTCCTTTAGTGGTGACCTTTTTTGAAGGTGGACACTAGAGATAGTCTCCGTAAAAACAAACTGTCGAAGTTGTGCTTTGATATGCACTTTCATGTTATAAAATTTTTTAAAAATTATATGTTTTTATTTTTATTAACAAAATTATATTTTTAATTATTAATTGAGTTTTTTTTATTCTTAAGTAACATATTTTCTTTTATTTTTCACTGTCTTTTCTTTCCTATATCTCTTTGTCATCAATCATACAAAATGTAAAAAAGGTAAGAATAAGTTGTTTTTTTTTTTTGTCTTAATAACTTTTGTGAAAAGGCAATAATTTATCCTTTAATATCGATCCATTAAACTAAAAAAAAAAGGTAAAGAAAGTAGTTTTTACGTATACAGAGAGAGTGGTGGCGTGAAGCGGTGAAGGAAGGAATAGCGAATATGCGGGGGGGGGGGGGGGGGGGGGGGGGGGGTGTGGTGAGATGAATAGGGTGGCATAAATGTTGTTCATCTCCTTCACTCAAGTTTTTTTCTTCTTTCTAATTAATAATTCTATCTAAAAAGTTTTTTTCTTCTTTCTAATTAATAATTCTATCTAAAAAGAAAAGAAATATTTGTTTTGATCCCAATCACAGACACAATTAAAGGTAGATTTGATTGGATGCGTTTGCAGAGAGACAATGCACGCGTGCTATGAATGTCAACTATTTCTTAGATCCATCTAGCCTAGGAGGAGCGGTTATCCTTCAAATTGATTGTTGTTGTTATTATTATTATTATTATTATTATCATAGATACAGAGATAGAATGGAGAACGTAGTAGCAAAGAAACAAGCATCTTTATCTAATGTTGGAGCATGGGGGATGAACGTTGTCAGCTCCGTCGGAATTATCATCGCCAACAAACAACTCATGTCCAGCAATGGCTATGTTTTCACCTTTGGTCAGCCACCTTCTCTCCCTTGATTATCACACACATTCATTCATTGTTCATATACATAGCCATCCATCCATCTCAACATAATTTTCTTTTTTCTTTCAGCCAGCACGTTAACTGGCTTCCATTTTGCTGTTACCGCTCTCGTTGGTATACTCTCCAATGCTACCGGTTACTCGTCTTCATCAAAGCATGTCCCTATGTGGGAGCTTCTTTGGTTCTCTATGGTCGCCAATTTGTCTATCACTGCCATGAATTTTAGCCTAATGTTAAACTCTGTTGGATTCTACCAAGTATCTTTCTTTCTTTCTTTCTTTCTTTCTTTCTTTCTTTCTTTATTCATCAACTACTTTCATTCAGTTTTTATATATATTTTGTAAGGACCGTCATACTTGGATAACAACCCATATGCTATACACCTAGGAAATAAAGTTGTTAATTATAACCTTTTATCACTTGATTGAAATCACTTGTCCCTTTTTGTCTCCTTTCATGTCCATTCTTTTGAAAAATGACAATTTGTCACATTGTTTTCAAACTCGTATGTTCATCTCTGTCACTCACTTTTAATGTGTCTCCTAAGATATAGATGATAGTCATACATTCACTTTTTACCGCTTCTACTTTTTAGTTGTTCAATTTCACATTATGCATGTTCACAGATATCAAAATTGAGTATGATTCCCGTGGTTTGTGTTATGGAAAGGATTCTTCACAACAAGCACTTTTCAAGGAAAGTGAAAATTTCAGTGGTGGTTGTGGTTATTGGTGTTGGTGTTTGTACTGTAACTGATGTAAAAGTTAACCTCAAAGGTTTCACATGTGCATGTATAGCAGTTTTCTCCACATCTTTGCAACAAATTGTAAGTATTATGTACTATGGCTGAAAAGGACTTCACTAGATTTAGAATCATTACCGGAAGCATTGTTTTTTACCTTTTAATCGTCATTATTAAATGATGAGTATGAGAGAATATGAGAAGTTGAGAACTCACATTCTACTATCACATTTATATATGTGATTCGGTGATTGTATTTATTTATATGATACTTTTTTTTATCATTGACTCTTTCTTCGTCTTTGTGTTGCAGTCGATAGGTTCTCTTCAAAAGAAATATTCGATTGGATCTTTTGAATTGTTGAGTAAGACTGCTCCCATTCAAGCTCTTTTTCTTCTTATTCTTGGTCCATTTGTTGATTACTACATAAGTGGCAAATTGATAACCAACTATAAGATGTCTTTCGGTGCCTTTGTAAGTTTCCCTATTAACTCTAGTGTTAGATTTATATTTATTTATAAAAATAGTGTTATATTACTCAATTAATCTTTTTTCTGTAACCTATATATGCAGTTTTGCATTCTTCTTTCATGCTCGCTAGCTGTATTTTGCAATGTGAGCCAGTACCTTTGCATCGGGCGTTTTTCCGCTGTTTCCTTCCAAGTTTTAGGCCACATGAAAACAGTATGTGTTCTAACGTTGGGATGGCTGCTATTTGATTCAGAGCTAACTTTTAAGAATATCATGGGAATGGGCGTCGCTGTTATTGGCATGATAATTTACAGTTGGGCGGCAGAGGCTGAGAAAAAGTCAAATGAAAAGACTTTTCATCATGCAAAAAATAGCCTAACTGAAGAAGAAATCAGATTATTGACAGGTGGAATAGACAAGATTCCTTTGAAAGATGTTGAATTTGGTGAAGATCAAGAATTAAACCATGATGATAAAATTTGATGAAATGAGTGCATACAGTTATAACACACATTGCTTTATTTACATCTTTTCTAGTTAAAATGGTAGTAAAAGTAAGTGTGCATCTTCTTGCACTTGCACATATCCATTTATGTTGTGCTCATGTTGAGCTTATTTATTTGGTCGGCCAAGAGATTCACAACTATGATGATAATACCATTAGGATGTAAAAAGTTTAATAATACAATATACCAGCACATACAATTTTTTGCAATTAAAGTCTTTTCATGTTGTCCACTTAACATTATTCATATGAAAATATGAACGAACAAACTATTGTATAGTATTGGAAATGGAGTAGTGGTGGGTTTTTGGCGGCCTTCGTGAAAAGATAGTAAAACAAACGCATTTGAAACACGTACTAATTGATTTGGTGCATATTTCAGTCAATGAATTGTTTTTCTAGTGAGATTTGGTAATAGAGTTGTCTTAAACAATTGCTTTCAACGATATTATATAAGAGATTTGTGTGGTTTGTGTCTTCTGCCTATCGTATGGTCAGAGTTAGTCCTCTGAAAGTTTGGTATTGGGATTGTCCTAAAAGAAATAAGCATGTTACTATAGATGGTTTTTTTTTTAACAAGACTATAAATTATTCTTAATAGTGGCTTCAAAGCCAAAAGTAAATGTACCTATTTTTCATTAGAGGACTTATCTTACCCTCTTTTTGGTATGTGTCAAATGTCAAGATGATACACTTCATGTCAATGACAAGTAAGGGTAGTAACTAGTCTTTTTCCCTGTTCATTTTAGAAATACTTACTCATGTGATCTTCGTGAATAGATGTCGGCGTTCTTAACTCTAAATCATGAAGAGGATGAGAAAGGTTATTGATCATATTATCTTTAACCTTACAAATTTCATTGTGTTGAGTCTTGTTAAGAGTTTAAATGTCTGAGAAATATCAAGAGAGAACATGAGTGTCATTGCGTGAGAGAGTTTGTCTTCAAGTATCATGGAGAAATATTTATATGCCTAATTATATGATCAACAATACGTGCTTAAATGCTAATATATGATAATTGTTCAATATCAATATATGTGTTGATATGCCTCTAATTATGTGTTTAATGCTTATATTTGTTACTATTGAAATCATGTGAATATATGTGATGTTCTATTTGCTTATGTTTTACCTTTTATGGTTTTCGACTACACATCATTCATTGCTTTTGTGTGTTTGTGAATACTGCGTTTTTAGATAAACCGAATTTCATTATGTTTTTGTTTAACGAGTTATGTACACTTTAATTTGATAGTGGATCATCATTTGAGGATTTGTGCTTTTGTAAGTGATGTCCTCATGTACACTTTAATTTGATAGTGGATCATCATTTGAGGATTTGTGCTTTTGTAAGTGAGGTGTTCGAGATTCAAACATCGATCCTTGCATATAACAATGCATGTTGCCAACAACTGAGCTATGCTGACGGGAACGGTGTAAATTTTTCTATTAGTGTATTATTTTGTTGCAAAATAAGTACAAAAGATTAAATATATATATATATATATTTTATAAAAAATACTATAAAATATAGTTTGTTTTTTTTTTAAGATAGTTGTAAAGGTAAAAATAAAAAATACATGTTCCTGAATCTTCAAAAAAGAGTTTGTTTTACTTCCTATAGTGTATTGATTGAGTTGGAACTGGAATTGAGGGTTCGAGTCTGAATGAACATGGAAGGTGGCGGAGATATGGATTCGCTGTTTGAAGGGATGGTTTTGTTCAACCCTGCTGCTCAAATTGAACAACCAGCGGAGGAGGAAGAAAAAGAAAAAGAAAAAGAAAAAGAGGAGAATCAACAACTCAATCAAAGTGATGCTCCTCCTCCTGCAGCAGCAGCTTCGTGCTCTCAGCCCCTTGACGAGAATATATTCTCTGACCTCACCCTTGTCGTCGATCCGCTTCAATCTCAATCTTCTTCTTCGCACCAACAACATCAGAGAAGGAGAAAAAGATCTGGCTTGAGGATAGGTTATGGAAGAGATAGAGACACCACCGTTGATGTTGATGTTGATGTTGATCTAGATGTGGATCCTTCTCCTTCGCCGCCGGCTCCTTCTCGTATTCCCGATTCGCTGGTTAATACTGTTACCCAACAACCATCCAGTGAGTCAATCACCACCACCACCTCCATTGATGTTGCTCCTGCTGCTAGTGTTAGCGCTGCTGAATTGAAAAATGAGAGCAAAGACGCAGCAGACCATGAAGAAGAAACGTTCCGGAAAATAAGGGAGACGATACATTATAAGCTTAGCCATGCCCGTCAACTTCTCAACTCTGCATCTTCTGCTCGCAAGGATGCCATCAGGAGTAGAAGAAATGCCTTTCAGAATGCTAATCTTGCTTCTCTTAAATACATGGAACTTGAGAACCAATTAGAACAAGCTTGTGAAGCTGAAGATTTTGAAACCGCTGAAATGGTTAGCCAACACCTTTCTGCCGCTGAGAAGGACAAACAAATCTGCTCCGAATCATTGAGACAAGCTGATGCCTTTATCGATGCTTTAGATTTGAAATTGCAGCATGCCATCGACTCTCACATAGCTGCTGAGGAAGAATCTGCAATATTACTCCACCATTATGCAACGGTCAGTCAGTATATTCTATTCTTTTAAGATATCTATGTATGTCTACTCTAGCCTTGGGTGTGAGGGGGTCTACTCTAACGTTCATCTCATTCCAGTTAGTATATTCCTTTGCTCAACTTTGAAACTCGCCTCAGAGATGGAGGCAGAATTGGTCGGCAAGAGACATTAACTTAGGGAAAATGTCAAAATGAGATCTCAATGAAAGCACCAACGATACACTTTAGATACCTCAGAGTGAATAAAAGGGCACTCTTTGAGTGAGTGGTAACTCTCAGAGAGAAAAGAGATCAAGAAAAGGACACTTTTCGAGTGAGTGTAAACTCCTAAAGAGAAAATAGATGAGAAATTAGAGAAGAAAGTGAAACTTGTTATTATTCAACATATCCGAATTGGTTTACATAATATATAGCTAATCTTGACATAAAAACTTGCATAATCCAAGGAAAGAGAAATAACTGAATCGTAATTTTAGGAAAGAAAAAAACTGACCATAAAATTAGGAAAGAGAAATAACTAAGTGTAATCAAGTGCAACTCTACTTGCTCACAAATCCTTCATCTGACTAGATCGTATCATTCCCCACCCCTTCAAACTCACTTGTCCTCAAGGTGAAATGATGGAAAAAATAGTATGTAATTGCTCCCAATCCTGCCATGAAGCCTCATCAAGAGAACACTTTGTCCACTGTACGAGAAAGATAATCCTCCCATGAAAGATGAAACTAGTTGTGAGATGATCCTTTTCTCAAGTAAGCAGCCCCCAGGGTCCCATTGTTTGAAATGCAAGGAGTTGCAAATTGGGAAGTGGTTACTGATACAAGTTCCACAAGAACCACTAAAGCCATATTCATGATCACAATTGTCTTGAATATTGCACATAGGGAACCAATAAAAATGACGATGATTCCATGTGAAATGTTGACTCAAAGTAAATTTGCAAAACACGAGACTCAAATAGATATTATAGTTAGTCTCATACTAGTAGGAGGCTTCGGTAGGATAAAAATCAAATAATGATTTGAAAATTGTGTCTCCTTTTAGAATTGAGTTACCTTCGTAATGGTGTTCATTCCATTGGCCACTAATGAATACTTTTTTAATTCCCTTATGAAAAGGATAGCCGAAGTGAACATCCATGTTGGAAGTGCATTCTTGCAATGGATTAGTAATGCTTTTCCAAGAAGGCAAGTTTGTGCCCAATCCAACTTTGAAATTCCAACCAAGACTCATTATAGTCAACAATGCATCAACTGTGTAATGAAAATTTTGCCACAAATATCCTTCTAAGTTGGCATCGTCATAGTCCTTAATGGTACTTATTTTTCGAATTCCAGTCACAATCAGTGTTGCATTCTGCAGGGGCAATAATACCACAAAGACCACAATAACAATTTGTATTTCAAAATTATTACGCACCAATGATTCATTCCAGTGGCAAGGTGAAAGGCTCTCCATTGACGAAAGCCTTATGAAAGGTTCTTGAAAAGCCTTCCCCGGATAAAAAAAGAGAATAGAAAACTTCAGTTTTGGATAGTAATTCATCTTTTTGCCAATCTGCTTAACTATGGCAAAGATTAGTGAAACTTCATTGAAATCTAGAGTGGAAGTGATATGATGCATAATGTTCAGCAGGTGTGGAAAGGGGTTTAAAAATTCTTTCTAGTTGGGTGCAAGCAATAGAGGCACCTAGGGGTAGACAATGTGTCACACCCTCTGTTGCTATTGTAAACTTATGAGAGTGAAAGCATGAGTGACCTATTGCAGAAAGCACATCTTCATTTATGTTTAACTTGAAGAATGTAGTCATAACCGCAAGAAAACAACTGCCGTGAGAATCGCAAAGCTTGCCTTTTGTCACTAGTTGGCACAAAGTGTAAACGGTATGTGTAGACTTTAGCAATGACACACAATTGGTGTACAAGAACTTCAGTATATCAAACTCTTCACTAGCAAAAAGTGGAAAGACAACCTTACCACTTACTTGGGACTCTTTAGCAGAAAGAAGTGTACCACCTTTACCACTATCATAGAGCTTATAAACAGGTATTGAAGATCCACAAATGAAATAAAGATACCATGTTCACCAACACTAACAATAGTAAAATCAAATCCATGATCCTTTGATTCAGCAATTTTAGTATAAATTGCATTATGAAATCCACCACAATGACTTTGAGATACCAGTAAAGTAAAAATGAACACCTTAATAGAAGGGGCGGTGTTGGCATTAGTTTGGAGCTGCATGTCTGCATGTTGAAGTGGGAAAAGACTGGATTGGGATTCCCTGCTGTAGTAAAGCACGCAGTTTTCACGCTGTAAAGGATCCTGACCATTAATTAAAGATCAAACGGATTAATGCAGGTACAAAATCATGCTAACCAATCTGAGCCACACGTTTTAGATTGGACAGTCCTGATCTGTTACAGCGTCCTGCTGTAACAGCAGGAAATCCTAATCCGAAAAGACTTCAATAAAGGTATATGAGATACATCCACCATTAACAATCACAATGAGATCTCTGTTGACTATTTCAGCAAGTATAACCACTGTTGCTTGAGTGAAATTATGGACGGTTTTCACAAAATTCATACAGGTTCGATGGGGAATTTCAACAAACACGTGTTGGTCATCCCAAAAACCCCCAAATTGAAAATATTTGATTGATTCACATATGATACCAATGGAATCCATGACCATTGTACAATTGTGTTACCATCACAGGGATAAGTTCAATGACTCGATTGAGACTTGATGCCGCAAAACAACCAACCTTGATGACAGCAAAAAATAGAGTAACTCTGGGGTAGATGGATCTCCATGGGATGGGACTCTAGAGGACCTAGGTCAAAGGGGACAATGTTGCCGAGTAACCCATCTTTGGCAGACTTGTGGGCAGTAACATCGGAGGAAGGTTTTAAGTGCTTAAAGGGGCAACATTTGGGTGACTCTATTATAACATCCTCGTTGCAGTAGAATGCTTTAGCGCGTAGGCCTTGCCTTACTGTTGGCAATATACGGAGTCAATGCAACTTGTAAGGTTGTGGGACGGTGAAAGGTGGATAAGAAATGGTACCTGAAATTGGTGGTGGTTGCAAGAGACGTGAAGAATTGTCGGTGGTCTGTGAACGTAGCCTCGGAGCATAAATGATTGGATATAACCAACGAATTTGAATCAGAGCTAACGATTAAATCTGAATCAATTTTCGAATTGGTATCCAAAACTTGACGACTTGAATCCAATTGTTGCAAAAGCTTCTCAAGCATTTCATAGAAGGGTGCCATTGCAATTGTGACGAGCTTTGGAATATCACATCGAAACTTGCTTCAGAGGTGGAGGCAGTATTGGTCGACAAAAGACATTGGCTTAGGGAAAATGAGATCTCAATGAAAGCACAAACGATACGCTCTAGATATCCGAGGGCACTCTTCGAGTGAGTGTTAACTCTGTTAGAAACTGCCATTGATGAATTCTCAAGAACCTTGAGTTTGTTACAAGAGAGAGAGAAGAGAGAGAAAAGAGATCTAACAGAATCTAACTGAATTGTATTATGTGAATTGTGATGTATTACAATAGTGTGTTCAGTATATATAGTGTGACTGGCTTACACTTGATTATGCCAGCTTTACACTTATTACTTGAACTGAGCTTAGGCTAATTGCTATATTAACAGTAATACTAAGCTATCTATACTATTTCTCTAATACTCCCCCTTCAAACTGAGGGTGTGTCAAACACATTCAGTTTGTCCCTTAACTGTAGAAACCTAGTAGTAGAGAGAGGCTTGGTGAGGATGTCAACCCATTGGTCCTGAGCAGGAATATGAGAGACAATGAGACTCTTGTTCAGAACTTTCTCCCTGACAAAGAATATATCAAGCTCCATATGCTTTGTTCTGGAGTGTAATACAGGGTTATGAGCCACTAAAACTGCACTGAGATTGTCACAGAATATCTGAGGGACTTTGATAGGCACCCTGAGTTCCTTTAATAAGGACTGCATCCATAAGATTCAGCTGATGCTTGAGCCAAGCTCCTGTATTCTGCTTCAGCACTAGATCTAGCTATTTTTAGCCCACCAAATAACCAAATTAGGTCCTAGATAGATGCATGCCCCTGAAGTACTTCTTCTGTCATCTGGATCAGATGCCCAGTCTGCATCACAGAAGCCAATAAGAGAGAAAGGTTCATTGAGGGGAGCAGGTTTAAGGAGAAGACCATGATGAATAGTACCCTGTAGGTATCTTAGGATTCTTTTAACAGCTTTCCAGTGATTTTCAAGAGGAGCAGATAAGAATTGACATACTTTGTTGACAGAGTATGAGATTTCAGGTCTGGTGATTGTGGCATATTGCAGAACTCCCACTATGGACCTGAAAAATGTAGCATCTGGAACCAGGTTGGAGTCAAATTTAGATAGTTTGGTACTAGAAGCCATGGTGGAGGCCATGCTGTTGGCACCGGCCATATTAGCTTTCACCGGTAAATCTTTTATATATTTGGTTTGAGACAAGAGATGGCCAAATTTTGAGTGATGAACTTCTATTCCCAAAAAATAATCCAACTGGCCAAGATCCTTTAGATGAAACTCTGTATGGAGTTGATGAACAAGTTTCTGGATCATGCTTTTAGAGCTGCCAGTGATGATAATATCATCAACATACACTAGAATAAATGTTGTTTGATGATTAGTATGCAGTGTGAATAGAGAAGGATCACACCTGCTGGGACTGAAGCCTAAGGTGATCAAAGTGGATTTTTAGTGTCTCAAACCAGGCTCTAAGGGCCTGTTTTAAACCATACAGGGCTTTGTGTAATTTGCATACCAAGGAGGTGTCAGATGTTTCAAATCCAGGGGGCTGAACCATATAGACTTCTTCGTTTAGAAGTCCATTAAGAAAAGCCTTGTTGATGTCCAGTTGATGAAGAAACCATTTGTTTGTGACAGCTAGAGTTAAAATAGTTCTAACAGTGACAGGTTTAACAACTGGGGAGAAGGTTTCATTATAATCAAACCCTTGTTTTTGATGAAAGCCTTTGGCCACCAGCCTTGCCTTGTGTTTGTTGACACTGCCATCAAGGTTCTGCTTTAATCTAAAAATCCACTTGCAGCCAATAGCTTCTCTTCCTGGTGGTAAAGGCACCAAGCTCCATGTGTGGTTTTCCATAAGAGCATTGTACTCATTGTGCATAGCTTGACACCACTCAGGTGCCTTCAAGGCTTGTTTATAACTTGTTGGTTCCATGTGAGTTAACAGAAGGGTTGGATGAAGTCTGGGTTGAACAATACCTTTCTTCCCTCTAGTAGCCATGCTATGAGTGTTGGCAGGATGTATGCGATGGGGAGCGGGAGGAGGGGTAGGGGGTGGGTTAGATGCAGTTGAGTTATGATTGGGAGAAGATAAAAGGGTGTGAAGATGATGTTTCTGGTGTTGGGGAGAGTGTAGTGATGGGAGTTGGATTAAACTCAGGAGCAGTTGTGGAGGAGTTTGTAGGGCTGGAAGATGAATTAAGTGGAGTGGACATTTGAGGTGTGGGCATATGTTGAGTGGACTGAGGTGAGATGGCAGAACCAGAGAGAGAAGAGTTCCCTGAAGTAGAGAAGGTAGGAAATTGGGGAAATTTAGGAGAAAATTTAGATGATATAGGAGCAGTTTGGACAGAGGGAGAGGGTTCAGTTGAGAACAAGCTTTGATAAGGGTAGTTGGTTTCATCAAATAGAACATCTTTAGAGATGAATATTTTGTCAGTGCAGTCCAAACACTTGTATCCCTTGTGAGAAGAAGAATATCCTAAAAACACACATTCTTTGGAATGAAAATCCAGCTTTTGTGAATTATAGGGTCTGATGAAAGGGTAACAAGCACACCCAAAGCTTCTTAGATACTTGTAACCAGGGAATTGAAGATGGAGGAGGAAGAATGGTGATTTATTGTCCAATGTAGCAGAAGGCATCCTGTTGATGAGATAGGTTGCAGTAAGAAAAGCTTGATCCCAGAAATGCAGGGGCAGTTTTGCATGAGCTAGTAATGTTAAGCCAGTTTCCACTATGTGTCTATGTTTCCTTTCCACAGAGCCATTTTGGTGGTGAGTGTGGAGACATGTGAGTCTGTGAGTTATACCAAGGCTATTCAAATAGGAAGTGAATCGGCGAAATTCACCACCACCATCAGTCTGGACAGATTTAATTGGAGTGTTGTATTGAAGTTCAGCCATCTTTTTGAAATTTTGAAAGGTGAGGAGGGTATGGGACTTCAGTTTCAAAGGGAAAATCCAGGTGAATCTATTGTAAGCATCAACACATGTCAAAAAATAAGTGTATCCCTCAAAGGATTCAACAGGAGGAGCAGGGCCCCACAAATCACAAAAGATGAGTTCCAAAGGTTTACTATAGTTAGCAGTAGAGTGAAATGAAGGAAGTCTGTGAGCTTTGCCCAAACAGCATGCAGAATAAAAGTCAGAGAGAATTTTATTAGGTAAATTCTGATTACAAAGCTTCAAGACAGACTTAAGAACCTCATAATGAGGATGGCCAAGCCTATAGTGCCAGACTTTGTACAAGGAAAAATTACTTTGAACAGGTGCGGTGCTTGTAGCAGTGCTAGCACTAGCAACATTATTACATGGAAAACTAGAATTAGGAAAACTAGAACTTGAAATACAAGTGTGTGCATTGCAAGTAGAGGACATAGAAGACTTATTGAAACTGGAAACAACAGGCTTATGAATAGCAGACTGATCAAACTGGTATAGTCCATCATCTCCAAGATGTCCTTGAAGGAGGATCTTAGAAGAATCCTGAGATTTGACATAGCAATTATTAGCATGAAACTCAAAATAGACTCTATTATCTTTTGCAAATTTACTGACAAGGTTTTTGGTGGTGGCAGGAACATGTAAAAGATTAGTTAATTTAAGAGTGGTGTCAGGGTGAAATGTGGAAGGAAAACTCATTGAACCAACAGAGGTTATGGGCAAACCTTGTCCATTGCCAACATACACATGATCAGAACCAGAAAGAGAAGTGGCATCCAACAGATTGTTGGCATCTGGTGTCACATGGTGAGAAGCTCCAGAGTCAGGGTACCAGTTTGTGTTGAATGAATTGGAACTGGTGGACTCATTACCAGTCAGAAAGGCTTGGGGTGCTGGAGGCCTTTGATTTCCAAATTGAGGTGAGAATGAGGGCCTGGGAGCAAATCCAGAGGCAGGAGGGCGCATAGAGCCTTGTAGCCACACATTAGGAGGTGTGCCAAATCCACCTTGAGTTCCATAGTTCCCATAGGTTCCATTGTAAGAGCCATAGCCTTCAAAATTGGATGGAACAGATAGCCTGAAGTAGCAGATGCTGGCATCATGACCATTCTTGTAGCATATCTGGCATTGAGCAGAGCCTCCTCTACCAAAATTACGACCGCCACGTCCTTTAAAGCGACCTCTGAAGCCTCTTCCTCTGCTAGGTCCATTTCTCCCTCCAAAATTAGGGTTATTGTACTGGAATTGATTGTTTCCAAACGAATTCCCAGAGTAATTGAGATTCTGATTAGAATAGGTTCCCATTTGTTGTTGAGAAACAGGATTTTTGTCATTAGGAGCAGCAGATTGAGTCAAGTGAACTGATGCAGGTTCAGAAACAAGAGCTTTCTTGAACCTTTCATCTCGTGCTTCTAGAGTCAATAGCTGAGATTCAAGTTCATCCAAAGTAACTAATTCAGCATGACTGTTAACACTCACAACAACTGGATTGAAATCTTCTGGTAAGGCTTCAAGAACAAGTTCAATTAGGTCACGGTGTGAGACAGGATCACCAATGGACATTAGAGATTCAGAGATAGTACGAACACGCGCAATAAACTCAGTAATAGTGTGCGAACCCTTGGTGATGCTGCGAAGTTCAGAACGAAGTTGTCTGGATCTGGTTTTCATCTGCGTAGAGCAATAGTGATGAACTTCTTCCCAAACCTGCCATGCGTGACGCAACCGAACAAACCGCGAGAGAAATGAGGACGAAATTGTGGAGAGAATCCACGTACACAACAGCGAATCTTGCTCTTCCCACTCGGTGTACGCCGGATTCTCCGTTCCGGCTTTGCGAGCGGCTTCGGTGAGAAACACCGGTGGAACTTGCGGTGAAACGACATACTTCACCATTTTTGTTCCGCGAAGAACGCCTTCTACCTGTTGCTTCCATTGGAGGTAGTTTGAATTGTCAAGCTGAACTGAGATTCGTTGTTTGAACGTTTTCGAAGCTGCAGCTGTCACGCGCGCTTCGTTTTGAGAAGGTGTAGGAGAAGATGTAGAGGTAGTCATGCCTCAGGATCGAAAAAGAAGCTCTATGATACCATGTTAGAAACCGCCATTGATGAATTCTCAAGAACCTTGAGTTTGTTACAAGAGAGAGAGAAGAGAGAGAAAAGAGATCTAACAGAATCTAACTGAATTGTATTATGTGAATTGTGATGTATTACAATAGTGTGTTCAGTATATATAGTGACTGGCTTACACTTGATTATGCCAGCTTTACACTTATTACTTGAACTGAGCTTAGGCTAATTGCTATATTAACAGTAATAATAAGCTATATATACTATTTCTCTAATAAACTCCTAGAGAGAAAAGAGATGAAGAAAAGGGCACTTTTCAAGTGAGTGTAAAATCCTAGAGAGAAAATAGATGAGAAATTAGGGAAGAAAGTGAGACCTTGTTATTATTCAACATATCCAAGTTGGTTCACTGTTACATCATATATAGCCAATCTTAGCATAACAACTTGCATAATCTAAGGAAAGAGAAATAACTGAATCGTAATTTTAGGAAAGAAAATAAACTGAACCATAAAATTAGGAAAGGGAAATAACTAAGTGTAATTAAGTGCAACTCTACTTGCTCACAAATCCTTCATCTAACGAGGTCGTATCATCCTTATGTACTTTTATTTGTATATTTTGTATCTATTTGCTGGCTTATTTCTTTAGGCTCTTTATTTAAGTCATGGTTAGAATTTCTAACATGTTTATATTCCCTTTTTTAGAATGCTGTAAATAATGCAGACTCTGCCACGAAGAAAGCAAAGTCATTGCATTCAAAAGAAATGGAACAATGGTTTTCATCATCAGAAGCCTTGGAGGTTAAAAAGATGGAGTTGGAGATTGAATCACATTTTATAAGTGAAGCTCATACAGAACTTAATAATAACATTGAGCATTCAATAGAGGATGACAAAAAAGAAAAAGAGATCCTTTGTAAAAGAAAGAGTGTGCTAATGGGTGAATTGGAAAATCTTCTTGCATTAGTCAAACAGAAAGAAAAAGAGATAGCTGACAATGATTCTGATTTAAAAGCTGTAGAGCATAAGATAAATATTGTCGTCTCTGGATTTGAAGAGATTCAGTCAACCATTGAGGTGAAGTATGACAAATTGCAATCTGTTCTTGCTCAAGTGAAATTAGAGACTGAAACTCTGTCACTGAAGAAGGACAAAATTGATAACCTTCTCGTTCGGGAAGAAGGAATGGGAGCAAAACTTAGGGAATTTGCTAGAGTTTCTGAGGAGGAAGCTAAAGAATACAGGGAAATAGTCAAATTAAGAAGAAGTTTGATGTCGTCTATACTGAAGTCCGGGGAGGATAAACTGCGACTTACAAACAATGAGGAAAAGCTTTCTGGAGAAGTGAAATTGTTTCAGCAGGAGGTTTCTGCTGCCAGAGCTTCCTTGCAGGTTAATTCTTGTACTTATTTTTATGTGCTTGGCTTCCTTGCAGGTTTACTCTTACACTTATTTGTAAGGGGTATTGAATTGTGCAATTAGCTGAAATGTGATGAATACAAAGACTCCCTAGTTTCTACCTTTAATTTGATGTGACATCCAAGCTCAAGCTATGTTAGGTGAATATAATTTGAGAGAATGCTATCACATATGTTTAAAAGCAAGTAGCTTATTTTTGTGTTTTTATCTTAAGCAATGTCTATTGATGTCTCTTTTTCCTCTAAAAATAATATTTTGGTCAATATCTCTAGATATAATGGAACTGTCAAAACTTCGAACACAGGTCAAGGAATGAGACAATTTTTTACCACCCATGGTGGCATTTCTTCTATTCCTATTTTTATTTATTACCATAGATTATTGAATCTGAAGAAACAGAGAGAGAAATATCTAACAAACTCTAACTAACTTTTCTCAATTGATACTTGATTTCATAGAATGAATTGAATATGTTACAATCCAGCTTTATATAGATAGCTGGTGAATACCTGCTATAGCAGGTTAAGCATAAAACTCACTGACACATGTCAGTTACAAGGGAGCATAGATGCCAGCTGTTTTACTTATTACCATAGATACAATGGAACTGTCAAAACTTCGAACACAGGTCAAGGAATGAGACAATTTTTTACCACCCATGGTGGCATTTCTTCTATTCCTATTTTTATTTATTACCATAGATTATTGAATCTGAAGAAACAGAGAGAGAAATATCTAACAAACTCTAACTAACTTTTCTCAATTGATACTTGATTTCATAGAATGAATTGAATATGTTACAATCCAGCTTTATATAGATAGCTGGTGAATACCTGCTATAGCAGGTTAAGCATAAAACTCACTGACACATGTCAGTTACAAGGGAGCATAGATGCCAGCTGTTTTACAGCTGGCTTAACTAGTCTTAGTCCAATTACAAGGCTTAACTATGTTGTGCTAACAGACACACTTATACACCCCCCTCAAACTCAATGTGGGGCTTCCACAACATTGAGTTTGGAACGCATTAGAGGAAACTTAGCAGTGGAGAGTGGCTTGGTGAGGACATCTGCCCACTGATCAGTTCCAGGAATGCGAACAACGCAGAGCTGCTTGGCCAAGACCTTTTCCCTGACAAAGAAAATATCAATTTCCATATGTTTGGTTCTGGTGCACAGGATGGGATTGTGAGCAAGTAGTACTGCTGATTGATTATCACAGAAAATAGTAGAAGAAGAAAATGGAACAGTGAGTTCTTTTAGTAAAGTCTGGATCCAGAGAACATCTGCAGTAGCTTGTGCTAGATCTTGCCACAGCTGGTTGCTTTCTAGACCACCATGAATTGAGATTTGGACCAAAGAAGATAGCAGCTCCAGAGGTTGATCTCCTATTATCAGGATCTGCTGCCCAGTCAGCATCGCAGAAGATTTGAAGAGGGAAAGGTTGATGAATAGGGGCAGGAAATAGCTTCAGACCAAAATTAAGTGTTCCTTTGAGATACCTGAGAATTCTTTTAACAGCAATCCAGTGAGATTCCAGAGGTTGAGACATAAACTGGCATACTTTGTTGACAGAATAAGCAATCTCTGGTCTGGTAATGGTAGCATACTGCAGAGAGCCAACAACTGATCTATACAGTGAAGTGTCATGGAAGGAATCTGAACCATGTTTGGATAGTTTACAGCTGGACACCATAGGAGTATTAATGGAATTACAGTCAAGCATGTTGGTTTTAGAAAGATCTTTAATGTATTTACTTTGAGTGAGTAGTAGAGAATTATCAGCAAGATGTTTGACTTCAATACCAAGGAAATAGTCCAAGGTACCAAGATGTTTCAAACTAATAACTGAATCCAGTTTGTGAACCAAAGTAGTGACAAGAGCAGAAGAGCTGCCTGTGATGATAATATCATCAACACACACAAGAAGATAAACAACTTGCTTCTGCTTAGCACAGTTGAACAAGGATGGGTCACATTTACTTGCCTGAAATCCAAACTGAATTAAAGTAAGTTACTGTTAACCGGTCAAACCATTGTCTAGGAGCTTGTTTAAGGCCATAAAGAGCCTTGTGAAGCTTGCAAACCAACTGACTGTTACTGATTTCAAAACCTTAAGATTGTTGCATGTACACTTCTTCCTCAAGAATGTCATTCAAGAAGGTGTTATTGACATCCAGCTGTTGGAGTGGCCACTTGTATAAGAGAGCAAGAGTACGAATTATCATGATGGTTATAGGCTTCACAACAGGTGAGAAAGTTTCAGTAAAGTCAAACCCTTGAAGTTGATGAAATCCCTTTGCAACCAAACGTGCCTTATACTTATTGAGCATCAAAGTTCTCTTTAACTCTAAACACCCATTTACAACCAATAGCTTTTCTATTAGGTGGAAGAGCAACAAGTGACCATGTATTATTTTTCTGAAGAGCATGAAACTCTTCCTGCGTAGCAGCATTTCATTGAGGATCAGCCAAGGCTTGTTTTACATTCTTTGGTTCAGTGTGTGTCAGTAAAAGGGTGGGATTGAGAGTTGAGACGGGGGAGAACTATACCAGATTTAAAACAAGTTTGCATAGGATGATTGTTAATGGGAAGGACAGTAGTGTGATTGGGAGTAGGGGCTGACAGAGGCAGACTGTGAAGAGTCAGAATGCTGAGATATTTCAGCAGAAGAAGGTGAAACAGATTGAGGAGATAGTATAGTAGGAGAAGGAGAATTATGTGAAGGTTGTGAAGATTGGTAATTAGGTATAGGGAGGGACTGAGATGTATTGACAAGCTCGGACACATTGAGTACATCCTATACATGTATCATAAATCTTTATTGAATGTGACATTGTATCTAAAAAAATGAAAATTATTGATCTAGTAAACTCGTAAATGAGTCATATATTTATATACCAGATGAATAAATGATTTGTTATAATATTGCTAATTGTTAATAAAAAAAAGATGTCTAGATAAATTTAGATGCTAAGGAAACCTCTTTGACTGGATTAAGGGGATCATAGGGAGTAGTGGTAAACAAAGTGGGATAAGGGAACCTTGACTCATTGAAAAGAACATCTTTGGAAATAAAAATACGGCCACTAGGAGACAAACACTTGTATCCTTTATGAGAAGAAGAATAGCCCAAGAAAAATACATTCATGGGATCTAAAATCAAGTTTATGAGCATTATAGGGTCTAAGTAATGGGAAACAAGCACAACCAAAGACTTTTAAGAAATTATAGTAAGGTTTTTGATGAAATAAGACTTGACGAGGAATTGTTAATTTAGAGAGGTTATAGGAAGTCTGTTTATAAGGTAAACAGAGGCAAGAAAAGCATGGTCCCAATAGGTCAAAGGCAAAGAAGCTTGAGTAAGAAGAGTGTGACCAAGGTCACCTATATGTCTATGTTTTCTTTCCACAACACCATTTTGGTGGTGAGTGGTGAGTGTGAGGACAGATAAATCTATGGGTAATTCCTAAACTGGTAAGGTATTGAGTGAAAGGTCTATACTCCCCTCCTCAATCAGTTTGCAAAGATTTAAGAGAATGTCCTGATTGAAGTTCAGCCAAAGCTTTGAATTGTTTAAAAATGGTGAAAGCATCAGATTTGGCTTTTAAAAGATAAATTCAGGTGTATCTAGAAAACGCATCAACAAAAGTAATATAGTTATAGCCTAGAGAGGAAACAGTAGGGGAAGGACCCCATAGGTCACTAAAGACAAGTTGGAGAGGATGAGTATAAGTAGTTTCAGAAGATGGTGAATGCAATCTATGAGCTTTGCCCATGCAACAAGCAGTACAAACAGTAGAAACATCTTTTTCTATTTTGATAATGGGTATATTACAATGTTGTAAAGCAAGCTTAAGTGTGTGATTATTAGGGTGACCTAATCTCAAGTGCTACAAATACTGTGAACTAAAAGAGGAGCTATTATTACAAGAGCTAGAACTAGTATTTATAGTGCAAACAGATGCATTATTTGGAAAAGGTAAAGACAATTAAGACTTAGGAGACTGAAGTGAGACACTGGGAAAGGTATAGAGACCATCTGAACCAACTTTGCCATGCAGAAGAACTTCTTTAGTGGCCTGAGATTTGACAAGACAATGGTCAAAATGAAACTCAAAAAAGACAGAATTATCTTTTACAAACTACTAACACTAATTAGATTTTTGGTTAATGAAGGAACATGCAAAAGATTATATAGTGTAAGTGTGATTTGTGGTATAATAGGTGAGGAAAACACTAGAACCAAAATAATGTATATCCAAACCTTGGCCATTCCCAATGAAAATTTGCTCAAGGTCCATCAAAGGGGAATGACTCCTGAATGTTCCTTGCATCACCAGTCACATGAAATGAAGCACCAGAATCAGGGAACCATGTAGTGGAGGCATTAGAGGAGTCACTTGTAGATGGAGCGTTGGTGATCATAACACTAGGCTGACTAAACTGAAGAGTAGCCCGTCTCTGTTGTTGAGGTGGAGGACGAGGCCAATGCTGAAAGGGATTGTAAGCAGCCAGATTAGCACCATAACCAGAAGGTGGAGGACCATATCCAGTAAGATTAGGTCCATAAGGTGGCATCCCAGAGTTGCAGGCATGATAGGGAATAGGGATCATTAGAAACTGGCATTGAACCTTGAAAATTAGGAGGAGCAGGTGCTTGAAATTGCTGATTAAACCTATGCCAGTAAGAATTAGCTAGATGCCCAAGTTTGAAACAGACTTGGCATTAAACATTGGAAAAACGTCCTCTGCCACTACGTCCTTTGCCACTACGTCCTCCTCTACCACGAAATGAGCCAAAATTAGGATTAAAATTGGAGGAATCAGAACCAACGATATTGTTGACAGAGGATGGAACCATAGAGGAATCAGGTAGTGACTGAGACTGAGAACTGGATGCAGAAGCATGAGTCAGATTCAAAGATGCGGCATCATCAATAGTTTTCTTCTTGAACGTGTCAAGACGAGTCTCATGAGCAATTAACAGAGATTCAACCTCATCTATATCAACAACAGAGATAACTGGACTATATTACTGTGGTAAACCTTCCAAAATAACATCTAAATGCTGATTGACAGGAATTGGATCGCCAATGGAAGTAAGATTATCTATAAGATTGCAAATGCGAAGGAGATAGTCTTGTACCGTACGATTATCAAGCGAGGTAGCGCGCGATTCAACATGAAGTTGTCTTGCCTTTGCATGCATTTGCTTGTAGAAGTAGGTGATAAGCTTGTTCCAAAGAAACAGGAGAGAGAAATATCTAACAAACTCTAACTAACTTTTCTCAATTGATACTTGATTTCATGGTGGCATTTACTATACACAATGCACAAATTTGTGCACCATGCACAAGTTAGGAGAAGTTTTTTTTTAAACCATTAGATAAAAGAGGAACATTGATTTTATTATAGTCTGTCAACACTATATCTCTCTCTTTGGCTTCCCTTTTTTTCCTCTCATACGCGGATTCAGTTGATTTTTTCTCCTTCTCAATCTCAATTTTTCCATCTTTATCTATATGTTCTTCTTAACTCTTTTAACATTCAAACATAATTGTTTCATGGTCTTTATCACCTATTTCCTATGTTATTGTTTGCAAAAAATTTCCACAAAAGAAAATTATGTTGGAAAATTTGCCAAGATTGTTCCTTTTTACTACTGCTCTCATCTCCATGTTAGAGTATAGATACTAAGCTTGTAATAGTTAAGTAACTAAAGACTTCATTAGTCTTATAGATCTAGCCTATCAGATTGTGACATGTGTCACATATCTCTAGCAGCTTATATTCAGTTATATATACTT
Organism: Medicago arabica; assembly: GCA_946800305.1. Taxonomy (NCBI): domain Eukaryota; kingdom Viridiplantae; phylum Streptophyta; class Magnoliopsida; order Fabales; family Fabaceae; genus Medicago; species Medicago arabica. The sequence goes on along the minus strand of OX326970.1, from coordinate 58,565,211 downwards.
GTACCTTTGAGATTATTTCATAATACAGAATATATTTTTCCTCTCTTCTCTCTCTCTCACCTCTAACAAACTCTGTAACTAACTTCTCAAAGCTTTATCAATGGCGGTTTTCGTTTCTAATATGGTATCTTGAGCTTTTTCTCCGATCCAACCATGTCATCTACTCCTTCTCCGACGAACACCTCTGAAGCTCAACGCATCACAGCGGCGGCTTCGAAAAACTTCAAACAAGTCATCTCCGTCAAACTTGACGAAACTAACTATCTCCAATGGAAGCAACAAGTCGAAGGAGTTTTGTGTGGCACAAAAATGGTGCGCCACATTGTTTTGCCGCAGATTCCTCCGGTCTTCCTCAACGACGCTGTGCGTGAGGCCAGAACTGAGAATCCGGCGTACACCGAATGGGAAGAGCAAGATTCGTTGCTCTGTACGTGGATTCTTTCCACTATTTCTTCTTCGCTGCTATCGCGCTTTGTTCGCCTTCGTTTTTTGCATCAAGTCTGGGATGAAGTTCACACTTACTGTTATACTCAGATGCGAACAAGGTCAAGACAACTTTGATATGAACTTCGAACGATTACGAAAGGTTCCCGCTCAATCACTGACTTTATTGCTCGCATTCGCTCAATTTCTAAGTCTCTCATGTCTATTGGTGATCATGTTCCCCACCGTGACCTAATTGAAACCGTTCTTGAAGCATTACCTGAGGAATTTAATCCTATTATTGCTACGATAAATAGTCAAGCAGAAGTCATCTCTCTGGATGAGTTGGAGTCTCAGTTACTCACTCAAGAAGCGCGTAATGAAAAATTTAAGAAAGTGTTAATTGGAGACATTGCATCTGTTAATCTGACACATTCAGAGAATCCTAGTGAAAAGAATGGTATCAATCAATCTCCTACTGGTCCTTATCCTGATCAGAACCTCAATTTTTCTGGTAATCCAACTGGTAACAATGCATCTCAATATTTTACTCCTAATTTTGGTGGAAGAAATGGTTCCAGAGGAAGAGGCTTTCGTGGTGGAAGAAATGGTTTTAGAGGAAGAGGAGGACGCAGTTTTGGTAGAGGAAACATTCAGTGTCAAATCTGCTATAAGAGTGGTCATGATGCTAGTATTTGTTATCACAGGCTCTCTATGCCTCCTCAGTATGAAGGATATGGTACCTATAGTGGAGCCTTTGGGGGTAATTTTGGATATGGCTATGTTACTCCTTCTAATGTCTGGATGCAAGGTGCTGCTCAAAGGAACTTGTCTTATGCTGCACCCAGACCTTCCATTCCTCCTCAGTTTGGCAACCCTAGACCTCCTGCTCCTCAAGCTTACCTAACTGGAAATGAGTCCACCAACTCTAATTCTTTCAACAATGGCTGGTACCCTGACTCTGGTGTCACCCATCATGTTACTCCTAATGCTGATAATCTCATGAATGCTGCCTCATTCTCAGGTTCTGACTAGATGTACATTGGTAATGGTCAAGGTCTGGCTATCAATTCTATAGGCTCAATGAGTTTTCCTTCTCCCTTTTCTCCTACCACTACTCTACTTAACAATTTACTTCACGTTCCTTCAATAACTAAAGACCTAGTCAGTGTTAGTCAGTTTTGTAATGACAACAATGTGTTCTTTGAATTTCATTCTAACATTTGCTATGTTAAATCTCAGGATTCTTCTAAGATCCTTCTAAAGGGTCATCTTGGAGATGATGGTCTTTACCAATTTGATCAGCCATCTATGCCTTCTGTGTCAAGAACTGCCTCTTCAAGTTCTGTTGCCAATTCTACTCATCATTCTAGTTTTCCTTTATCTAGGTCGCAATGTAATAATGTTGGAAGTATTCACACTCCAATCCATAGTATTAGCAATAGTAACAGTACTAGTTCTGATCTTCTTTCATTGTATAAAGTCTGGCTTAATAGATTTGGCCATCCTCATCATGAGGTGGTTAGGAGTGTTATGAAATTGTGTAATCAACAATTACCTAATAAAAGTGTCACAGATTTTTGTTCAGCTTGTTGTCTGGGTAAATCTCACAAATTATCTTCTGTTTCATCTAAAACACCTTATAATAAACCCTTTGAACTTATTTTTTGTGATTTGTGGGGTCCTGCTTGTGTGGAATCACATGGGGGTTATTCCTATTTTTTGACCTGTGTAGATGCTTATTCCAGATATACCTGGATTTTCCCTCTAAAGCTAAAATCTCATACATTCATCACATTCCAAAATTTCAAAACCATGGTGGAACTTCAATATAACCTCCCCATCAAATCAGTTCAAACTGATGGTGGTGGAGAATTTTGTCCCTTTACTCAGTTCCTAACTAGTTTAGGCATCACACATAGGCTTACCTGTCCCCACACCCATCATCAAAATGGCTCTGTGGAGAGGAAGCATAGGCATATAGTGGAAACTGGCCTAACACTTCTAGCTAATGCTAAGATGCCCCTATACTATTGGGATCATGCTTTTTTGACAGCCACATATCTCATTAACAGGTTGCCTTCACCTACCCTTAATAACAAATCCTTCAACTCCAAATTCCTGATTACAAATTCTTAAAAAGCTTTGGCTGCTCTTGTTTCCCTTTTACCAGACCCTACAATCATCATAAACTGGAGTTGCGTTCAAAAGAATGTGTTTTTCTTGGGTATTCACCCTCTCATAAGGGATACAAATGTTTAGATCCCACAGGCAGAATCTTTATATCTAAAGATGTTATATTCAATGAATATAAATTTCCCTATTCTGAGTTGTTTTCTTCTGGTCAGTCTTCCTCACCACCTGCTACCAGTTCTACTTTTACTACTTTGCCTTCCTTTATTATTTCATCTAATAACAATCACTATGCTACAACTCAGCCATCTTTTGCTACTACTACTTCCCCACACAGTATAGGCTCTCCTTCTTCATTTCATGAGATACCTACTCATTATTCTCAGTCAGGACAGTCTTCACACCAGCATAGTATTCATGATAATCATGCTTCCCCTGTATCAAATCATCACAATACCAGTCAATCATCTTCAAATCCCACCTGGACCTATTTTCAATCCCACACCCATCTCTATTCTCTCACATTCACTATCTGTCAATCCATCTTCATCTCCACGTTCAAATAGTGTCCATCAAAGCATCTCTGTTGAGTCTGTAACCAGTCAGCCTTCTAATCATGTTGCACCACACCGTATTCATCCTAATAATACTCATACTATGGCAACAAGAGGGAAACATGAAATTGTACAAAAGAGGAAGCAACCCACTCTTCTACTTGCCCATATTGAACCTACTGGATACAAACAAGCAATGAAACAACCTCAGTGGCTGCAAGCTATGTAGCTTGAACATGAAGCACTGATGAAAAACAACACATGGACACTTGTCCCTCTGCTAACAGGAAGGCTGTGGGGTGCAAATGGGTGTTTAGAGTAAAACAAAACCCTGATGGTAGTATAAACAAGTACAAGGCAAGGTTAGTGGCCAAAGGGTTTCACCAAATACCAGGATTTGACTACAAAGAAACCTTCTCACTAGTTGTAAAGCTTGTCACTGTGAGAACTGTGCTAACATTAGCAGTCACAAACAAATGGTGTATCCAACAACTGGATGTGAATAATGCCTTCTTAAATGGCTATCTAGAGGAGGTGTACATGACTCAACCACCTGGTTTTGAAACAACTGATCCTTCTTTGGTTTGCAAGCTGCACAAAGCATTGTATGGACTAAAACAAGCCCCAAGGGCCTGGTTTGAAAGGCTAAAATCCACTTTACTTAAGTTGGGGTTCTGTCCTGGTAAGTGTGATCCATCCTTATTTACCCTGCATGCTAATCAACACAGTACCTTCATTTTGGTCTATGTTGATGATATAATCATCACTGGCAACTCTACATCTCTAATTCAACAACTGGTCAAGAAGTTAAATTCTGAATTTTCTTTAAAGAATCTAGGCAAGCTTGACTATTTCCTAGGCATTGAGGTGCATCATTCCAAAACTGGGGCCCTTCTCTTATCTCAGACAAAATATGTACAAGATTTGCTAGTAAAAGCCAACATGACAAATGGAATTGCTTCTCCTATGGCCTCTAGCACAAAATTGTCAAAGTATGGCTCAAATCATGTGTCTGACCCTACTTTCTTCAGGTCAATTGTGGGTGGACTGCAATATGTAACTGTCACAAGATCAGAAATATCTTACTCAGTCAACAAAGTTTGTCAGTTTCTTTCTGCACCTCTAGAGGATCACTAGAAAGCTGTAAAAAGGATTCTTAGATACTTGCAAGGCACCATTCATCATGGTCTTCTGCTCAACCCTGCCCCTATGCATGAACCTTTCTCTCTCACAGCCTTTTGTAATGCTGACTGGGCTTCTGACCCAGATGATAGAAGAAGCACATATGGTGCCTGCATCTTTTTTGGGCCAAATCTCATAAATCTTGGTGGGCAAAGAAACAAACACTGGTTGCAAGGTCCATTGCTGAAGCAGAGTACAGGAGTTTGGATCAGGCTTCCTACTAAAGTTTTATGGGTGCGGTCTCTTCTTAAAGAGCTAAGGGTTCCTACTAAAGTTCCTCAAATATTCTGTGACAACTTAAGCATTGTGTCCTTGGCTCATAATCATGTTCTTCATTCAAGAACAAAGCACATGGAGCTGGACATTTTCTTTGTCAGGGAAAAGGTCATCAGCAAGGATCTAATAGTTTCTCACATACCTGCACAATATCAGTTGGCAGACATTCTCACTAAGCCACTCTCTGCTTCTAGGTTTCTGGAACTTAGAACCAAACTAAGGATTTCAGACCCCATTAGTTTGAGGGGGAATGTTAGAGTATAGATACTAAGCGTGTAATAGTTAAGTAACTAAAGACTTCATTAGTCTTATAGATCTAGCCTATCAGATTGTGACATGTGTCACATATCTCTAGCAGCTTATATTCAGCTATATATACTTGTACCTCTGAGATTATTTCATAATACATAATATATTTTTCCTCTCTCTTCTCTCTCTCTCACCTCTAACAAACTCTGTAACTAACTTCTCAAAGCTTTATCAATGGCGGTTTCCGTTTCTAATACTCCACACATTCATACATGAATATGTTCTTACCTTCCAAATCCCACACACAGATCTAAACAATGATTCCGACGAAATCCAGATCTTAAGCGATCTAGCGGCACCGGTTTGTTGAAGTTTGTTCAATGGAGGAAGAGAGCTTCAAAAGAGAGAGAGATGGGAAAAAGAAAAGAAATTCATTTGGAGAAGAGGGTGAGAAGTTAAGTCAGATTGTGTTGTTGTTGTCTTGTTCCCTGAGAAGAGAAAGCCTAGAAAATGAATAGAAAAGATAAAATTGATGGTGAGAGAATTTGGAGAATTTTTTTGTTTAATTCATGATGAAAAAATTGAAAATGGGTTTAATTAAAAAATATGGATTTGTGTTTGTTGATGATAATGTTCAATGGAAGAGATGAAGGATTGTTGTTGATGATGAAGATGAATCCCACCAAAAACAAACAAACTCTTTCATTTTCCAAAGTGAGAGAGATATAGTGTAGGCAGACTATAATAAGGATTAATGTTCCTCTTTCATCTAATTGTTTAAAAAAACTTTCTCTAACTTGTTTCATGTGCACAAATTTGTGCATTGTGCATAGTAAATGCCACCTGATTTCATTGAATGAATTGAATCTGTTACAATCCAGCTTTATATAGATAGCTGGTAAATACCTGTTATAGCAGGTTAAGCATAAAACTCACTGACACATGTCAGTTACAAGGGGGCATAGATGCCAGCTGTAAACAGCTGGCTTAACTAGTCTTAGTCCAACTACAAAGCTTAACTAGCTTAACTATGCTGTGCTAACAGATACACATATATAGATAAAGCATTGTATTATATATAAAACAATGACCAAAAAGTGGACAAATGCCAAACACTTTTTCATTTCCTCAATGGGTTTTTACATAGGTTTGTGATTTTTTTCCAGACCTGTGCTTAAGCACGGGTAAACAAGCACAAGTAAACACAGTTAGTTTTATTGTTAAAAACGTCATGATGGCAGTTTTGTAGTTTTCATCAAACATTTAGACAATCAAATTGAATTGCTCCTATTTGTTTTTTTCCATGCAAAAGCACAGGCTGACTCTAGTTTTTTCACAAATGTCATCACATTGTTTTTAGGAACTATCTTCAAGAAAGTCGAGCATACAGCAAGACATAACATCCTTCAAGCAGAGGATTATTTTCATAGATAAGAGAGTTCCAGAACTTGAAGCAGAAAAAAAAGTTGCTACTGCTGCAAGGAATTTCAAGGAGGCTGCTCGAATAGCTAGTGAGGCTAAATCACTGTGTGTTGAGAAAGAGAATATCCAGATGGGAATGGATACGGCCACTTCGAATCTTGAAAAGCTTGAGGAAGAAATTAAAGGCATCCTTGATAAATTGCAGGAGACTGAGGGAATAATCTTATTGAAGGAGAAAGACTTAGCAATGGCTAGATATCAAAGGCTACTTTTGACAGCTGCTACTGCTAGAGCTGAAAAAGCAGCAGCCCAAGAAATGGGTGATGTCGAAGAAGCTAATCTCCTGCTTACAGAAGCTGAGGCTGCAGACTGTGAAGCTGAGAGAATTCGATCAACATACAATTTCAAGGCGGAAGACATTTCAAATTTACGGAAAGATTTGATTTCAATGGACCTTGTATCAATTCTTGATAAAAAGCAATTGGAAAAATTAGTTGTCACTTCATCTATTTAGCCGATTATCTAAACAAAATTTTAGTGGATTTATTGATAATCCAGATGCATGTGCTCCTCGAAATTACTGAATGCAGCATGAATGTCTAATTTTGTGATACGTGTTATGCATCTCTACATTTTAATGAATATTGTGTGCGATATTGGTGCAGTTTTCCTCTTTTAATATTTGAGGTGCTCTGCGTAAACCCTCAACTTAAAAATGATATTAGTAACTTTGTTTAACCATGGAGGTGTCATTTTGGTACGAAGGTTTTGATTATTTTCAGTGGTAGATTGAATTCTCTTAAAGTTTTCATGCAATTATATGCTAAAAATATCATGACTTGAATGAATGAAATTTAAGAGGAAGAGGTTCGCCTATGCAATTCGGTAGAGAATTTAAATGATGAGATATATCCAAAAAGTTTTTCCTACGCTTGAAAAGGATGAGTGAATCGACATACCTACTACTTGACATAGCAGAATTTTAAAGTTTTTCCTCTATGCGGAAAGGATGTCACATCTACTTTTTAATGATGGAAAAGTTTAAAGATGTTAGAATATCTGATTGTTAAGCTTTGTATTAGTTTTGTTTGTATCTAAGCTTAGTATAAGCCAGCCGTACACAGCTGGCTTCTCTCATTCTTTGTAACTGGCAAGTGTAAGTAGAGTCTTACACTTGACCTCCAATAGCAGGTTCCCTCAATCCATCTATAAAAGATGGAATGTAGCAAAATTATTCCTTCAATGAAAATTCAGATTCAAGTTCAAAAGTTAGTTATATCTATTAGATATTTCTCTCTACTCTACAAAATTTCATATGGTATCAGATTGATCTGAGATCCATGGAGACTTCTCCGGTACCTACTCCGCCACCATCGCCGCCGCCGAAAACCGGTGAGCAAAGTATTCTGATCGGTGCGTAAGGAACTCCGATCATCACCAGTGCTATTCCACTGCAATCCTTCGTTGAAGATGAAGCTTCGCTTCACTCCAACTTCGTCTTCTCACTGAAGATTTTTGAGAAACTCAACGATAAGAATTTTCTCATCTGACGTCAATAGGTAGTACCTTATGTGAATGCGCATAATCTGGATGATTTTATTTCTTCGCCGGTGATTCCACCGCGTTTTCTCACTCCTCATGATCGCGCCACCGGAACACTCAATCCAAAATTCCGTCAATGGCGGTTCAAAGACAACAATCCTCGACATATTTCACATCATAGTCATTCACATGTTATGTTTTACTTGTATTGATGAACTTTTGCATCAAAATGTATTGGAAAGAATTACCTCTACTATATCTTAATAATATTGTATACGCAACTCCCAAAATCCTTTATCTTATTTTGTTGCGAGACTTTGTCTATTATGTATCTATACTATATATGAAGAAAACAACTTCTTTCAACACTTTTGGACTGACTTTTTCCTTTCAAAAAATACCCTCAATTTTCAATACAAATAACATGTAACAAATATATAAGAATAAATTTAAATATTAAAACAAATGTAAAAAACACGATACGAATATTATATATATATATATATATATATATATATATGTCTGTTTTTTCCCTTTATCAATTAAAAAGAATAACAAACTATATGTTTTTTCCCTTTATCAATTTATACTTACTTTTTCGTTATCCCAATTATACTCTTAAATAATTTTTTGGCTAAATTACATTTTTGATCCCTTAACTATTTAAGTAGTATCGCTTTGGTCCTCTAATTAAAATTTGATTTATTTTGGTCCCTTAACTTCTCTCCGTTACATATTTTGGTCATTTCCGTTAGTTTTAATTCAAAAACGTTAGATTTTCTTCATCTCCTTCTCCTCTTTTTCATCTTCATATCATCTCTATCAACCTTCAACAACAAGAATCCCAAAAAAATTCCAAAAGAAAATGAAGAAAATCTAACGTTTTTGAATTAAAACTAACGAAAATGACCAAAATATGTAACATAAAGAAGTTAAGGGACCAAAATAAATCAAATTTTAATTAAGGGACCAAAGCGATACTTCCTAAATAGTTAAGGGACTAAAAATGCAATTTAGCCTAATTTTTTCTATAATAAAGATTTTTTCTATAATAAAGATTGGTGTTGGTGTCATTAAAAAAATTAGATTATATTTTTGTTATATTGTTGATGTCATTAAATAGATAGCCATGGTTAGTTTGGTTTTTTATAACTTGAATGTAAGAAACATTTATATTCTTAGTTTTAATTAAAATCAAAATTTCATAAAAAATAACCTCATTCATAATTTTCAAACTTGTATAGCAACCCAAAATCCAATATCTTATTTTGTTGAGAAACTGTCTAATATGTATTTTACAATTTTCTTGTTTGTTTGTTTTCCACGTAATTATTTTTAAATGAGATTATCTTCATCTTTTCATATTCATCTTGGGTTTTCCAAAAAAGAATATGAACTATACCAATCTCATCCTCCCTCTTCAATTTCATCTTCAAAATACTTTTTTATAACAAACTCGAACAATTTAATTATAATTGCCTACCTTAATATATTAACCACCATGGGGCGACCCGTGCAGATGTAAAGCTATTTTACTAATTTCAAACAAAAGAAGACATAATTAGTAGGAAAAAAGAGTGGGTGCTAATAGTCGCACTCAATAATAACAAAAGAACGTTGTTTCATCATTTTCGCAAGAAACTCAAGATGGCTTATTACACCTTCATCCTAAAGATCCGACAAAGAGCTACTCAATTTTACAAGATAATTTAATAAAGTCTTGCAGCAAAACCATACCTAAAAAAAATGGAAGAACACTGAGCACCGCCATTAGTTGTAATCCGGCTTAATATTACAGTTGTAATGACATCAAAAGCTAAAGCAAGTTTGCCCTATATCCTCCCTTCATTTTCCAGATGAAGCAAAATTTTGAAACACGGTAAACATCAATGAATGACAGACAGCTGTAAGAGGAAACTATAATTTACAGGTCGACAGACACTAGTTGTCTGGGTGGGGGATGACCCGTGCATATTATGGCTTCATTTTGACTTGTGATCGTTAATCAAGTTCTCCTGCTCTTCTTTGATGAATGGTCCATCCACAGCCATTGAGTCCACCCCGGACCCTGTCACCTGAAGACATGCAATTTTAACGCCACTAGACAGGTCTTGTAAAGAGACAAATTTTAGTTTATTAACGGACAAAACATTCTACCTTGGAGCATGAAATCTCCTTGAAAGGTGTAGCAATATCTCTTCTACTGTTTAGATGATTATGATAGCTTTCCTGAAAATCAAAACAAGTTTCAACTGTCAGCCAAAAGGGATCAATTCTTCCATCATCGTGCCATCATTTAGTAAAGTACAAATAAGGAGCAAGAAACAGAACTTGCGTCCGGTCCTAAAATAAATAAACCAAATAACGCCATTTATTTATCTTGATTACGTTGAGGATTTTATACAACAGTAAGAACCAGTTCTGTTTTCCACTAGGTAGGGAGAGGCTACTACATTGAGGATTTTATAAAATAAATACATATTTGATTTGTTTGAAAAAAATGCATATCTCACTTTGATAGTACATTATAGAAAGTAATCTTTGATTAAGAATCCAATCGAGGGTGGACTAATCCTTCATGGCTAAAAGTTCTAAACTGCGGCAACAAAGCTATCAGGAAAAGTATTAAAATGAAATATCCCTCCCACTATATTGTACTCATTACTTATTCTAATGCCTGGGTATTAGATTTGAGGTCATAATGTTGAGATGATTGTTTAGAAAGAATTTTTGTTGTTGCAAAGCAAAGAAAACAGGTTAGGACATACCACATCTTTATGCTCAGCTTCAGCATATTCACTTTTCACCCTTCGTGCAAGAGAATTGCTGTAAAAAGAAAACTATTAAGAGCCTTGAAAGACAGACTATCAAGATGGAACTCCAGAATCACAAGAGAATACCTATCAACATCCATGTCAAAATCACGATCCCATCTTTCATCTCTATCTTCTTCTTCGTCTTCATCTCTCTAAACATGAAAAAATGTCAGAAGTTCTCCATTATTACACAATAGCCCTATTCATTCAGTTCATAATTGTAAATGAAAAAAACCAAAACTAACTATGAAAATAAAAACACCAAGTAGGGATCATTTTAATGTTACATGTTTTTGCTTTTAGCCATACAGTGTATAATTATCAAGACAGACTTCAGTATTTGCACTCCTCATACATGTTTATGGCATGGCCATGTTTGGTCTGCATCTTGCCGTGATTAATTTTTCCCAATAAGCTGTAGCTATTTTGACTACGGAAAATATGCAGACTTATCTATGACTTTTACCATAGAAACGATCTAAATGTTTCAAATGCAAATTTGACAATTTGGATATTTAACAAAGTTAAACGTGCTATATCCACCTGGATAAACAAAACTCAGTAATGGAGTGACTTTATAGTTTGCTCCTATAAGATTTTCATTTACCATTGAAGAAAAATATAAATTCCATGAACAGCAAAGTTTGCACCATAAATGATATTCAATCGATTCCCATGTAAAAGGATATTCAAACACTATTTCAATAAATCATCACGTGAAGATGATCTACTTTAGCGAGTATAAGGTTGGCTTGGCAGTTGAGGTGGGGGAGTTAGGGATGGATATACGGAGGTCGAGGGTTCGATCCCCATCCCCAAATAAATACTAACTATACAAACATTTTTCATTCAAAAATAATATATGATCTAATTAAGAGCAATGGAGTATTAAATAAAGTGTAAAAAAACAATATATATAAATATGCAAAAGCAACCTCTTGAAGCTCAGTATTTGGAGGTCTCTCTTGGAATGGAACACTTGGCGCATGTTGAAGCCTAGATAAATTCTCAAGAAGTTTTGCTCTTATATCATCCAATAAAGGACGGGAGTTCTTGTTTTCCATGTTACTAGGAGCAACGTGAAGGGCATAGTCAGGACCAAAATATTCATAGTACTCGTGCTGGGGCATCTTATCATCTAGTTCAATCCCGAGAGCAACACCTGTCTGATCAACATCCAATAGTGTTAATGTAGAACAGTTGCCTCCTTAAAAAATAGAATACTGCATTATGCACGAATTTTATGTATAAAGCAAATCAACACTCAAATGTGCCGCATATTGATTCCTAATATATTAGATTTTAAAAGGACTGCTAAATGTTTAAAACCACCTGAAGGCATTAGTCCATTTGTAATTTATTGCTATGTTACTTTGCTGTTTTTTTCAATAAGGAATACTCCAACTATACCACTCCTAGTTATTGCTGTGATTTTGCCATTACTACAATTACTATTACTTGGTGAATATATGCTAGGTTGTCTATGACTGTATGTAAATTATAGCCATAGGAATTCGATTAATTGTATCATTAGTGCCATTACTGGCTGTTGTACTATATATGGATGGAATCCAATCAAAGAAAGGGCAATGGAACATAAACTAACGATTTTCAGTAACTTTTTTCACAATGCCGTAGAATTTAATGTCTGACGTTAATAGTCAGTTGTGAGAATCATAGCAGATTTTTCTCATGAGCTATTGTGTTATTTTCATCAACATTTCAGAGCCTCTATTGGTTATAAAACCAATGATTTCCAGGCATCAATACTCACTGTTTGGGATGAAGGTGGTCCGTAAATAAACCAGGAAAGTGAAATTTACCAACAATAAACTAGGAAAAGTGCAGAAGAACATAATACCTCATAACACCAACACCGTGCCACATTTCTTATTGTATAGCCACCTCCACCAAGCAACAGAAGAGGAACGTTGAAGGATCTCATATATTTGACACACTCTGCATGACCTTTGATCGAAAGATTGAAACAACCTAACCTATCTCCAGATAAAGAGTCGGCACCACATTGCAATACCACAGCACCAGGTCTAAAAACCTCCATCACCTTTCCCATTAATGGCTTAAACAATGAATGGTAGCTCTCATCATCAATTCCATCATCCAAGGGAACATTCAGTGAATAATATTTTCCTTTACCATATCCAATATCACGAACATCTCCTGTTCCAGGAAAGTAATCCCCAAACTTATGAAATGAAACAGTCATGACCCTATCAGTTGTGTAAAAGGCCTCCTCTACACCATCACCATGGTGGATATCAATGTCCACATATAGAACACGCTGCCCAATCACAAAGGTAATGCAAATTTCAATGAAAGGCGCTAAAGACGGTATTTTAATATAAAAAATCAGGTGTTAATAGAATTCTAGAACGCAGTGTCTTTCAAAAGCTGCGTCATAAATAAGTTCCAAAGCAACCAGCCACAGTAAAGACTAATCGTCAAAATCTGTCTCATGGAAGAAAGAGCAGAAAATCACAAGTTTCCTTCAAAGATATAAGGGAAACTCTAGTTCAAATGCCATCAGAACCAAGGGAAAAATATTCATATAAAATGTTGACATAAAAGTAGCACAAGTTCTTTAGGCAGTTGTTAAAGAATAGTCAAAAGTTTCTTGAAATGAGCAACATGGAAAAAATACCAAATAATTGTGTGATTAGCTTGAAATCATCTATATAGGTTTACAAAGAATCCCACAGAACAAACCCGCAACTCAGATATAAGTTGAAAATACTTAGCAATTACACCGCAAAAAAATAAACTACTGGCTTGATATCTGATACTTATTAAGCACGACGAAGGAAACACACAAAAACCTTCATCTATTAGGAGAACCCCAAAATTGGTTTAATTTTACGCCTTTTAAATATGTATTAATTAATTCTAAGATAAGATGTCAATGCTAAAAACAACATTCTGAATACAAAAATAGTAGGCATTTATGCGAACGACATATTGATACGATTCTCACATGATCGCATCACATATTAATGTGCAAGGGATTATAAAATTCACATTGATATCTAAAGCAAAGAAAATCAGTAAAGGTAAACCCCTAAAAATGGATTACAAATTACTGATAATGAAAAGGAACATCACGTGCAAGACATAGAAATGTTGGTCAAGAAAAGAATAAAGTAAATCCAAATTAAAATCCTGTAGCACAACCATAAATCAACTAAATAATGCAGGAAAGGAAATTTGTAAAACCTCGTGTATCTTGAGAAGTTCCAAAATAGCCAGCACAATGTCATTTACATAGCAAAACCCAGAAGCCTCGCACTTTTTTGCGTGATGTAGTCCACCAGACCAATTTATTGCAATATCACATATTCCATGGTTCAATTTAAGAGCACCACCAACAGAACCCCCTGCATATGTCTGACAAAAAGAGTAAAGACCATCAAACACGGGACAGTCTTCACCAACATTAAACCTCTTCAACTGTCTAATCTGATCTTGCTGTGTTTCAGGAGTGATGCCCCTCAAAAAAGCCACATAGTCATCAGCATGGAACTTGCAGAGGTCCCTGTCTTTAGCGGCAGTAGGTTTCACGACCTGCATGTGTTGAAGCAACCCATAGTGGGCTAAAAGAGCATGTGTCATTCGAATCCTATGTGGTTTCATTGGGTGGCCCTGCCCATAATAATAGTTACCAACCTCTGGATCGTAGAAATATGAAATCTTTCTCTTCACGCCATCTGACCCTGATGGAAGCGAGTTCCCTCCACTAACAATTTCCATCATCCAACCTATAACAACTATATAGAATGTTGATCAAGGAGAAGAATATTATAATAAATAATAATAACATAAACAAACATTCAGCAATTATTAAGCATAATGTTTGAGTATTTACGAAGAATATAAGACAACGGTGGAATGCAAAGATCATGTACTGATCCATAATAACTATAGTTGCCGACAAATTATTACGCTGACTGCTTAACACCAGCATAATTGAATACAAAACACCTAACCTTTTATAATTGACAAAGTGAGGATGATTGGCATCACAGTTAGCAGAAATATGATGGCTGTCCATTGAACTACTATAGTAGATTCTTAAATAGAAAACTATACATGCAAAAGGCGACAAAAGAACGGATGGTTTTTATTTACTATCAAAATAAAGGATGATAGACTGGATAAGCGTAGTAACTTTAGCAAATCAAAAGGATAAACTAAACTAAACTAAACTACTTTAGGGTTAAAATGAAAGAAGAATTCATGATAATGATATTGTTGTTGGTGAGATTTATATCAAAAACACGGGAATCTCTGATTTGAGGGACACAATCATTTCCTCAGCAAATAAGCAATAGTTTTTGAGAAAAAGTTAAAAGTAGACATGAAATGAAAAGCTATATCAACAACACAGACAGAACAATTAACATAGAAAATCTCGGTCGGTCGGTCACCTGAAAGGAAAGAGATGGAAACAAAGACCTAGATCCTCTCTCTCGGCTGCTCTGCTGTAAAATGTATGCAAGAGTCTCTTCTTTTTCTATCTCACCGATTTCTTTCCACTCTTTTTCTCCGAACGAGGGTTTCTTTTCTTCTCTCAATAACAATAACAGTATATATATATATATATATATATATATATATATATATATATATATATATTGTTAAACTTCAATTTCTTCCTTAACCACGTCACCCTTCCTAAACTTCACTTCTCTTTGAATTCTGCTCTTTAGCCAAAGATTTCGCTCATTCTCAACTGAAAATACCAAAATACCCATATAAAATGGGTCAACGTAAGTTAACTCACGCAACTTCTGTAGTACCATAAACATGAAATATTGTAAGTAAAAAAAAAGGTCATGTATACTACAAAAATTGTTAAAAAAATAATAAGTAAAATAAACATCAAATATTCTAACATAAACATAAAATAAGTAAATAAAAACATTAAATAACTAAAATAATAAATAACATATTGTTAAATAAAATAAAGCAATTATACTTACTTGTTTATCGCTCCAAAGTTTGCATGCCACGTGTTTACCGAAGTTCGGTAAAAGCGACAACTCATAAGGCCCCCTCGAAAGCCCTCAAACTCCTCAGTCTGCTGCTGAGGAGCCTGCTCATACTAAGGCTCCTGGTACTGAGGTTGATACGCCTCCTGATACTGTTGCTGATACCCCTCCTGATATTGAGGCATATACGCCTCTTGCTCATAATGTTGTTGATACTGATACTGCGTCGGATCCACCATCTGGGATGCACCCGTCTATGACGATGATCCACTTGCAGCATCAACCCTACCTAATCTCGTACCTCGACCTCTCCCTCGACCAGCCATAGGAGAGCGTGTTACTTGTTTTTCCCTTCGTGCACTACTAGTAGAGGATTGCTGCCTCCCTAACCTAACTCTATCAGGCCTCTCAGGCCTATGAGACATATCCCTCTGAGACATATCTGCACAACATTTCAAAAAGCAAAAATCAATGAGATATTTTCATACGGACAATCAACAACATTTCTAACAATTCAACAACAATAGTTAAATTTCGACAGTATCGTTTCAATCCATAAATTATCACATTGCAATTGAACAGACTATAATCAACATTAACATACCAATTTCTAACTAATTTCATCATTAACATTGAAAAAATCCAAAGGAAATTCACTGAGACATTTTATCAAATACCTAGAGTCCATATTTCAATGAAGTTAAAATCAAACAATTTCAAAACCCTAAAACTACCACATTTCACTCTAAACAACATCTAAACTACAAGTCCTAACTTAATTCATCACTAACAACCAAATTACTAAAAAACTTAAAATTTCAAATTTCTTCAAAAAATATAAAATTTCAACCAAATAAATACAATGAAGTAGGATAACCAATACTTACTTGATATTGTAGGAGAAATTGACTTTGAATGGTGCAAGAATGATAAAAATCGCATTTGGAATGGAAGAAATCGCAAGAGCAGAAGTTGAAAATATGTGTTTTTGTGTTTCTGTGTTGTTGTGTTGTTGATAAGTGATTTAAGTCACGCTGCGTGAGTTAACTCAAGCAGCGTGACTTAAGCCACGCAGATGGTATAAGGTGCGTGAGTTAACGCATGGGTAAAATTGTCATTTCAGTTAGGAATGAGCAATTTATATTGGGTAAAGAGCATAACTCCTTCTCTTTTCTCCCCTTTCATTGGGCTCTTCCATTGGGTTGGGCCCATCAACACAATGTTAACCAAAATTTAAAAGTTACTATTCTCATTTTCAAAATTTCTCATTTTTGTAACTATTGTTCGTATCTCTAACGATAGTTAAGAGCCGTTCGACAATTTTTAGATACGATTAATCACTTTTTACATCAACTTTAAAAATTCTCTTGAACTTTTTTTAACTGCCACCGAAAGTATTTTGATATTTTTAGGGTGGCTGAAAGAAAAAGTATAGGTGAAGAAGTGTAACTTTTTCAAAAAATTTATTAATTCTTCAAACATAATTGGAAGAATGTTAACAACCCTTTTCCTTTTAGAACTTTCTCTAACTCATAATCCCTTATTTGATGAAATTCATGTGGGCTCCACCATTTAATGTAAGGCTCGTATAAAAGGTGCGAGACTTGCATAGATTTTACGCAATAGGAACGAGAATGTTAGAGAGATTGTTGGAAAAAGAATGTTGTTAGCACTCTTCTTATAATTATTCATAATACTCTCAAATAGCAACATTCATACGAGTAGTCATCCATTGGAACTAAACAAAAATACAACATTCAACGAGAAGTGTGGAATAAAAGGAAAAAAATATACCATAATTTAAATGCAGTGCATGTATGGTGGAGCTTTTGGAAGGGAATGGATTTCCTTTGGTGAGACTCTCGCCGGTTTTCTCCAGTGTAGGTATGCATTTATACCATTAAACAATTTATCTATCCTGAACATTTCATTCTCTATATTTTTTTTCCCGATGACCATGATTTTACTGGATCCTACAGAGAATCCAATCCTCCTTTGGAAATAGAATGAAGGGTTGAGGTATGCAATAAGGTTGGAGTTTCAAGTTGTTGATGTGGAATATTTGTTGGTTGCTTATACTCTCAGCAATAACGAGGATAATAGTCTTATAGGAAGAGCTTTGGTTGCAAAGATTTGTCATTTTTAGACGGATTGGGAGGTGACGGTGTATTATTCTTATCTAGAAACAAATCAATGTATGTATGTCATATCTAATCTTGGATATTGATATTTGTTAACATGAGTCTTGTTTGAATCAATTTAGTTATCTGGTAGGAGTTGATGCCTTGACGGTTTTTGTCACTTGGTTGATTTCGTAGTGGTTATTTGGTAGCCTTCTCTATAATAAAAAGACACAATATGTTAAATGATTAATTCATGTTTTCACCAAAAATTATCGGTTTATGTTTTTTTTTTACCAAGATCATTTAATAGAAACATTAGATTAATGTTAATATTTTAAAAACATCTTTAAGTTTTAAAAAATGTATTGTATTAACTTCCTCCTATATGTATAACAAAAATTCTTTCGTAGATATAAATAAATAAAATCCGCAAGTAGCGCAGTGCAAATATTTAACGGATTTTTACATAAAAAATATTTAACAAAAATATTATATTCCCCTTAAAACAAGAAAAACAAGATTAAAGAAGAGAGAATAAAGAGAGAAGAGAAATTATTATATAATTTATTTGTGTTTTACAATTACCTTACATGTGAACATTTTTTATATAGAAATGAAATAATACGACTTAAGTGTTAAGTACTCAAATAGGTGTGACTTATGAAATAAGTAAAACGATGTTCCTTAATAAATGAGTATAACACGGGAGCTTATGAAAATCCATTTGTTATAATTCATAACATTGTCAATGTAACAACAATTACATTGACAATCTTTTAACACGAGAAATGATATTTGAACAACTATTTTTTTATAACTTCTGTGACGACTTTCTCTCTTGTACTCACATTTTGGTTTTACTTTCTCTCTCTATATTTCTTTGTATATTCTGGTTGTCCAACAAGTTTTCAACAAAAACAGTTGTTCAAAAAACACTCATCTTTTAACATTGTCAATATAATTGTTGCTACATAGTACATTCAACATTGATTCTCTTACCAACTGCCTTGGGGTTAAGAGGATCCATCAAGATTGTGTACCCTTATGGCAATAAAGCCACTGTCGCTACACCAAAGAACGTGAAAACCATTAATATTCATAGTTTTTTTAAAATAAAGGGAAAATTATAATCATCTCCCTTGAGGTATGTTTAAATACAAGAAACATCTCCTATTTTTTTTTTTCCGGTAATCAATAGCCTCCCCTGCAGTTAGTTATAATCAAATTATGTTAACTGAAGATGACGTTGCTTTCGTTTTCCCTATCAAAATCCATACACACACAAAACTAAATATGTTTTCTTTCTCTTCTCTTAATTACTAGTTCACTTTTGTTCTTAGGTTGCATCATTGATTTGTATTCCATGTTTCAAGATGTGTTCCCCATTGTTTCTCTTGCATCATTCTTGTCGTTGCTCTTGCCGGTTTATGGGCCACTGCTCCTGCGATGGTGTTTTGTTATCATCATCATTCTCTTAGTTCTTGTCGTAGTTCGTATTGTCGTGTTCAATCATTATAACTATTGTATTGCTAGATAGTTAGGGATTTCACTGGTTATTTTGAACTATTAAAGTTTCTTATCCAATTTGGAAAATGCTTCTGCATCTTTTATTAGCGAGAAATGATAGCTTGGGATTTAGTAGGTGTAGCATACCAATTGTAATGACTTTGTCTTAATTTAATAAAAGTATGTCTTTACTGTTAACATAAAAGAATACCAATTTTCACAAATAACAGAGTAGTGTTTTTGACCTCTTCTACTTCTGTCAATATAAAAACCTCTCCTCCTGTTCGCGATAACTTTACCTTTTCTAATATTTGGAAGAAGAAAAAAATAATTAAGAAAGTTGGAATAAACTAACTTGAACAAATTTAACTCATTAAACAAAACACTAAACTAACTATATATTTAGAAAAATATAAGCATTTGATAAAAGAAGAGAAATTGTAGAATCAGATGAATTTCAAGTTACAGAGCCATGGGTTTGAGAATTGAAATGAAAGAGAATGAAAAGTAAATTACATGGTGGAATTGGAAGATTAATAGGAAGTAGAAGTAGCTTCATAAATATGAGAATAGTAAGTAGAAGTAGCTTCATAAAGAGGAGAATAGTAGGGGAGGTATCTAATAGTTAGAAAATTAAATAAGGGAGGTGACTACTTGATTGAAAAATATAAGGGTGTGAGTGATGTTTTAATAAAGTTTGGGGAGGTGAATGTAATTTATCCTAAAACCAAACAATCTGCCCTTCTATTTGCATTTTTTTTTCATATTTGATCCTTACCCACTATTTGGTATCAAAAAACGTTGATGTATCTTGTTTTTTAATGAGTTGGCATGAAAAGTGAAGATGAACGGTCAATGTCCACATCATCAAAGAAATAAATAATTATTTAAAATTACAATTTAACTAAATTAGTTGATGTAAAACAAATAAAACTTAAATTACAATATTATTTTTCATCATTATCATCATCAACACCATCTTCTTCACATAATCGTCAACGACATCTTCGTCATTTCACTACCTTTAACCTCACAAACCTCAACATTATTTTCACCATAATCTCTATCAAACTTATCATTTGTTTTATTTAAATTAAATCTAACTAATGACAATAAGAAATTTGGGTTTAGCCAAATTTTATTACAAACAATGTCATCATCATATCCATTAACATGGGTTTACAAGTAATTCTTACAAAAAAACTCATCATCTTTATCATCAACATCAACAAAATTTTGGAGTTACATAAACATAACTAAACAAAATATGAAGCCCTATTTCACAAAAAAAATTCCAGATCTCAACTAGAAAGAAAGTGAGAGACAAAAAAAACTTCAACCATTGCTATATTCCCTCTCCCTCGCTCATCGACTTCTTCATCCTCACATTACTCACTCCACCTTGCTCTTATTGTCTCAAACAAGATTTGGGTTCGGATGCAATTTTGATTTAAGTGGATATGGAGATGGGGTTTTCAGATTTGGTTTATTGCTACCCATTTTTCCACAAATCGAAAAATTGATTTCAGATTTTGCTTCGGATTGATGCAAACCATCAATCTCTTTGATGGCACCCATTTTGGCACAAATATAAAACACTCCTTACTTTTCATCCCTTTCTAAAATCCACGTAAAATAAAAAACCAAATCACACAAGAAGAGATATATAAGTGGTGATTTTGGAGAGTTTCACAATCAAATCAAAAACCTTCAATTGCCAAGAGAATAATAAGAGAAGATGAGGAGGAATTAGGTTGTATGGTGTTCGATGGTGATGAAAGGATAACAAGAGAAAAAAATGAGATTTTTCTCAAGTGGAACAAAAGCATAAAGAGACATATGGGGTACTGGATGTGTTGATTATGAGAAGAGAAATGGGCAGGTGAAGAACAATGAAGGATGAACATAATTAAAAGAGTTCTAATTTTGTGATAATTTTAGTTATAGTTTATTAGGCATTTAACTATTTTTTATATTGATTATTCATTTCAGATTTTTATTTTATTAATATTGTAATTGTTGTTTTTGTTTTTAAAAAAAATAATTTGTTGACATGTTAACGTGTTTTTCATCGATGATTTGATTTGTCAAGTAAGCACTTTTTTAGCCAACTCATTAAAAAGCTGGACACGTCAGTGTTTTTGGAGGCTAAACAGGGGGCAAGGACCAAAAATGCAAAAAAAATAAAAATGCTAGGGTCACACCACTAACACGCTCTTTTAACACACCCAACTTTGTAGTATTATCATTTTTTTTATTAAATTAAATTTGAACTCTTCTTCTCTGGTGTTCAACCTCTCATAACCTATGTCTCTTCACGTTCATCTTTGTCAAAGAAATTGGCTGCTGAAACGCAATTCTAGCAGGTTCTTCTTGTCATAAGCACAAAAATGTTTATTAACTGTCCTCCCAATTTTAGCCCAGACTGCAGTAACATAAATATGATATATGAACATAATAGGAGGTTCTCCTTGTCATAAGCACAAAAATGTTTATTAATTATCCTCCCAATTTTAGCCCAAACTGCAGTAACATGAACATGATATATGAACATAAAAAGCTTAAGGTTGTCCATGTTAGATATGAACGACAAAATCTCTCTCACCACAAGAACAACTAAATATTGCACACATAAGTAACAAAATTGCAAAAAAAGTTCATATAGATCTTCAATTCCAACAATCTAAAACAAAATCCATGGAAAACATGTTATTGGACAATTTTTCCCTTTGGATACAAACACGTGAGAACAAAAACTGATGTGAGAACATTTTAGAAAAGGAAAACCCACGTGACAACAAAAATATAACAGAACATAGCTAGAAATCATAAGGAGACACGGTAATATTATAAGAAAGTAGAGACAAAATGGCTAACAAACGAAAGCGGATATGAAGGACGGGGAGACAAGATGAGGAGAAAGACAATAAGCTTGCGTGTTACAACTCAGATAAACTGATAAAGGCATGGATAGATTGGAGAGAAAGGAGTAGTTAATAGATCGATCGGAAGGAGATTGAGCAACGAAGGAGCCACGGGGATATGTGGAGAGGAGAACGACGACCCAATTTTTTTTTGGATCAAATTGTTCTTTAATAAAAAAAATTGGTATTGTTGATTTTCGATAAAGAAATCAAAACAAATATGGGTGATGTGTCTAATTTTGATTTGAGTGTGTTAGAAAAGTGTGATAGAATGTGTGACCCAACATTTCTCAGAATGTAAATAGAAAGAGAAAATTGTTTGATATTAAAAGGGGGAAACCAATTCCGTGAGCCGAATAAAATAGGAAACCAAAAATGTAATCAATTCTTAATAATTTTAAGGGTTAAATATGTTTTTGGTTCATATAAATACGTCAACTTTTGATTTTAGTCCCTCTAAATTTTTTCAACTTTTTCATATTCACTTGTAGTCTCTCATTTAAGATGTAGAATTCATATTTTGAATAAAATTTTACAAAAAAATCAATAATATCATAGGAATCTATCCTAAAAAAATTAAAAAAATTCATCAAAACATGAATTTTTATTTTTATATTTAATTTAGAAGATTTAGAAAAAGAAGAAAAGAAAGTCTAGAATGGGTACACTAATCGTTATTTGTTTGTGAAAAACTGAAACGAAGGAAGGGTCCGGTGAAGAAGACCTCACTGATGGACTCCGAAACTCAGCAACATACAGTGCGTTCTTAATTATAATTGTTCTAGTTCTATCTGCTGCCTCTTACTCTTCTTAATTCACTTGCAGGTTGATGAAGAACATCTGTTCCGACGCTTGCAGGATTCCCCAGACGACGCCTCTCTACAGTTTGATATTGTACGTCTTCTTCTTCTTCTTCTTCTTCTTCGTTAATTCACTTATACTAATCAATATATTGAATTGCATTGCATTGCAGGGCTTATTCTTATGGAATAAAGATTCCAAGGAAAAAGCCGCTCAACATTTTATTCTATCTGCCAAATTAAACCCTAATAATGAAGATTCTTTCAAATATCTCGGCCATTATTATGCACGCGTTTCCCATGATACTCAGAGAGCCATTAAATGTTATCAGCGAGCCGTTACTATCAACCCTCATGATCCAGACTCTGGGGAAACTCTCTGCGATCTACTTGACCAAGCTGGTAAGGACACTTTGCAGCTCTCACTATGTCTTCAAGCTTCTCAAACTTCTCCCAGGGCTTTCTGGGCTTTCCGCAGATTGGGTTTCCTCCTCGTTCATCAAAACAAATGGTCTCAAGCTGTTCAAAGCCTTCAACATGCCATACGAGGCTATCCTACTTGTGCTCATTTGTGGGAAGTAATCTCTCTTCTCTTTCATCTGTTTCTTATTTTATGTTTCCATTCTCATACATTTTTTGATTCAAAACTACTTTTTGAAAATTTGTTAGGCTTTGGGCCTTGCTTATCAACGCCTGGGAAGGTTTACTGCAGCTGTTAAGGTACATTTTTGCTGGATTCCTTTTATATTAATGGAGTGATCATTCATCCCTAAACTACTCTTTTACTTTGGATTCTCCATTAGTCTTATGGTCGTGCAATCGAGTTGGATAATCAGATGGTCTTTGCTTTGGTTGAAAGTGGAAATATCTCGTTGACACTTGGTCAGTTTAAAAAGGTACATTTTGCTAATCATTAGTTGTTATTTTGATGTCTTTCTTTCTCCACACTTCTTCTATTTATCGATAGTATTTCATTTTCTCATGTATTCTGGAGCTTAAAACAGTGTTTCAAGAGAACATTAATCTGAGAAACGATAGTTAATTTATGAGAGCTAGGTTTTTATTAACAAAAACTGATCTCTATGTGATAAGTTAGGTCCATCCAATCCATTAAATGGACTAATAGATGGATTGGATATCTATCCATTAAAATGGGCAATGAATGTGTTGGAATGGATCCAAATTCATAAATGATTGATGGTTTATTTTTTTTATCCCTCCATTATTATCTAGTTCAAAATTCATCTATTCCATCCATTGCCACTCTGGAGTAGTATAAAAGCAAACTACTTCAATATTGGGCTATGTTTGGTTCAAAACTAAGTCAAAATAGATTGTAAATATTCAAAAATTGGACAGATTCTAAGTATTAAAAAAAATCTACAATAAACATTTTCCTTCTCTAGAAATAGCAAGTTGACCCAGTCCTCAAGAGCCACAATTGCATAACTTCCCTGTTAATCCTCCAATTCCTTACAGAAAGTGATTGTGATTCAGGAAACATCAACTCTCACTATCTTGAGAGCCATATATGGCTTAAAACAGGCACCAAGAGTTGGTTTAAGAGGCTAAGGGTTTAAAGCAAGTTGGTGTGTACCCTTCACTTCTCATTTAACTAATCATCCTCACATTGTTTATCTACTTGGTCATGTAGATCATATTTTATTATAATCACATGCAATTCATCTCAGGTTTTTCAGTAGCTAATCACAAGCTACACTTATCAACCAACTATATACACCTCCGTTATATGATGTTGTTTGATTAGTGTCAATCTGTTTCTATATATTAAAGAAATATGTAAATTGCCTCCCTGTCTTTCTTCATGAAGGGGGTTGAACAATTTCAACAAGCTTTGGAGATTTTGCCAGATTGCGTACCTGCACAATATGGACTTGCTTTGGGGCTGCTTAGTTTGGCAAAAGATTGCATTAACCTAGGAGCATATCAGTGGGGCGCTTCATTGTTAGAGGTTTTTTCTCTTTCGTTCTTTTTAATAATTGTACAACATTTGAATATTGCCTGAACATGTGTTTATAAGTGGGGGCAATCTTCACCCCACAAGCCAGTTTTGTGGGGTCATGTTAGGCCCAACCACGATTTCTAAGAGTTATCAAGTTAAACTCTTCTATTTTAGCAACATTGAGTTAACCTCGTTGAACTGATTGCAGGAAGCGTCAGAGGTTGCCAGAAAGAGTGCTCATTCTTTCAGGAATATCTCGTGTATTTGGAAACTACATGCGGATATTCAGGTATCATTTTCTTTTTCATTTTTTAATGGTTTCCATATTTTTTTTAAATCTCAGTAATATTGGCTGCAGTAGTCCTTTAATATGTCAATAAGTTAGTATCACAGCATGGATTTTTCTTCGCTGCTATTTTTAGGTATTATTTGTTGCTCATGTATTATTATGTGCTATTTTATTTTGATCTATGGTAGCTTGCATATGCAAGATGTAATCCTTGGATTGAGGAGGTCCAAAAATTGGAATCTAATAAGGAAGCCTTCAGTGCTTCTATCATTTCATGGAGGAAGACCTGCTTTTTGGCTGCAAGACGTGCTAGGTTTTCGTACCAACGAGCATTACACTTGTCTCCATGGCAAGCAAACATTTATAGTGACATTGCAGTAACTTCAGATCTTATTACCTCATTGAGCCAAAATTACAAACATGACTTAAGTGCACGGTATAATCTACGTAATCTGGTTATTTTTAAAGATCTTCTCGACTATTGTGCTCCCTCAACTTAGTTGTTTCAGCAGGCAGCTAGGAGAAAAGATGTCTATTGGAGCCTTGGTACTTGAGGGCGACAATTATGAGTTCTGGGTGGCATTGGGGTGTTTGTCTGATCATAATGCACTAAATCAGCATGCTTTGATCAGAGGACTGCAATTAAATGTGTCCCTAGCTGTTGCTTGGGGATATCTTGGGAAGGTACTGTCTCATGTCATCAGTAAATAGTAAAAATCCAATTTGATAGCTATTTGTTGCTAAGTAATGTATATACTATATAGAACTCTTTTCTGACATAATAGCTGTATATTCCCGCAATATTATTATTTTTCTTTCCTTTTTTTTACATTGGAAATTCTTTATGTGGAGATCTCAGCATGGTTTTGCCTAAATTTCAGTTGTATTTTAAAGCGGGCGAAAAGCAATTGGCAAGGCAAGTGTTTGACCGTGCGCGAAGTATCGATCCTGGCCTTGCATTGCCATGGGCAAGCATGTCAGCTGAGTCTTGCGTTAGGTATTTATCTTGTGTCATTAATCTTGGCACTGTCATGTAGCATGTAAATGGTAATTTAGTCTATTAGTTCACTGGTTTTCTAACTATTTGCCATCTTTATATAGCAGAGAGCTTGCACCAGATGAGGCGTTTGAAAGCTGTTCCCGAGCCGTGCAGATAATGCCTGTAGATTTCTAATTTCTGTGACTTAACATGCATGAATTTGGAAATGTGTTTATATTTTCCTACTGTTGGTGTTTGCTGTTTATTTACCACCACCCTTAAGTTTAGCCAAATATATATGTATGTATGTATGTATGTATATTTGTGGCACATTATTTTAGCCAAATAATTTTCTCTGGTTTGTTAAATTTGTTATTACCTGCTTTGAAATATTTGTTGGTTACCGTGCAGTTAGCTGAATTCCAAATTGGGCTAACTAAGCTTGCTTTGCTGAGTGGCCATCTTTCATCGTCACAGGTTAGATTATATGATAGATTAGTGATTTGCTGTGCTTATTACACGCTTTCTTTTGCCTCTTGTTAGTTTGTGATGACTGGGAAGAAACAGAAATTGTGAGAAAGTTTGCTCTGAATTTTGTTCTGTATTTTTCTAATTAAACCTATGGTTATAGTAGGACATTGAACCCTACATTTACAACAACTAACTAATAACAGAATGATGGTTGCTGTCAGCAGTTATGAACTCTACAAGATTCTAGTCAAACTTCAGAGACCAACCTAGCGAGTTTGAGCGGCACATCGTACACATTACCTGAAACTTGCGAGGGGGGGCTAGAGGCTTTCACTCCTAGTGGTCGCTGATTTTAAGGTGTCACATGAATAACCGTCAGCTGTTTCCTATGTCCAATTCCATGTTTATTTCAGGCATTCATGGCGAATTGGATCGTGACCAAAAGTTATGGTGTTCTACTGTCACAATAAAACTAGGTCAGCAAAGGGAACTGAAGGCTTTGAAAGGAGTCTGTAGCCAGAGTTTCTGTTGTTGCTTGAGCCGAACTTGCATACTCCACATGAGCATTTTGCAAACTGTACAATAACAGAACTAATTCTAGATCTTGTAGAACCTCTTCTTTAACCTTAGAAAATCCACCGAAAAAGGGCTCATAGAACCTGCATTAACACATATACTCCAGATTTCTCAAGAAACTGAAGCCTAGAGACTAAACTATAGTGATTTTGAGCTCTACAATCTGCACTAAATGATACTCCCTATTACACCTCTTATGAAACAACTGCCTACCCAGAAATCCATGCTGATGCTACATCTAACTGTCACAGGTTTTTGGAGCTATTCAGCAGGCTGTTCAGCATTCCCCTCACTATCCTGAATCCCATAACTTACATGGACTGGTATGTGAGGCTCGAAAAGATTACAAGTCTGCTGCTACGTTTTATAGGTTAGCACGTCATGCATTTAGCATCGGTTCAGAGAGTAATCAAAACTCACGTATCAGGGATATTTCTATCAATTTGGCTAGATCACTTTCCAAGGTAGATATACTAGAGATCTCTTAGTCCTATTTATTTTATAAAATCCTGTGATTATGTTCATTAACTTGACACTTTTATTTAGGCAGGGAATGCTGCCGACGCTTTGCAGGAATGTGAAAATTTGAAGAAAGAAGGTTTGGGTTCAAATTTTTTTTCTTCCAAAGTTTTAAAGCCTTATCGCTGGGATTGTATGTTAAATTAATATTACTATTTCTCCAGTTAATTAATGTTACTATAATTATTCCTGTTCAGTCTAAATTTTCTAACTGATTTTTGCTCATAATTCCTGAGAATGAGTTACGAAGTAAATAAAAGCTGTGTATTAATGCCACATGTTAAGCACATGATTTGGGCATGCTATGCTCGTGTTATAGCCTGTGATTTACGTATGTTTTTTTCTTTTCAATATGGTGTGAAAATTATTTGAACTTTTGTCACCCTCTTTACACATTTGTATGGTATGTTGTTCAAGGGGTGCTTGATGAAGAAGGTTTGCACGTGTATGCTTTCTCGTTATGGCAACATGGTCAGAATGATTTGGCTCTCTCTGTAGCTGGGAGTCTTGCTGCAAGTCTTTCTTCTATGAAAAAAGCATCTGTGGCGGCATCCATTTGTTTCATCAGTAGATTAGTGTACTTCATATGTGGACCGGATGCCGTCATCACTAGCATTGCCAATATGCCAAAGGAGCTATTTCAGAGTTCAAAAGTTAGTTTTGTTATGTCAGCTATCAATGCTCTTGATGGACAAAATCGTCTCGGATTGGTTGTCTCAAGTACCCGATGTTTTCTCAAATATCAAGAAGAAATTTCTAGGATGCACTTTTTAATAGCGCTTGGGAAATTGGTATTTTTTTAGGCTATTGACTTTGATTCTTCATATCTCCTCGATTTCCTAGTAAAAATGTTTGAAAAAGAAGATGAGAGGGCAAAATGTAATGGTATGATTTTGACAGGTGAAAAATGAATCTGATGGCTGCCTTGACATTAAAAGCGGAGTTGCATACCTCAGGAAAGCACTGCACATGTTTCCTAACTGTAATTTGATGAGGTAGTTTTTTTTATAAAACGTTTCGTTCAAAAATAGTAGTAATTTGATTTAACCGATTTTTAGTTAAAGTTAACCATTTAGTCGCGAGATTCTTTATTTTGGTCCATGATAAGGGGATTATGGGTTGAGCGGTTTAGGAGTAGGAAAGAAGGAAAAGAGAGAAAAGTTATGTTTGGAACTCAAATAAAGTGATGGAAAACCAGATAAAAAGAATGAAAAGATTAGAGTTGTGTTTCTGATAGCTGAATAGAAAGAAGGGGATGAATTTTTCCTATGGTTTTCCCTTCATAAATGAACTCTCCTTCCCCTTCACAAACTATCAAAATATGCTCAATGTGTTTCCCCTAATATGATTTCCTATTATTCATTTATATCTAATCAATCCCCTTTCAGTCCCTTCTAACTAAACTAGTATTGAGTAACTAACAAAACAGTTGTCCTTATTTTACACTAGTGATAGATTCTAACAAGTTAAGGGTAATATACTGAAAATATTATTGATAGGATGTAAATATGATATAATAGATGAACCTTATACTCCTATATATAGTATTCATTAGGTCTAATATCATGACAGGTGGACTCTTTAGTTAGTTATAGGATTAGGCTGTGATATATATATGTAAATAAAAGGCAAATCATTAGAGAGAGGGCATCTTGTCATTTGAAAGAGTTAAGGCCTTTGGCTGTTGAAGTGAGGACTCGCAATTCACACCATAACACAGTTTTTTCCCCTCCCTATTTCAGTCTAATACATTTTAGTTTGTAATTGTTTCAATTAGTATCAGAACACAAATCGAGAAATGGTCCTTACACCTCACTTAGTGGGATAAGGCTTGGTTGTTGTTGAATTGTATCAATTAGTATCAGAACTCTTATCTTGGAGCTGTGGGATTGCTCTTGAAAATGATTCCAACATTTGATGAAAGGAGGCTTATTGGTGGCTGATCAAGATAGAGCTGTATTTTGGGGATAGGGGAACATCAGAGGTGATAGTTACTTTTGGTGGTGGCATTAGAAAATTGTTAGGGAGGAATAAGTTAAAAAGGTGAGGCTTGATTAATTATAGTAGCTTGTGTTTTAGACTCGTTTGTAAGAACGATAACGGTTAGTGATTCAGATAGATTCTTTGTATCTTAGGAAATAATACTTTCTTTAGTTTCTTTACTTGTAAATTGTGTTCATCTTGTATAAAAATAGCATTATGCTGAGTGTGTTACTGTATAAAAAATGTTTTTATCTTTTATCTTCATACTGATAATACCCCTTAGCTTTTGAGTTTTAGGGAAGTTTTTTTGGTCAGTACTCTCTGATCTAATTTTTTAACCATGCATGTTTTGATCTTGCTTGCTTTGTGTGAAGTTCACTAACATCTTTTATGCTGCACATTTCACTGGGACAGGAATCTTCTGGGATATCTCTTGCTATACTGTGAAGAGCTAAACAGTCATCACGTGGCAACTAGGTGTTGTAAACTAGACCGTCCTGATATGTCTGATCAAGAAGGTTTAAAATCAGCTTATGATATTCATGGTGCTGGAGCAGTTGCATGCTATGCCACTGACAACAATAATCCAAAGTTTACTTTTCCAACTTGCTTAAAGAAGTGTTCTAGTCAACCACGAGCTATCAAATACCTGCAGAAGTACTGCTTTTATCTTCCCTTATGCTTTATCACCTGTAACTGCCCAGAAATTTGATCCCTTTTTGATATCATTTAAAATTCCTTCAAGCTAGGCTATGAATATATCACTGCTAGGTCAAATTGTTTTCTGTTAAATCAGGAAATTAAACATTCTTTTACGTTAAATTTTAGTGTGGTTGTAGAGCTTTTTATTTAAAGATATTGAAGCACTAATATCCCCACAACAAGGATAATCATATTGCATTTCCCCCCTCAAAATTGCAGATACATTCATCAGAAACCATGGAGTCATGATGCCCGCTACTTACTTGTTCTTAACTATCTTCAGAAGGCTCGTGAACAGAGATTTCCTCATCATCTATGTAACATACTAAATCGTCTAATTCAAACTGCTCTTTCAAATGAACTGTATAGCGAGACAGAAACACGTCATCAATATAGGCACTTCCAACTTCTACTTTGTGCTTCTGAGATCAGTTTACAATGTGGGAATCACATGAGCTGTATCACTGATGCCAAAAAAGCTTCTCAACTAGTGCTTCCTGATGATTATTTATTCTTTGCACATCTACTATTGGGCCGTTTGTATGCCCTGAAAGGTGATCGTCTAAATTTTCGGAAAGAGTATGCTAAGTGTTTGGAGCTCAGGACAGATTGCCATATTGGTTGGATCTGTCTCAAACTTATGGAATGCCAATATGAACTGGAAATAGATTCAAATGCCATAGACTTGAACTTCGAAGAATGCATTAAAAGGGACGGAAATTCATGGAATATGTGGATGGCTGCATATAACCTAGCGAGAGGAATGAATTTGTGGCAAAAAAGGGATTTAGTCTCAGCCGAAGAGTTCGTGGCTCAGGCTTGTTCGTTGGCAGGTTTTGAAAGCTGCCTCTTTTTATGTCATGGTATGTATTTGCTTTGGGTGAGAGCTTCAAAAAACTATCTTGCATGAATTCTATGTAGTATTACATTACCACTGGAAATACTCAGTCAATTACTTAAATTTGAATATGACCAAGAGATCGACACCGAAGGTTTTTTTAGAGGATAAGAAATGTTACGGGTATGATAATTGTTCTTAAGTCTTATAAATATTACTTGACAAGTATTTTTGTTATTAGCTAATTTATCACCCCAAATCCCAAAAATAATTTATATTATTTTATTAGAATAAAACTCGTTGATCTCCTGTTTTTGCGTGACTGGATATTGTCAATTGGCAGTTAGTTGTCTCTGGATCCTTTTTGCCCTCATCTCTACCTCCCGTGCATCAATGATAAAGTTTTTGTATAATATCCATAGGATCATATTGTTTTATTTTATGTCAGGCGCCATCTGCATGGAGCTTGTCAGGCAGCACAATAGTCCTCACTTCCTATCACGGGCTATCAATAGCCTTACCAAAGTTCATGAGCTTTCACTGATTCCCTTACCTTTTGCCTCCATATTGTTGGCTCAAGCAGAAGGAAGCCTCGGTTCTAAGGAGAGATGGGACAGAAACCTTCGCCTTGAATGGTACAATTGGTCATCAGGTTTGATTTCTATGCTTTTTTCGAAAAAATTATAATTTTTTAAGTCGTGAGTGAGGAATGGAAGAACTAAGTATAGTTCAGTTTCTGTTGCCTTCTTCCTTATAAGAGTGTCACTATCATTGAATGTTGGGGCTGTGGTGCGGGATTATTAGTTTCAACCAATTCAAATGAATTAATCCGTTAACTGGTATTTGTAAGGTTGAGTTGGAATGCTTTTTGATTTATTAGTGGACTCCCAATAGATCAGCAGAATCTCATGCAATAATTGATCAGCAGAATTTCATGCAATAATTGATATTGGTTATTATTATTCAATAATTGCTAACCTCTGGATGAATGTCTGCTACTTTTGTGTAGAAATGAGGCCTGCAGAGGTTTACTTTCAGATGCATTTGGTTGCAAGACAGTTGAAAGTTGGGCCAAGCTCTATCTCTAGGATGGAGTCCTCTCAAAGTCCTGAGAGATGGGTTATTCGGGCAATACACATGAATCCTTCTTGCATGCGATATTGGAGGGCTTTACAGAAGCTAATGGAATAATCTTGAAAACAAAAGGGAACAAGTTTCACGATAGGGAGTAATCGGTTTCTTTATATATTTAACTTTTATTGTCTTTTCTATTTGAGAAATAGGTTGTTTGATCAAATATATACATTATAAGTGGAAATGTGGAATTTCATATCTTGATCAAAGCAAGAGTTAAATGATAACAGTTTGATAGGAGTACTTTCATACTCGAGCAAAGAAAAAAATATTAAATGTGTATTAATTAAACTGATTACTTGCATATTAATTAAATTGATTTCTTGTTAGCAAATGAATCTTGCATGGTGGTTAGTTTTTCTTATTGGTGTTGGTACCGCCCTGGGTTAGGTGGTGTTTGTATTGTTGTTTTTCTTTTTAATTGGTGTTCGTATTAGTGTTTTGTAATTTCTATCCACCGGTCTTTCTTTATCCTGTGCAGGAACATGGTGTTAATAATATAGGGTAAACTGCACTTTTTGCCCTTAAGTTTCAAAATGTTGTGATTTTGGCTCCCTATTAAAAAAAATGGCAAAAGTGACACCGTGTTTAGGGAAATATGCTCTTTTGACCCTGTAACATTTATTTGTTTCTGGGTTAAAGGATAACTAGAAAAGGGTAATAAGAAAGGGTTAAAGGGTAGTTAGAAAAAAATAAGATAAAAGGATAATCTAAATTTTGTGATTTTTTGCAACAGTTGAGTATCGGAAGGGTAACAGTGATAACTTTTAGAAAGATAAAGGACAAAAACGGGAAAAATAAAAGATAAAGGATGAAAATAAGTTAAGGGACTATTTATGTAATTTTGTCTAAAAAAATGACTTCATTTCTTATATAAAAAAATATTTAAGTATCTAATCAATTTCATCTTACATGAGTCATGTTAACAAGTGTCAAGGGCAGCGTTGAAAAATATACTTTTAGCATGAGAATTTATTATACAACTTCCAAGATATTATCATATTAAACCTTTAACAAATTTCCTGTGACATTTGTTAGCATTTTCCTATAAATGTTATTGACACTATATATTACTCCCTCCGATCTTATATATAAGAAAATATCACAACTTTTAAGGTGTAGTTATTGCTTAAAAGACTTTTTCTACCTGTTATTTAATGTTTTTGTTTTTAATATTAGTGGATGTATATAATACTTCGCAACTTTTATGAATGTATATTTTTAAAAATATTCAAAAAGTTACACCGACTAATGATTGCATTAGTTTTGATGTTTTTTGGTTCATTCAACTCTTTTTGCCACTAGCGATCATCAACACACCCTTTGAAATCCTTTAATTATTACAGGAAAAACATATTGTGTAACAATCATCGGTCAACTACTGAGATTAAGTTCTTTGTCAAGTTGGGAATATGTTTCACAGATTTCAATTTCCATACAAACCAATTCAAATGATCTTGATTACTGCTCGACTCCCTGCACTTTTCGCTCGCACCCAGCTGAAACGACCAAAATAGCCCTGCACTAGTTAAGTCACGCTGCACAACTTAACTAGCGCTGCGTGACTTAACTAGCGCTGCGTGAGTTAACTGGCGCAGCGTTACTTAAGTCATTTAACAGCAACTCAACAAACACACAAACCTCCATTTTCCAACTTCTCTCAAACACTAAATTTTCACCCCCAAATTCGAATTTCACCATTCTTGCGCCATTCAAAGTCAATTTCGCCCACAATATCAAGTAAGTGATGATTATCCTACTTCATTGCATTTTTTTGGTTGAAATTTTCGAATTTTTGAAGAAATTTAACATTTTTAGGTTTTTATAAATTTTGCTTGCATGTTAGTTTTTATGATTGTTAGTGATGATTGAACTTAGGAATTGTTGTTTAGATGTTGTTTATGGTACAATGTGGTAGTTTAGGGTTTAAAAATTGTTAGATTTCTTAGTTGTTTAAAAATTGCACTCTATGTGTTTGGTAAAATGTCAAAATGGTTATTTTTGTTTTTTTTTGGATTACTAATGATGAAATTAGTTAGAATATAGTTTATTAATGTTGATTATAGTATGTTTGACTACAATGTGGTAAATTACGGATTGAAATGACACTGTCGAAACTTTAGTGTTGCTCTTGAATTGTTAGAAATGACACAATGTCTGTGTGAAAATGTGTCATTGATTTTGTGCTTTTTAAAATGTTGTGTTGTGCAGATATGTCTCAGAGGGAGATGACTGACAGACTTAGGTTAGGGAGACCTACCTCTACTAGTAGTGCACGGAGGGAGAAGCAAGCAATAGTCTCTCCTTTAGTTGGTCGAGGTCGAGGGAGAGTGGGGGGCACGAGACTTGCCAGTGTTGATGTTGTTGGGCCCTCTTCATCACAGACTGGTCCATCCTAGACGATGAACCCAACACAATATCAGGTTTGTCAGGATCCTTGGCCTCAGGTGTATCAGTTTAAGGATCCTCAGCCTCACCAGTATCAGTTTGAGCAGGAGGAGCAGCCTGATATTGAGGAGCCTGAGCAGCAGAAGCAGGAGCAGACTCAGCCTCAACAGGATGATGATGGTGGGGGTCTTTTTCAAGGGGTGTTGAGGGTGGTGTACGAGGCCGGACCAGACGGCTATGCAGAATGGGCCTTCTAACCTCTCGCTTTTACCTCGATTTGGTGGACATGTGACATGCAGAATATGGATCGATGCCGATGTAAGTATATTTTAATGTATTTTACTATTTATACAACTTATTCTAATTATTATTGTATTTATTTAATGTTAAAATTAAAATTTATGTTAGAATATATTTAATGTTTATTTTACTTATTATTTATTCAACGGTGTTGTTTGTTGTTTTTTGTTTTTGTATTTCAGTTTCGAAAAAAACATAGGGTGAAAGGTATCTCGCACGGGAAGAAGCTTAGCCTTAAAAACTTGACGGTGCCTCAGCCGGGAGTACAAAACGATTGGTTTTGGGACGTGGTGAATCTGTCCGGTCTAACTCCCCTCCTGACTAGTGGGTACGAGAACATCTCTCACGGACTAGTTTATGCGATGTCAGAGAGATGGCATGAGGATACCAACAGCTTCCATCTACATGTTGGGGAGATGACCATCACACTAGATGATGTTGCGTTTCTCCTAGGCATCCCCATCATTGGGAGGCTCCTTCCTGATAGAGAGGTAACCCGTGCCGAGGCGATGGAGATGATGCAGGTGGACCTGCTTTTTTCCGCGGAGGATGCCGCTAAGGAGATGATCAGACATGGTGGTGTTTATATCAGATTTGGTGTATTGTAGAGGCGCTACGAGGAGCTCTTGAATAGGTGTAATCAGCTGGTTGAGATTGACACGGAGGAGGAGGAAGACGAGCGAGCTCAAGTTAGGCTGGCCTGCGTTAAGGCGTTTCTGTTGCTCTTGCTTCGATGAACCATTTTTTCCCGCAAGAACAACAAAAACATTAATCTGTTGTGGCTGCTTACGCTGCAAGATATGGACGAGTTGGACAACTGGTCATGGGGTGGGATGTGGCTTGCATTCTTGTACGAGCAGCTATCTTTGACCTCCGATTCATCAGTGACATCCTGTGGTGGTTACATGACCTTGCTTGTGGTAAATTTGTGCCTTGTTTAACTTGTTTTTCTTCTCTTTTACGTTGTTTGTATAATTCTTGTGTTGATGTGTATTTGGTTCTTTGTGTTTGCAGGGATGGACTTTGGCGCACTTCATGAACCTCATTTCGAGGGTTCTTAATGATGTGTACAACCCGACATTTGCCTCGCTTGTGAGTCGGTGGAAACCTCCTAGGGGCTTTACGGACCCTGGACACTATAGAGATGTCATTGATGCATTGGATCATTCTCATGTCATCTGGAGGCTGTACGAGAGACGACGACACATCACGTCCTTTTAGGACATATGCTGGTACTCCGGATGGATCATGGCCGGCAGAGATAGGATGGTCCGTCACTTGCAAGAGCGGGTTCTTAGACAGTACAGATATTTCCAGACACGACCCAGGTCTCCTACAGCTGTTGAGCTTATTGTAGCAAATGACGTGGGCCAGGCTTTCTTGGAGTTTGCTTTACATGTCCTCAACCAGCAGCAGAGGGGTGAACCAGTGCCAGAGGACCAGCCGTGGTCTCATAGTATGGGGTACATGAGATGGTTCATCAGAGTATCACATCCTATTGTGAACCCCCCTGCGGCCATTCCTGACTACGCAGCTCAGGCACCTCCTCGTCCTGTCCCTCCTTACGAGGAGGTTCTTGTTGACCAACAGTGGGCCAGACATCCTCCCGACCCATATCAAATCATCGGCAACATCAGAGCCAGAGTGGATAGTGCTATGGGGCATCCTGATGTGTTTGGTAATCCAAAGGTTCTTCGCATGATGTAGGGTATACAGTCTGAGTGGAGCATGCTGGAGCAGATGCCGGTTCCACGACGGAGAAGTAGGAGTCCACAACAGTATGGTGGTTTAGACATTTTGACTTTTATGTAGTGTTTTTTATGACATTATGTTGGATTTGGTTGTAATCATATTGGCGCTTTTTAGCGTTTTTATGACATTTTCCGTTATTTTGGTCCTTTAATTTTCGTAATTTGTTTATGAGTTAACACATGCTGGAATGAATAATGAAAATTGCATGCAATTGAATGAATGAATGTATGAAAGAAAGAATGAAAAAAAAAGAAAGGGAAAATAGAGGTTTCTGCCTCTCTAGTAATCTGCACAGACTATGCGCTAGTTAACTCACGCATGTGTTAAATTTGTACATGAGTTAACTTGCGCAGTGTTTAAGATGTAACACCCCGTTCTCCCAACAGTATTAATTAACAAATTAAATCAGAGTTTTTCACCAAAAACGGAATGCTACATTTTCGTTCAAATAAAATCTCCGAATTAACGGATGAATAAATATTCTCCAATAAAATAGTCAATAATAATTAACTTCAAAACTTCGCAGCGGAATTATTTTAAGCAACTAAATAATCTTTGGCACGCAGGCCTCATCAAAAGTTTCATAAATCAAAATTAATACGTAAGGAAAGAGAAAACAAGCAACAAATTCCCGTCCCATTACGTATCAGAGCCCTAAGACACTTGAGCCGACATCTCTACTAATCTTCATTACCTGCACTTGCCCACAAGGCGGCAATTCCAGCAGAAGGGGTGAGATTCACAAACAACAATAGATAACATAATTCACCAATTAAACTCAACAGCAACAGTATAATGAATAATCAATTATCATTTATAATTTGAACAATTCAACAACATGGTCAACAACGACACTGACAACTCAACCAACAACAACAACAACAACGACAACGACAACAACAATGCAACTAATGCAAATGCATGTGGTACCATTTTACGCGCGTTGAATGCTAAGCATTCCGGGGCATGAGCCCCCAACGGTTGAATGAAATAACATTCCAGGGCATAAGCCCTCAACAGTTGAGTTATAAACACTCCAGGGCATAAGCCCTCAACGATTGAGTGTAAACACTCCAGGGCATAAGCCCTCAACAGTGGTATGAGTATGAAATGGACTCAATGGTGTATATTGTAACGCCCACTTTATTTATTTAATTATTTTATTAGAGTATATAGTATATTGTTATATATTATATGATTTTAATGATGTTTGTGACGTATGAGATGATGTTGTGGTGTGACGTTTATTTTATTGTTTAATAAAATAAAATATGTGATGAAAATTAAGATGGGATATAATAACAAATATTTTGAGAGATGGGGTTGTTTTCTTAAATAAGATAGAGTTGTGGGGATAAGTAAGAATAGAAATAATTATATAAGGGAGTTAGGTTTAGAAAGAAACAGTCAGTACGTTACAGACTTTTGGCAAGAAGGGAGAAAAATGGCTAGAGAAGAAGGAACCCCAATTCTGCAATATTACCAGGTAAGGGTGAGCCTAACTTCAATTGTATTTACTGTAATTCATCTAGTTGTGATTAACATAGGAATTGAAAGAGAGTTTGAGAGATTTCATAAGTTAGGGTTTTGTAGGGTTTATGATGAATTGATGTTAGAATGATGTGAATTGGTGTATAAACCTGTTACAGAACCTAGATTAATCACTAGGACTATAATTCTGATAGATTAGAAGCATAAAACGAAGAATTGGACGAGTTTTGGCGAGGTTTTGAGCGAACCCGCAGCCTGTTATGCGACCGCTCGCCGTGGCGAGCAGAACAGTTTAACTCGCGAGGCGAGCAACACCACTCGCCGTGGCGAGAAACCCTTTAGTGCTCGCGAGGCGAGCAACATCACTCGCCGTAGCGAGCAAGTGGCAGAACGCAATTTAAGTAGCTCGCCGTGGCGAGCAGTCCCATTCGCCACAGCGAGCAATGTGGTCTCAGACCACTATAACTTGAGTTTCAGAACTCTATTTTGAGCGAGGCTTTGAGGGTAGACTTTTGGATAGCATTAGAGATGTTTAAGACCTAAATTAGAACCTGTAATGACGCTGTAAGATGGTTTTAAGACGTTGGCGTTAATCTATGATTTAAATGATTATTAAGTGAGGTTTAGGAACGAAGTACAAATGATGTTTGTGATGATAACTATGTGCTGTGAATATATATGTTAAGTGTGCTGAGCTGCTGCCATGTATTGTATATTTGCATGTGTCGATAAAGAGTCGTATTTGAGGTTAAGACGTTGTAATATCTTGTTTAAGAATTAAAGAGTCGAGTCCATGCATTTGCATATTTTGAGACGGTGGAGCTTATGCTCAAAGCGACGGTGAAGCTTATTAAAGCTAAAATATTGGTACCACATGCATGATGTTAAGATGTTAGAGTTGCATTGTCGAGTCATGTGTTTGAGATGTTTTGAGACGGTTGTTTATGAAGATGTTTTAAGATGATCTGTATATTTGGATGTTTGAGACGTTCCTGTTTTATGTGATGAATATTGTTGTTGTTGTTAGGCATAATTATTTGAATTATATGTTAATATAATTGTTGTGAATCTCACCCCTTCTGTTGGAATTGCCGCCTTGTGGGCAAGTGCAGGTGACCAAGCTTAGGTTCGTCGATGTGAGAGGTTCTTGTGGAGTCTTAGGAGCTCTGATACGTAACGGGATGGGGATTATTATTATTTCTATTCCTTTTATGTATCATGTTGATTTATTATGATGTTTGCGACGTAACTTGATTTGAGATGTTTTATGAGGCTTTTGTGCCAAGAATAATTTATTTAAGATTTTGAGACGTTTATGAATTCCGCTGCTATGTTTGAATATTGTTTCAGAATAAATTATTATTCGATTTGATTTAAAAGATTTTATGAAATGTGACATCCTGATTTATGTGTTATACTCTGATTAAATGTATGAAAATTTTTAAGCTGGGATTTCGGGGTGTTACAATTGGTATCAGAGCAGGTCGGTCCGTCCGGCCAATTAGAGAGTCGAGTGACGGTGTCTTAGAGTTAGAATATTATAGTTATATTATTCTAACTTATGTTTGCTTTATAGAGGAATAAGATGGCTGGAAGAAATGATGTTGCTCTTGCTGCTGCTTTGCAAGCAATGGCCCAAGCTGTGGGAAATCAGAACAATGCTGGTGGGAACGACGGGACTAGGATATTAGAGACTTTTCTGAGGAACCACCCGCCTACCTTCAAAGGGCGATATGATCCTGACGGGGCTCAGACGTGGCTCAAGGAAGTTGAGCGGATCTTTAGAGTGATGCAGTGCGAAGATGGTCAGATGGTACGGTTTGGTACCCATATGTTGGCGGAGGAGGCTGATGACTGGTGGGTTGGTATTCGACCTATCCTAGAGGAAGGAGGTGCTATTGTGACTTGGGCTGTGTTTAGGAGAGAATTCCTGAACCGTTACTTTCCTGAGGATGTCCGGGGAAAGAAGGAGATCGAGTTTCTTGAGCTGAAGCAAGGAAATATGTCTGTGACGGAGTATGCGTCGAAGTTTGTGGAACTGGCAAAGTTCTACCCCCATTATACAGCTGAGAATGCTGAGTTTTCCAAGTGCATCAAGTTTGAGAATGGCTTGCGTCCTGAGATTAAGAGGGCAATTGGTTACCAGAAGATTCGAAATTTCTCTGAGCTGGTGAGTAGTTGCAGAATTTATGAGGAGGATACCAAGGCTCACTACAAGGTAGTGAATGATAGGAAAGCTAAGGGTCAGCAGAGTCGTCCCAAACCTTATGATTCTCCCAGAGATAAGGGTAAGCAAAGAGTGAATGATGAGAGGCGACCACAGAAGAAGGATGCTCCTGCTGAGATTACCTGTTATAATTGCGGGCAGAAAGGCCACAAGAGTAATGCGTGTCCTGTTGATGTGAAGAGGTGTTACCGATGCGGGCAGAGAGGGCATATTACCGCAGACTGCAAGCTTGATGATGTTGTGTGTTTCAACTGTGATGAGCAAGGACATATTGGCTCGCAGTGCAAGAAGCCAAAGAAAGTTAGGACTACTGGAAGGGTTTTCGCGTTGACCGGCACTCAGACTGAGAGTGAGGATCGCTTGATCAGAGGTACTTGCTATATTAATGATATACCTTTAGTTGCTATTATTGATACTGGCGCTACGCATTGTTTTGTTGCTTATGATTGTGCTGTTAAGTTGGGTCTTGTTATGTCTGATATAATTGGAGAGATGGTTGTCGAAACTCCAGCTAAGGGTTCGGTGACTACTTCTCGTGTGTGTTTAAGTTGTCCGTTGTCTATGTTCGATCGTAATTTTGAGATGGATTTAGTCTGCCTACCTTTGACCGGTATGGATGTAATTCTCGGGATGAATTGGTTAGAGTACAACCGTGTGCTTATCAACTGTTTTCGCAAGACGGTGTATTTCTTGTCTGAAGAGGAAGAAAGTGGAGCAGAATTTTTATCTACCAAGCAGCTGAAACAATTAGGACGAGATGGAGTTTTGATGTTTTCTCTGATGGCATCCTTATCTATTGAGAATCAAGAGAAGATTGACGAACTGCAAGTGGTGTGCGAGTTTCCTGAAGTATTTCCTGATGAAATTCCTGATGTGCCTCCTGAAAGAGAAGTTGAGTTTGCGATTGATCTTGTTCCTGGAACGAAGCCGGTGTCTATGACACCTTACCGTATGTCAGCTTCTGAGTTAGCTGAGTTAAAGAAGCAATTGGAGGATCTGCTTGAGAAGAAGTTTATAAGACCAAGTGTTTCACCTTGGGGAGCGCCTGTATTGCTAGTGAAGAAGAAGGATGGGAGTATGAGGTTGTGTATTGACTACCGTCAGTTGAACAAGGTAACTATAAAGAATAGGTATCCACTTCCGAGGATTGATGATTTGATGGATCAGTTAATGGGTGCATGTGTGTTTAGCAAGATTGACTTAAGGTCGGATTATCATCAGATAAAAGTGAAAGATGAAGATATGCAGAAGACGGCCTTTAGAACTCGATATGGTCATTATGAGTATAAAGTGATGCCTTTCGGTGTTACGAACGCGCCGGGAGTATTTATGGAGTATATGAATCGGACCTTCCAGGCATTTTTGGATCGTTTTGTGGTGGTGTTTATTGACGACATTTTGATATATTCCAAATCCGAAGAAGAACATGCTGAACATTTGAAGATTGTCTTGCAAGTATTGAAAGAAAAGAAGTTGTATGCTAAATTGTCTAAGTGTGAGTTTTGGTTGAAGGAAGTTAGTTTTCTCGGTCATATTATTTCCGGCGATGGAATAGCAGTTGATCCATCTAAAGTTGAAGCAGTGTCGCAATGGGAGACTCCGAGGTCGGTTACTGAGATTAGAAGCTTTTTGGGATTGGCTGGTTATTATAGAAGATTTATAGAAGGGTTTTCTAAGTTGGCACTTCCGTTAACGCAGTTGACGTGTAAAGGTAAAGCCTTTGTGTGGGATGCTCAATGTGAGAGTAGCTTCAATGAGTTGAAGAAGCGGTTGACGACAGCTCCAGTTTTAATTTTGCCAAAGCCTGAAGTACCTTTTGTGGTGTATTGTGATGCGTCTAAGTTGGGTTTAGGTGGTGTACTGATGCAAGACGGTAAAGTGGTTGCTTATGCATCCAGGCAGTTGAGGATTCATGAACGAAATTATCCTACCCATGATCTTGAGTTGGCTGCAGTGGTATTTGTGTTGAAAATTTGGAGACACTATTTGTATGGTTCGAGGTTTGAAGTGTTTAGTGATCACAAGAGCTTGAAGTACCTGTTTGATCAGAAAGAATTAAATATGAGACAGAGGAGATGGCTCGAGTTATTGAAGGATTATGATTTTGATTTGAGTCACCATCCGGGTAAAGCTAACGTAGTTGCTGATGCCTTGAGTAGGAAAACGCTGCATATGTCTGCTATGATGGCGGAAGAGTTTGAACTATTGGAACAATTCAGAGATTTGAGTTTAGTTTGTGAAAGATCACATCAGAGTGTAAAGCTAGGAATGTTGAGAATTGACAATGATTTTCTGAAAAATATTAAAGAAGCGCAGAAGGAAGATGTTAAGTTTGTAGATTTGCTTGTTGTGAGTAACCAGACTGCAGATGGTGACTTTAGAGTAGATGATCACGGTGTGTTGAGGTTCCGAGGTAGAATCTGTA
This sequence comes from Medicago arabica, assembly GCA_946800305.1. Taxonomy (NCBI): domain Eukaryota; kingdom Viridiplantae; phylum Streptophyta; class Magnoliopsida; order Fabales; family Fabaceae; genus Medicago; species Medicago arabica. Next base: position 58,522,218 of record OX326970.1, on the reverse strand, counting down.
TTCCGGACAACGATGAGATGAAGAAGGCAATCCTTGAAGAGAGCCATAGAAGTAGCTTGAGTATTCACCCAGGAGCTACGAAGATGTACCATGATTTGAAGAAGTTGTTTTGGTGGTCTGGATTAAAACGTGATGTGGCACAGTTTGTATATTCTTGTTTAGTTTGTCAGAAATCGAAGATAGAACGTCAGAAACCTGCGGGTATGATGGTACCGTTGGATGTGCCAGAGTGGAAATGGGATAGCATATCCATGGATTTTGTGACGAGTTTGCCGACTACTCCAAGAGGGAACGATGCTATTTGGGTGATTGTTGATAGGTTAACAAAGTCAGTCCATTTTCTACCAATCAATATCACTTTCCCTATGGTTCGGTTAGCAGAGATTTACATTCAAGAGATAGTAAGATTGCATGGTGTTCCTTCGAGCATTGTGTCAGATAGAGATCCAAGATTCACTTCTAGATTTTGGAAAAGTTTGCAAGAAGCTTTAGGGTCTTATTTGAAGTTGAGCTCGGCGTATCATCCGCAGACAGATGGTCAATCCGAGAGGACGATTCAATCGTTGGAAGATTTGTTAAGGGTGTGTGTACTCGAACAGGGAGGAGCTTGGGATAATCACCTCCCGTTGATAGAATTCACTTACAATAACAGTTACCATTCTAGTATTGGAATGGCACCTTTCGAGGCTTTGTATGGAAGAAGATGTAGAACCCCGTTGTGTTGGTTTGAGTCGGGTGAAAGTGTGGTTTTAGGACCAGATATTGTGCAACAAACCACTGAGAAGGTAAGAATGATCCAAGAGAATATGAAAGCATCGCAGAGTCGACAAAAGAGTTATCATGACAAGCGTAGGAAGGACCTTGAGTTCCAAGAGGGAGATCATGTGTTTTTACGAGTTACTCCAATGACCGGTGTAGGTCGTGCCTTGAAGTCGAAGAAGTTGACTCCAAAGTTTATTGGTCCGTATCAGATATCAGAGAGGATTGGGACGGTGGCTTATCGTGTTGGATTACCACCGCATTTATCGAATTTGCACGATGTTTTTCATGTGTCGCAACTGAGGAAGTACGTTCCGGATCCATCTCATGTGATCCAAAGTGACGATGTACAAGTGAGGGACAACCTTACGGTTGAAACTCTACCCTTAAGGATCGATGATCACAAGGTGAAGTTGTTGAGAGGCAAAGAGATACCTCTAGTGAGAGTGGTTTGGAGTGGAGCGACTGGTGAAAGCTTAACTTGGGAGCTTGAAAGTAAGATGTTGGAGTCGTATCCAGAGTTGTTTAATCGAGGTAAGATTTTCGAGGACGAAAATCCTTTAAGTGGGGGAGAGTTGTAACACCCACTTTATTTATTTAATTATTTTATTAGAGTATATAGTATATTGTTATATATTATATGATTTTAATGATGTTTGTGACGTATGAGATGATGTTGTGGTGTGACGTTTATTTTATTGTTTAATAAAATAAAATATGTGATGAAAATTAAGATGGGATATAATAACAAATATTTTGAGAGATGGGGTTGTTTTCTTAAATAAGATAGAGTTGTGGGGATAAGTGAGAATAGAAATAATTATATAAGGGAGTTAGGTTTAGAAAGAAACAGTCAGTACGTTACAGACTTTTGGCAAGAAGGGAGAAAAGTGGCTAGAGAAGAAGGAACCCCAATTCTGCAATATTACCAGGTAAGGGTGAGCCTAACCTCAATTGTATTTACTGTAATTCATCTAGTTGTGATTAACATAGGAATTGAAAGAGAGTTTGAGAGATTTCATAAGTTAGGGTTTTGTAGGGTTTATGATGAATTGATGTTAGAATGATGTGAATTGGTGTATAAACCTGTTACAGAACCTAGATTAATCACTAGGACTATAATTCTGATAGATTAGAAGCATAAAACGAAGAATTGGACGAGTTTTGGCGAGGTTTTGAGCGAACCCGCAGCCTGTTATGCGACCGCTCGCCGTGGCGAGCAGACCTACTCGCCGTGGCGAGCAGAACAGTTTAACTCGCGAGGCGAGCAACACCACTCGCCGTGGCGAGAAACCCTTTAGTGTTCGCGAGGCGAGCAACATCACTCGCCGTAGCGAGCAAGTGGCAGAACGCAATTTAAGTAGCTCGCCGTGGCGAGCAGTCCCACTCGCCACAGCGAGCAATGTGGTCTCAGACCACTATAACTTGAGTTTCAGAACTCTATTTTGAGCGAGGCTTTGAGGGTAGACTTTTGGATAGCATTAGAGATGTTTAAGACCTAAATTAGAACCTGTAATGACGCTGTAAGATGGTTTTAAGACGTTGGCGTTAATCTATGATTTAAATGATTATTAAGTGAGGTTTAGGAACGAAGTACAAATGATGTTTGTGATGATAACTATGTGCTGTGAATATATATGTTAAGTGTGCTGAGCTGCTGCCATGTATTGTATATTTGCATGTGTCGATAAAGAGTCGTATTTGAGGTTAAGACGTTGTAATATCTTGTTTAAGAATTAAAGAGTCGAGTCCATGCATTTGCATATTTTGAGACGGTGGAGCTTATGCTCAAAGCGACGGTGGAGCAATTGCTCAAAGCGACGGTGAAGCTTATTAAAGCTAAAATATTGGTACCACATGCATGATGTTTAGATGTTAGAGTTGCATTGTCGAGTCATGTGTCTGAGATGTTTTGAGACGGTTGTTTATGAAGATGTTTTAAGATGATCTGTATATTTAGATGTTTGAGACGTTCCTGTTTTATGTGATGAATATTGTTGTTGTTGTTAGGCATAATTATTTGAATTATATGTTAATATAATTGTTGTGAATCTCACCCCTTCTGTTGGAATTGCCGCCTTGTGGGCAAGTGCAGGTGACCAAGCTTAGGTTCGTCGATGTGAGAGGTTCTTGTGGAGTCTTAGGAGCTCTGATACGTAACGGGATGGGGATTATTATTATTTCTATTCCTTTTATGTATCATGTTGATTTATTATGATGTTTGCGACGTAACTTGATTTGAGATGTTTTATGAGGCTTTTGTGCCAAGAATAATTTATTTAAGATTTTGAGACGTTTATGAATTCCGCTGCTATGTTTGAATATTGTTTCAGAATAAATTATTATTCGATTTGATTTAAAAGATTTTATGAAATGTGACATCCTGATTTATGTGTTATACTCTGATTAAATGTATGAAAATTTTTAAGCTGGGATTTCGGGGTGTTACATATATCTACATACAACCCAACGACAGCAACAACAACTACTATATGCATAATCAGCTATGGCATAAGACTCCAACTTAATTCGACAAGACACAACAAAGGTCACAGCGAAGCATCACAAAAAAATTCAACAACTTAAGTAACCTACAGTATTACTCGCCGTGGCGAGCTACTTTACTCGCCGGGGCGAGTTCAGAAAACTGAGCTCCTCGCCGTGGCGAGTTGGGGGCGAGCTCAAGGCGAGCAAAAGTGGTTGCTCTCGGCATTTTTGACATTTTTCACCTAAAATCTTCATTTTTAAGTTCCCAAAACCCGAATTTAATTCTGTAAAAAGGTGCCATTCATCCCTAAACATATTAAGGCACTCAAATTGATATAAAAATTCACCCAAAAACCTCATTAAGACAATTAACAACTTTTTAATTAAGCAACTCGCCGTGGCGAGTGCATCTGCTCGCTGTGGCGAGCTACGGGTGTTTCATTGCTCGCCTCGCGAGTAGGATTGCTCGCTGTGGCGAGTTACACAGGCACTGCTCGCCTGGCGAGTGGGTTTACTCGCCGTTGCGAGCGGCGATTGACAGAACTACGAACTGTACGAACAGACTTCTACTTTTCAACCCTAAACCCCAAATTCAACACCCAAAGGCTCAATTTTGATGAATTTCATCATCCCTATGCATTCTAACATCAGAACAGCATAAAACAACAACAATTACATGAATTCATTAAGTTATTAGCATCAATTCATCTTAACCTAATTCAATTTGTCAACCCTAACAACTCTACATTCATCAACGAATTAAGAACCTAAAGTTGAGAGTTAGTCTCACCCTTACCTTAGATTATCTTCCTGAATTAAAAGCAGCGTTCTTCTCTCCTCTTGCTTCTTCTCTCTTCTTCTAGGTTTTCCCCCTTTTCTTGTTTTTCTCACTGTTTCTACGTAAAATTGGTTCTGACTCTTTCTTCTCTTATTAATACCTATTAACTTCTCCTTAATTCTAATTAACTCCTATTAAATTATTAAATAATTCATTTTAATCCCCAACCTTCTAATAATTATAATTCTTGCCTATTTTAATTAAATAATAAAAATAACTATATAATAAAATATATAACACACCAAAAATCAACATAATTATTTAAAATCATAAAAACTTATTAAAATCAACTGAAATAAAATAATCAACAACTAGGGCGTTACATAAGATATGCATGATTTAAGTCACGCAGTGTTAATTAGCTAACGCATAGTTTTACACTTGCGTTAGTTAACTAGCGCAGGGGCATTTTGGTCTTGCATGCAGGGGGAGAGCAGTATTCGATGATCTTTGCTTCATATTTGTCCACAATATTGTAAAATTTCTTATTACCAAGATTGGCGAGGACATAATTCTCGATTTTTTTCTCTGCTTAGTGGCATAAAAGGATGCTGCAAAATCTAACACTCAAGACTCTTCCTTTCTCCCCAAACAACGTATTAGAGCATCACGCTCCCATGAGGTGAAAGCAAGTTTGCTGATAGCGATTTTCGCAAGTGTACGAAATCGTTTAAGTAGTAAATTTAAAACGGTAAGACCGAGTGTCGAACTCAAGGATCGCGTTATACTGTTGAATGATACTCGTTACTTGATTGAACAAAAAGGTACGGGATTTGTTTTATAGCAATTATGAAAATTGAACAGAATAAAATTGGTTTGAACTTTTTAATAATAAAATTGTCAGGGATGAGTTTCACTAGATGACGGTCTTAAGTTAACAATTCAAATATGACTATTGAATCTACTTATCAAATTATTACCGAATTCTCTTATTTATTCCTGCCCTAATTCCTTAGTGACAAAACCATTAATTCTAAAAACTACTCCTAATTCCTTAGTGAATTTAAGATTAGAATCAAGCATGAACGAACAAGAATTCTCATGTGGTTTCAAGGGTTTGCATCTATTCCTAGATTACAAAGGCAAGAATTTCTTATCTCAAAGCGTTTATAAATTCAACTTCCGTTTCACAATATAAACCGTAAATCAATTTAAAGGTGATCAATCAATAAAAGCATTAAGCATGGAGATAAGAAAAACAATTCAATAAGTTTCATCAATAATCATAATCAAGTCATATGACAAAAGTATTCATCTAGGTCTACTCATCCCCAACAACGGAGGGTTTAGTTACTCATAACAAATAAACAAGAGAAAGAGATTAAAGAAGAATCCATGAACGATTCTTGATAAATCTCCTTCAATGGTGTTGGAAACCGCCTCCTTTGTATTTTCTCTGCTAGGTCACAGTTTCTAAACTCCAAATTGATTAAAAGATCCTTCCAATATAATTAAAAACGTATTTATAGCATAACAAACCCAACACGGGGCGCTTTAACCCGACTAGGGCGCCTAGCGCCAGTGCACAGCTTGAAAAACACGAACACTTATGAAGTGGTCTGATAGCGCCTAGCACCCTTCTTCTAATCACGTGCTTTGAATCCTTCATATCAAGGTGATTTGTTATGGTAGGACCACATGATTAAAATGAGATATATCCTTTCATGTGGGAACATGTTGGAAGTAATCTGAGGTGAGTAATCTTGGGTGTGTATTTTAACATGTGGGGACCACATCAAGCTGATTGAATTTACCAAAAGTGTTGTAGAGGAACAGATTCAGCCCATGCGTTGGAAATTAATTCTCCTGTAGAACATCGCTCATTGGTCTTTCATGCTTCAAAACTTCAACTATGTGCTTGATCTAATCATTGGTAACTTCTCGAGTATAAGTTCACTTCATCAATTCAACCTATCAAAAACAATAGAGAACAAAAACTCCAAGAACTTGTTTAGTTAGAGATAATTAAAATAAGAATAACTAACACAATTGAATATTTCAAAATCCTCTTTTTTGCTCAGTTTGATTATAAAAACACCCCGAATTGACTCAACTTAACTGAAAACTACTTAAAAATGATTGTAAGAATACTAGCTATGCAGACATTATCATTTGCCTCATCCTTTTCACAATTCCAACACTAAGTAGTTTTTGAGGTATTGGAACTACAAAGATTTGTTAATTTGAACCGTCTATCCTTTGATTTACAACATCCATTTTATTTGGGTGAATATCTTCCTCTTAACTATGTATGTAATATCGAAGAACATGAAGATTCACCCAACTCTTGATTTAATATTTTTACTAAGAACCATATCACGAACATCATCAAAAAGTTACATTAATTAACGAAGTAACTTCAAGTTACAAACTTTCTTCATAATCAAATTGTTTTACTTCTTGCCTAAGTAAATTTCATGGTTAGACTTTATTTTTTGGTGGGTAAGTAAATTTGATGACTAAGTTATTTTTAGGCTTAATTACACTTTTGGTCCCCGTGTTTTGGCATACTCACGAAAATGATCATGCTCTTTTAAAACAGAACAAAATTGTCCTTCAATTATCATTTTTGTTGCATTTTCGTCATACCCTCCATTTTTTCCTCCAAAAACGCTGATGTGTTCAGTTTTTTTGATGACGTGGCCAAAATAACTCTTATGTGGCAATTCCAACATAAAAATGACATTGACATGTCATCAAATAATTTTTTTAATTGAAAAATAATTAAAACATTTATAAAATTAAAACAAAACACAACACATCACTATGAACTTAATTCATAACCAAACATCAATTGTTCCCAACCCATTCTAAACCAAAACTAACAGCAGAGTAAAACAAATTCAAGGGCAAAAAATCACTTCTTTCGGAAACATTTAAGCCACCGCAACTTAATACTTTTTCGGCACTGTCCTCGCGCTACCACATGAATTACCGCCAAAGTCCCATTCACCAGCCACCAGATCTGCCATATCGTCATCGTCGTTCTCACTCTCCCTCTCAGACGCCTCTCTTCCATCAGCATATCGTCACCGTCGTTCGTCGTTATGTGTTCATCCCTCGTTTCCGTTTCTAAGTTCGTTTGATTTCATTTCTGGGTTGCTACTTAGATTCGATTTTTTGCTCACAGTCTGATTTTGTTGTGATATGATGGAGAGAAAAAACCATGGACTGATTCTTTGGGATTGAAAAGAATAGAGAGATTAAAGAAAATATGGGTTTGGTGAATTTTCGAGTTGATGAATTTTTCTGGAGGAAAAGGTATTGGTTTTGAAGATGATGGTTATGAGGAATTTTTTGTGTAAAGATGAATCAATGGTTAAGGATGAAATGCAGATAAGAACGAGAAGAGATGTTTTTTAATTTTAATTTTCTGTAAAGTTTGAATCTTTGTGAGTTTTTTTTTTAGAAAGTTTTAATCTTTATGAGTTTTAATCTTGTCATTTTCCATGTTGGAATTGCCACATTGGTCTTCTTTTGGCCACATCAGTTAAAATTCCGACACATCAACGTTTTTGGAGGATAAAATGGGGAGTAGGATGAAAAATGCAACAAAAATGATAATTGAAGAACAATTTTGTTCTGTTTTAAAATGGCATGACCATTTTTGTGATTAGGCCAAAACACGAGAACCAAAAATGTAATTAAGCATTAATTTTATGAATGATAAAAAGTTTTGGTGAGTACAATGAATTGAAGAGAAAAAAATTTGTTGTTAAGTAAATAAGAAAAATTAAGGTGAGGTTTTGTCCTAAGTATTATTGAGTGATTATTTGTGGTTGCGATAAAAGGAAATTGAGAATAATTATTATTGTAGGGGAGATGTATACACGAATACGATGGAGGCAGTATAAACGAGTTATCGGAAATATAATGGAGATAGGAAGTTGTAGTAGTAGTAAGCCAATGGAAAGAGCGGCGCTTGTTCGTTCTTTATCTACCACCAGATATTTGTCTCGCACCCCCTCCGTTCTATATAGGTTCTCTCCTCCGACTCTCCTCCGCCGCTGCAGCAGCAGCCTCTCCACTTCCACCACAAGATTGCTTTCTTCTTCTACTTCTCGTCCGCTCTTTTACTTTCGTAACCGCAACCATTTCTCCACCAGAGCATCCCTTGTTTCTTCTTCTTCTCCAGGTACGTATCTATCTATCTATCTATCTATTTCTCGATTAATTAATTAATTAATTAATTGATTATCCACAATAATAATGATGATGATTTTTTGTAGATATTGGTGGTGGTCAAGTAGTGAAGGATGAAGTTGCACGTGAACTAGGGTTTGAGAAAGTTTCAGAAGAATTCATTCCAGAATGCAAATCAAAAGCAGTACTTTTCAAACACTTCAAGACAGGTGCACAAGTCATGTCTGTTTCAAACAACGACGAGAACAAAGTCTTTGGCATTGTTTTCCGTACTCCTCCCAATGATTCCACTGGTATTCCTCACATTTTAGAGCACAGTGTTTTGTGTGGTTCAAGAAAATATCCTCTCAAAGAACCATTTGTTGAGTTACTCAAAGGAAGCTTGCACACTTTCCTCAATGCATTCACTTATCCTGATAGGACTTGTTACCCTGTCGCCTCCACCAATACCAAGGATTTTTATAATTTGGTCGATGTCTATCTCGATGCCGTTTTCTTTCCTAAATGTGTCGAGGATGTTCAGACTTTTCAACAGGAGGGTTGGCATTATGAGCTCAATCATCCTTCTGAAGATATCACTTATAAAGGTTTCCTTTTACTATTCTCTATTTATCTTTGTATTTCTCACTTACTTATAATCAATGCTTTTCACTCATTCCAGGTGTTGTATTTAATGAGATGAAAGGTGTCTACTCTCAACCAGATAATATACTTGGACGAGCTTCTCAACAGGTGAGAAAAGTTTATATTTCAACTACCATCTGCCACAATTTTTTCTTTTTTTGTAACTTAAGTTATTGGTGTATGTAACTTTGTTGCAGGCTCTTTTCCCAGATAACACATATGGTGTTGACAGCGGAGGTGATCCTCAAGTTATTCCTAACTTGACATTTGAGGAATTTAAGGTTTGTTTTTAAGAATAATGTTGAAAAATTATTATTGTGGTATATAGAGATAACTAATTTGTTCAAGGAGGGACTTCTGTTTAGTTGTTAGGTGTTTGTGTCTACTAAGTCTAACATTGATTTTTGTAGTATGCTGGGTAAAATCCTACATCTTTGTAGGAACTCGTACCTTGTAACTTTTTTACTTTCGTATAGTCTACTGTAGATCTCAATAATACCAGCTATTTCAAAGATTTAATTGTTTTATTTAAGAAATTTTCATTTTAAACTCGATTGACAGGAATTTCACCGCAAGTATTACCATCCCAGCAATTCACGGATTTGGTTTTATGGAGACGATGATCCAACTGAGCGGCTCCGCATCCTGAGTGGTAATGAGATTTGGTTTAACTTGCTCTTTAAATGTTGAGACTGAGAATTGGGGAGCGCCATTTGTGATGCCCTTGTAGATCCAAGCCCAGACTCCTGATTAAAATGAATGACTAAAGCATTTGGCCTGACTTGCTGTGCAACCCATTCTATGACAACGATCAGGATATTTATGGTAGACAAGTTAGATCATAGTTATATGCCAAGCCTAGTAGCTCCCTCCCACATTCTTTCTCAAATATAAATAACAAAGATAGCTTTATGCATAAATTTAATGAGTTATTTTGTATCTTATTTTGGGGGAATATCTTATCCTACTTCTAGTTGTACTTCCCATTCTCTATGATATTTCTTTATAAAGAATTGAACACATAGTTTTGACAGTCTAAAAATTATCGATGTTTATGTTGTTTGAAATATTGTGGCAGGTTAATCAATTCTACAAGTTAAAATGAGAGAGAGAGAGAGAGTAGGAAAGATTTGGAAATTAATGAGTTGGACCGAAATATGATGTATGATAGACCATTATGGCGTGATTTCATCCATGTAGCTGGCCCCGCTTAGTGGGAAAAGGCTATTGAATTCCCCGTTGAAAATCCTGATTTGTCCAACAGCTTCCCCTTATGTTCCTAGATTTATCTTGTTCACTGTTATTTTTTATGCTAATTGAGAATATTATTGGCATCATGGCATGGTTGCTCTGTTTTCCTAATAATGTGCAATATCTCAGATCAGTTATGAAAGGTGATTTTAGAGTTCTTATCTGCAGCAATTAAGGCTAACTTAAGTCTCTTATCTGTTTTTCAGAGTATTTAGACATGTTTGATGCAAGCTCGTCCCCAAACGAATCAAAGGTTGAACCACAGAAACTGTTTTCAAAGCCAGTCCGGATTGTTGAGACTTACCCTGCAGGGGAAGGGGGTGATTTGAAGAAGCATATGGTTTCCCTTAACTGGTTGCTCTCTGATAAGCCCTTAGACTTGGAAACTGAGCTAGCACTTAGTTTTCTGAATCATCTTCTACTGGGCACTCCTGCTTCGCCACTCAGAAAAATTTTGCTAGAAAGCAGGCTGGGTGATGCCATTGTTGGTGGTGGGTTAGAAGATGAACTACTCCAGCCTCAATTTAGCATTGGAATGAAGGGTGTTTCTGAAGATGATATTCCTAAGGTAGAAGAACTGATCGTGAATACACTTAAAAAGTTGGTTGAAGAAGGTTTTGATACGGATGCCATTGAGGCCTCTATGAATACAATTGAATTTTCTCTGAGAGAGAACAATACCGGGTCATTTCCTCGTGGCTTGTCCCTCATGCTCCAGTCCATTGTAAGATAAGCTAAAGTTTTTTGGTGTGGGAAATGGCCATCCTTTGTTGATTGATATTTACAATTGTTTTGGTTTGCATATTTAGGGTAAATGGATTTATGATATGAATCCCCTTGAGCCACTGAAGTATGAGAAACCTCTCCAAGACCTGAAATCTAAAATAGCAAAGGAAGGCTCTAAATCTGTTTTTTCTCCATTAATAGAGAAATTCATCCTGAACAACCTTCATAAAGTAACTGTGCAAATGCAGGTACTTATTTATTTATTTATTTATTTTAGCCTTGAAAACCTGTGTTTGTGTGAGAAGCCATTTTGCACTCAATATGTTAATAATTGATGAAAACTTTTCATTGTCAGCCGGACCCGGAGAAAGCTGCTCGTGAAGAAGCAACGGAGAAACAGATATTGCAGGAAGTTAAAGCAAGTATGACAACAGAAGATCTGGCAGAATTGACTCGTGCTACTCAAGAGCTTAGGCTCAAGCAGGAGACCCCTGATCCACCAGAAGCTTTGAAAACTGTTCCTAGTCTTTCTCTTCAAGATATTCCTAAAGAACCTATTCATGTTCCCACTGAGGTTATCATTGCTTTCCCTTGGGTGAGAGTTTTGTGTGTTTTCCTAGTAGCCTGTAGAGATTCACGACTACGTGAATGTTAAATGTAGGTTGGGGATATCAATGGAGTAAAAGTTCTGCAGCATGATCTCTTCACCAATGATGTCCTTTACACCGACATAGTGTTCGACATGAGTTCATTGAAGCAAGAGCTTCTTCCTTTGGTGCCACTGTTTTGGTAATCATGCTACCTCTTAAAGATGTTTTACATTTTGTTTTCATGGTTCCTAATATTACATGCATAGTGAATTTCTAGGATAGCAATTTAATTGGTGTTTTTATTCTTCTATTCCTCATCACATGTATATTGGAACCACCTTCTTGATAGATAAATGGCAAATCTTTATGTTCTCACATCAAGCTCTGTACCTCTCTTATGTTATTTTTTTTATAGCCAATCATTGCTGGAGATGGGCACAAAGGACTTGACTTTTGTCCAACTAAACCAATTAATTGGGAGAAAAACTGGAGGAATTTCAGTTTATCCATTCACATCATCAGTGCAGGGCAAGGAAGATCCATGTAGTCACATGATTGTTCGAGGCAAAGCCATGGCTGGACGTGCTGAAGACCTTTATGACTTGGTACATTTTTTTGTCCAAACTTCAAACATTTCATCTTTCAACACTCAATGCTTTGCATTATTAGCCTAAAATATTCCATCATGCTAATCCTAATTTCACACTGCTGCTAAACTCCAGGTTAATTCTGTTCTTCAAGACGTTCAATTTACAGACCAACAACGTTTCAAACAATTTGTTTCCCAGAGTAGAGCAAGAATGGAGGTAATTGCCAAAATGTTTTATGTAAAGGACCAAAATTATAAATGGTCATTGTGCAGAACCTCCATGCTGATTATCTATTTTTTGCTTTTTTTGTCTTTTGGTAGAACCGGCTAAGAGGCAGTGGTCATGGAATTGCGGCTGCAAGGATGGATGCAAAACTTAATGCAGCAGGCTGGATGTCAGAAAAGATGGGTGGTCTCAGGTTGGAATATTAAAATACCTTTATGGTTTAATATGAGGACACATTTGCATACATTTTTTTGTCATCCATTCATGGTTGTTAGGCGTGCGAGTTAGATCATGAGATTGTACGATCTCACGCGTCGTCATCCCTTAGCAGTGTTGGATCGGTGTGAAGATTGATGTATACAGAGGCGCGGGTGCCAATCTTATTGTTCACAAAGTTGTGGTTTGCAGGTCAAGTTCGCGACCTGGTTCGTTGAAGACGACAACTTAGCATTAAAAAAAAAAACCCTAAAAACATGTTATTGATACGTTGCATTTCACTTTGGCATTTTACTTTTTTTTCGCTTTGCTTTCTTCTTTCTCTCTTTTTACTCTATTTTATACACGTATAACTTGATTTCCGTTTTTTTATTCTGTAATTTGCTTTCTTCTTAATTTTAATATAATTTTTTTTTTCCAAAAATGTTAGTGGTTAATTGCTAATGTGATTTAAAATATTCAGGAAATTAATAATAATAATTACAATAATAACTATTAATAAAATGAAATATGTTATGCTATATTATTTTTTTAATTAATAAGTATAAAATTATTTATCTAAATTTTTTAAACATGATATTTTTTTTTATAATTAATAAGTATATTGTGTTGTTTTAAAGTTATATATATATATATCAATTTGATAGGATCTTACGACCCGTGTTACGATCCCACGATTTACGATTTTCCTATAAACGATCTTATTAGGTCAAAAGAGACTTATTTAGGCGACTGTGACTGTTTTTCCCTTCTACTGGGCTTGTCTTTAACGGGGATGGGTCTCTGATACGAATTGGATTATGACACATGGCCAATTGGAACGTAGTTCATATTTAGTGATCCTATGTGCATATTCTTTAATTTGCAACAATTTATAATAGTCACATAAATAAAAATAATATAATTTTTATATATTATTAACTATTTATAGTTCTTTTTGCAGAAAAGAAAAAAAAAACTATTTATAGGTTTAATTATAAAATAAAACATTAATTTTTGCTTTTATAGATACTTAAGAAATATTATTTAATGTAATAAAATAAATTCATTAAAAACTATACGTATGTGTAAAAAAATATTTTTATTGTTTTAAGAATTATAAATAGAATAGAATATCGGTCATCCCTCACCATGCTATCCCGCTATCTGGGATTGACAACATAAATCCATTCTTGTCATATTAAGGGCTTCTGACATAAGTCAACTTATTATGACACCTAGGTATGACATTATCTTAAGGTTTTAAAGTTTCACGATTTTCCTTTTTAATCTAATCTTTATGTTTAATTCTGAAATGGAAGTGTCATTCCTGTTGTATGAATTGATTATATTTCTGGTATATACTTTCTAGCTACCTTGAATTCCTTCAAACTCTTGAAAAGAGAATTGATCAAGATTGGGCTGATATCTCATCATCTCTCGAGGAAATTCGCAAAACTGTATTTTCCAAGCAAGGGTGCTTGATAAATATCACCGCTGATGGGAAAAACCTTGCGAATACGGACAAATTTGTGAGCAAATTTGTTGATATGCTCCCTACTAGCTCTCCCATTGCTACACCGAATATTTGGAATGTTAGACTTCCGTTGACAAATGAAGCTATTGTGATTCCTACTCAGGTAAGGATTATTCCAGTTGTCATCCTTTTGTGTACATAATTTTAAATGAAATATCCAAATCGGTTGTACATAATTTTGAAGTAAATATCCAAATTGTCTGGAAAAACTAGAGACCTATTGGTCTATAAGAAATGAAAATTAATTATTTGGTACATAAGAATGTCAAATGTAGATTCAATTAGTTGTTTTTTGGGGACATATTAGTCAGTGAGAATAATTTGACCCACATTAAACATTCTTAAATATCAAATTGGTATTTTTCATTTCTCAGAAACTTATAGGTCTCTATGTTTTTTGTTAGGGATCAATTTGAGTGTTTACCTACAATTTAGTTTATGTTATGCACATTGTCCAGGCAGTGTAGTTACCTAAAGCCCAAATTTTATTTTATTTGCTGCATTTTATTTTTTGTCCCTATCTATAACTCATGTTTCTTTCTACAGGTTAATTATGTTGGGAAAGCAACCAACGTTTATGATGCTGGTTATAAGCTTAATGGTAGTGCGTATGTTATTTCCAAATACATTAGCAATACATGGTTGTGGGATCGTGTACGTGTTAGTGGTGGAGCTTATGGAGGTTTCTGTGATTTTGATACACATTCAGGTAACTTTTATTATACTTGGGTGTAATTATTGAGTAGCATGCTTGCAATCTTACCTTTTCGCTTCTTCTTCTAGGAGTGTTCTCCTTTTTGTCTTATCGTGATCCCAACTTGCTGAAAACACTTGAGGTATATGATGGAACTAGTGACTTCTTGAGAGAATTGGAAATAGATGATGACACTCTTACAAAAGCCATAATCGGGACCATTGGGGATGTAGACTCCTATCAACTTCCTGACGCCAAAGGTTATAGTAGGTATGAACGAGCTAATTGATGCTTTTGTAGTTTGTTTACTATAGTTTTTTTGTTCTTCGTTAAATTATTAGTGATTCCATCTAAATTTCCAAATCATGATGCTTTTTTATTATAGTTGCAAATTATGCTTGCTTTTCATTTCATTTTCAGTATGTTGCGGCATATACTGGGTATCACAGAGGAAGAAAGGCAAAAGAGACGTGGAGAGATATTATCTACGAGGTAAAGATTCTGATTGAATGATAATCCATGCATGATACATGACCTTTTGATCCACTGCTATTAATAAAGCAAAATAATGCAGTCTGTTTTCGATTCCAGTGTTTATTGCATGGTAGTGCGCTATTAATTATCCTGAAATGACTTTCTGATTACAGAATGTATTTAAATTTTCAGTTCATTCTGTGTAAAGATTGTATCATTTTACATTTAGTGTTACTGCTCCTAAAGACAATTTTCCAGAATGTGATTGTGTTAGACGGCTTGATATATTTTGCAAGAGGGCTGCAAAGATTGTATCATTTTACATTTAGTTTTACTGCTCCTAAAGATAATATGCTTTGCACTGCAGTGATCTTGATCTTTGAAACCATTAGTTGTTCTTATTCAGTTTAATTTTTGTATTCTCTCAGCTTGAAGGACTTCAAACAATTCATTGACGCAATGGAAGCAGTTAAGGATAAAGGGGTTGTGGTTGCGGTGGCATCTCCAGATGACGTAGATGCGGCAAACAAGGAGCTTTCCAATTTCTTTCAAATAAAGAAAGCCCTTTAAAGTCAGGATTTACTTTGCAAGGATTGATAATTGCATCTTTTCTTGTTATAGATTTTTCCTATTTTGAGATAATTATTTCTATTCATAATAAAATTATTATAGCTGCTTGTAGATTTTTTTAATTTTTAAAAGGAGTAGATTGCAAAATAGTTTATTATCTAGAAAATTTCTTGTATAATACCCATTGAATTTACGTGAATAATTAAAAAATATTTGATATAAGATTGGCGGCTTCTTTTGTTTTTTTTTTTTACGGTTATAAAAATATGGGTTATATATGTTTTTGGTCCTTATAAACATATGTAGAATTTGTATTTTTTAATAAAATTTTGCAGAAAAATTCATAATATTATAGATATCACTCCAAAAAAAAATTAGATTTTTTTACCAAAACATGAATTTAATATGAATTTTTATATTTTTGAAGGTTAAAAATTCATATTTAATTTATGTTTTGTTAAAAAATTCTAATTTTTTTACAATATTCTACACATATCTGCAAAATTTCATTAAGAAATACTAAAATTAACTTAAAAATAGGGACCAAAAGCAGTGATTGAAAATTTTATAGGACTAAAAGTTGAAGGAAAATTTTAGAAGGATTAAAACGAAAAGTTGGTATATTTATAAGGACTAAAAACATTTAACCCTAAAAATATTGATGGCTTCTTGTATAATACTCCGCCATAATAGGAAGAAAAACTAAAAAACATTCAAACCAATACAATGATTAATTGTTGTAACTTTTTAAATATTTTTTTAAATATACCCTTATAGGAAGTTGTTAAAGATTAAATACATTCATCAATATTAAAAAGACAACCATTAAATAAGGGGTAGAAAAGTCTTTTAAGTAATAACTACTTTTTAAAAGTTGTGATATTTTCTTATAAATAGGATCATTTTTTTTTTAAAAAAAACTTTCTTTTATTAAGGAGCAAGTGAGCACTTACTCGCTCTCCCTTATTTTACAAAAATCATGAATATTAAGAAAAAATATTGAAGTAATAAATATGTTTGAAAAGTGAATAATTATTACTTATTTTTTAAGAAAGTGTATAATTATTACTAAATTGTCTTTTATGTGTAAATATATTAAATGTTGATTTTTCATATTCCAAGACAATTGATAGTAATAACAAATGTTATAGTTGAAAAAGAGTGATGAACGCATATAAAAATTTGTATATGATCTTATATTTAAGGACTAGGGTAGTCTTTTTTCTTTGTCGGAGAAATTTGACATAGCAAAATGGGTAGCATATAAAAATCCTAAAAGCAACTTAAATATGCTAAAATATCATCATTAATGCTTGCTTCCAAAGTGGTGATCATACCATCATTATTACAAGGTACCTTAACTTTTTTACTAAAGTAACTTAAATATGGTGCTATCATTTAATGTTTGCTTGCAAAGTTGCCGTCATATCATCTTATTACAAGGTACCTTAACTTTTTACTATTAGAGCAAAAATGTATATGAATTGTCTAAATATGACATAGCGTTGTAGAACCCACTTACTAATAGCGTATGAAACTCAAATTGGATTCCTTAAAACAAGACCATTAAAGATGCTCTAAACTTATGTGTTTGAATGAGAGATTACAAGTCCATCACCAATTACAACATCACTAGAGATCAAACTTATATCTAAGCCAAATTCATTATTTTAGATAGAGAAAATTAACCACTTGGAACCAAACTCGTGGCTACATTGTATCATTCCTGAAAGAACAAGACAAATATTAGTTCTTGTGGGAACAAAAGTGTTTGTCCATTTTTTGTTGAGGAAAATTTGGCATTCTATAAGAAAATAAAATTAAATGCAGTTGAATTCCGGAAACAGATGCTGCCAATACTACGTTAATGTCCAAAATAGATGGGTGTGAATACATCAAACCAAACCTGGGCAAAAACATGAAGTATTACTCAAAATTTCCATCATTGTTATCAACATGACATGCTTTTTTCTGTGATATTTCATTTACAAGAGAGTGGCCATTATTGGAATCAGCAGGGTATGATCTTTTCTGTCTTGATAATTCATTTACAAGAGAGCCTTTGGTGTTCAATGCTACACTCATGGCGATATTTTGAGTAATTCTTTCACAATTCTTTGCCTTCTTCGTCCAAGCAATCGAAGATGAGCATGACACATTGGCAATATTAGATGCAGAACGTAGCGGCACAAGCTTATTGTGTAAAGCAAAAGGGGTGGATTTTCGCTCGACGTTGCGGCTTGGCTTGTGTAATTCCTTTTTCTGTAGCTTGGGACTTATCGAGTCAATCGGTACCAGCTTTCCATCAACTTGGTTTGTGAAGACAAAAGTCACCTAAAAAATATAGAAAAGCAGTTAAATTACTTTTCTATGAATAATTAAAAAAGGGAAGGGGATGGGAATGAAAATGTGTGAAAAGGCTATGGCACATACCTCATCACCAGCTGAAGCCTGAAGGACACCATCTGGTACAGAGGTTGGGAAAAAATGATGGCCCCAATTACTTAAATCTTCTTCTAATGGATTCCCTACCTGCAAAAAGAATATTTACAAGAGTCAAAACCACAATAATTTGTTCCTTTTGTGTATTGTATAGTTGTATTCCTTTAAATCAAGAAGTGAGATAGACAGTAAATCTAGTCGGTGGTAGTTGAAAAGAAGACCTTCCACTCAAAAGAGTAAAACAACTTTTATCCAACAAAATACAAAAGCAACCTGCTTTTCTGATGTTTTCAAATTCCCTAAGCAGCCTGCAATCTCAGCAAATCCACCTATATCAGCGGTTTGATCATCACCACATTCGCTATTAATCATTGTTGTTAAGACATCAGTGTCTTGCAGCCCATCATTGTTTTGGCAACGACTGCATCGTATATTTTCATGAATCTCTGACCTAAAGAAATATAAACAAGCAGACATTAGACTAAGAGAGTGAGAGGTTATGATAGACAGTCGTGAATATTAGAGTGCCTTATAACCCTACCAGACGATCAATATCAACATTACTAACATCACAAAATGACCAACTTCTTTCAAGATGATCTTGTGTTTTTCCATGTTGATTCAATCAACCACATTAATTAACTAATTGAATTGGTAGAGGATACAGATGCAAAAACAGATATTCAAATGTATAATCCCATCTCATGGAAATAGTACATCAGAAAACCAGATCCCTATCTGATGTTAGTTTCAATAGAGAATCCTCATTGTTGTAAATATTTATAATTAATGTAATTAGTAGCAATTAGTCTGTATTAGTTGTCACAGGCTCGTTTGTCCAGCCCATGTAGTTAGTATTGGCTTATAAATATATATCAGCGTTTGTACTTTGATTACAACAGCAATTTAAATAACACTCATAAATATTTTCTACATGGTATCATGAGCTCCTTATTTTGGGGGTCTTGCTTCCGAGTAAAAACCCTAGCCACCTTCTTTGCAGCCCTTCGGGCTTTAGTGCACATTTGTTTCCTGTTGATCGTCGCCAACACCAACAAGTTCCCATTTGTTGTCGTTATTTGCACACAACCAATGTTCACTGCCATTAGTCGCCGCCTTCACACCGACCACCTTACCCAGATGTTTTCCGACCACAAACAGCTCTCGATTTTGGGGTCAGTTTTCTCATCGGCACCACGGCTTAACATTTTGGGGTCAAAATCGCGATTTGAGATTACTGAAGGAATAGCTTTGCATTAGATAACTAGCGATCATTGTGATCACCATAGAGGTTCTGCACTAGATTATGTTCCCTGGACTGACATGTGTCAATCACTTAGAGGTCATTAGCTTTATAAATAGACTCTTCATCTTCTTGTAACTGTAACCAAAAATCATTCTAACAGTAAAAGCTCTCTGGAATCTTCCATTTACAATTTTCTATTAGAGATACTTTTTTCGTGGGGATTCTTGAAGCCCATCATTTGTTCTCCATTGTGGTTGTTTCGCTGGTTTGTGGTGGTTACTACGTTGTAAAGCCTCTTGTTGAGAATAATATGCCTAAAAATCTTTAGAAGATTATGTAGATTTAGATTTTGGAGTCTCGTGTTGTGAATAATATGGCTAAAATCTTAGTCATCATTCAACATCACGAGAACTTTGAAAATTTCAGATATCATAACACCAATAGTATATATAGATCAAAAGGAAAAGAATGCATTACTTGACGTTCTCATCAAAAGTAAACAAATTGCGAAGATCCTCTGTCGAGAGAAAGTTACCCTGAAAACCATAAGCAAATTATGACATGAGTAGGATTGTAAAACAATGAATAGGCAGCATTAACTTAAACACAGGGTAGAAGCAACCTGTGCCGCGACGCTATCGTTTTGCTCCCTCTGAATGACCTTTTGCAGCCCTTCTTTTGCCATCTGACGCTGGTAGACCTACAAATAACTTAATAGATTCAGTGACAGAAATAGCTCAACGAAGGAACTGATTCCAAATCAATAAAATGAACAGGATACATTTCTGTTCACTCAATTATCACAATAATGTAAACCTTTTCTTCTATTGTTCCGGCACTCAAAAATCTATAAATGTAAACTCTTTTCTTCTGTCCATCCCTCCACACTCTTGCTGCGGCCTGTTAATGGTTAGGTATAGTAAACAAATGAAGATCAGTTAGAGAGAGAGAGATAGGTGTGCAAAGATTTCAGCTGTTACAATTGAAGCCAGTGTATTTACTTGTTTATCATTTGCTGGATTCCAATCAGGGTCAAACAAGACGAGTCGATTTGCCCCAATCAAATTGAGTCCACAACCACCAGCCTTGCTGCTTAAGAGAAAAACAAATTCATCCTGCAAATAAGTCAAAATGTTTTTATCAAAGGATAATCGCATGTATTGGTGAAATTTCAAGAAGAAATAACATTAGAATTTGAAAATTTCAAAGTGACCCATTTACCTTAGACGGATCGTTCAAGCAGTTGACCAACTTTTGCCTTTTACTGATTGATGTAGCGCCATCAAGCCTCAGGTGAGGGTATTTTCGTTCCCGGCACAATTGAGCAAAAAGGTCAAGAGTCTGTTACATGCGAGATAGTTTAGTGTAGCAACAGAGAAGTAGAACAGCAATAAAGGTTAGCATGAAAGATTCAATTAGTCACGAGGAAGATTGAGAAATGTGAATACATGTCTAATTGTAAGGTTGTGAGCTTGAACCCATATATACCGGGTAGAAAAATATGATTGTCATGTTGGGTTTCAATATTCTAGTTACTATTCCTTTAATTAAATATTCCTTTTAGTAGTATTCAGTGCTATAACTGAAAAATATTACCCAGAAAGCTTTTGTCTGATAAAACCAGAGAACAGTCAAGAGAAAACATCACATATCTTATTTTCCCTCAATGAATTTATTTACTTTCTTCTCTAATAACATGGTAGTCAAGCTTGGGCTCCATTGTAGCTGTGATCAAATCTGATTTTTCCTTCATGATTAATTGCAAGTGGTGCCTTGATTCAACTCAGAATCTACTGATATAAAACATAAAGGAACCCCACAAACCAACTGAATTTTTATTGAGATGAAAAGAGATTGGGTATCATAAAATTAAAAAGGAGCATATGAATTTGTAAATCCCAATAATTGGAAAAAAAATGTTCTATTTTGGTCTGCAAGCCATGCTGACTAACTAAACGATGAAACCGACGTGCTTTTCATGTTCATTGTCATTAGAACTTAGAGAACAGAATTACCTCACCAGTATATGTTAAGAAGAAATAAGGATGGCTCAAAGAGCCAAGTGTGCCACTTCTTTTCAATTGTTAGTTAGACCTTGACGGTTAAAACTATTAGTGGTAAAGTTGTTGGATTCAGTTAGCACTCTGACTGCTATGGCAGAGGATGGAAGGAGAAAATTGGGAGAAAGCAATTAGCAAATTGGGTAGTTTTGGGTGGGAGGTCAGGTACTCAAATCAATGGAGGTACACTGTTGTAAGCCATTTGCTTCTCTGCACTTTGGACTTCCATAATGCAAAGTAAGAGGAGTCAGTACAATAAAATTATTTTCTTTTCTGTTAATTCCTATTGTCGAAAACAGTATCGTTCACATTACCATTAACAGCTTTTCAATTTGGGGGAGACACTATCAACACTTAATGCGATCTAGATTTACCCAGGTAGAATACAAAGATAGATGTGATTTATATCTGTTAAGTTAGATTAAAAAAGAAAAAGGCATATGTTTTGTATGAACAGTAATCCTAGCAATATACAATAAACTTGCTAAGGTAAGTTCTAACCAGCTTGATATGGTTACAGCACATTGACAAATATATGTGATATAAGGGTGTGATTGCTGGTTCATCATCAATTAAATATCCAGAGGATAACAGGAGAAGGGACTCAAGTGCCATGAGAGGATGAATGAAGTTCTAGTAAAATCATATTATCAAGCAATATTGTAGGCAGAAACAATGTATGCACAACGCCACATGAGTTAACCTCAAAGCTACATCCAATTGTTTATTTCACAAATCAACAACAACCAAGTCTTCATTATTTCATTAAAAGTGATCGGCTACCTGGAACAAACTTCTATGGTAAATCATATTTCTAGCCAAACTATTGACATCTAAATTTTTCTTAATAGTTTCTCCTATAATTTTAATTTTTTTATATGAATCATCTCATACGAGTACGGGTCTCAAACCATTTTACACGTTTAAAGTACATAACCTTTCTTGTTACCATATACCTGAGTATAGTTTGAGACAAGGACAATGCGATCATTTGTTCTCTGGCGTAATTGATGAAGTAACCTTGCCAAGACTTGCATTTTACCGGAAAGCTCAACCCAGCCTCCATCCCCTCCTGTCCATGATCCAGACCTGCAAAGAATATCCCCCTTAGAATGACTAAATTGTGGCACCAAATGTATAAGTCTAACTGAAACAAAAACTAAATATCTACCTTCCAGATAACATATTTGGAGGGAAGAATCGGATGCAGTCCTCAAAACCTGAAGTTCCTGAGTTCCCACTTCGTATGGTATCATATATGAGCTGCAAGAAATTATTATTGTGAGGATGAAAGTGTGTACACAACCAACCAAACATGAAAGGAGAAGATGGTTTCCTTCACAATTATTTTTCTTTAACATGGGATCTTAAGTTGAGAGGATAAAATGAATGAGAATAAATGATTATAAATAGTCTACTTGCTAATTTAAATGACACCTATAGAAGAGCTTCACGAACTATTTTTAACATATAAGGGGAAAATTAACCTAGTTTACAAAGTGAATTTCATCCAAGCGTATAGGCAAAAGCAATAGAAACCCCTCCTTCCATCATCCAAAAAACAAAATAGTGTGAATCATACCTTTGGATGATTGCATAACTTTTTTAGAGCTGTAATGTAGGCCAAAATCTTCGAATGCTTCAGTTCTTCAGTAATCGCCCGTTTAACCTACGTTTGAGGAAACAGATTTATCTATGCAGGCTCGACAACTTTGTTACTGTCAATCTTATGAAAAATGTGTTTGCTCAATCAAAACTAGACATTACATTTTTGGACTGTATAAAATGTTTATATAGATCTGATTGTAGCGGAGTCAACTTGCAGCAAACAACTTCAATTATCTGTACCACAAAAGTAAAAGGTCACGGTTACAAGATTAAGAGGAGCAGATAATTATCAATTACCAATAACCAAAATCCGTTTTAACCAATTCAATACTAGACATTGGCTGAAACCTACCTTCTCATGGATTCAGATGTCATTACCAAATCCTAAAGATTTCTCCGTGTATACAAACCATTTTACTTAATAGCTACTGGGAATCAACAAAAGCCCAAAATCAGCATAATTATCTCTAATGAGATTTTATATAGGATAAGAAACTTCTGCAGGCTAAGAATAAGATTAGGCTTTGGCTTCTACTTGTGTATAAGTATAGCACATGGTACTTTTACTAGATGTTCTCATGCAGATATCTTGAGGGATTGAACAGCTTGGAGTCGTTGATTTTTGTTCACTTTTGTTTTTTTTTTTGTCATATAAAAAAAATGTATATAGTTTTGAATCTTTCGATTATCTAATGTATGGCGTATATAGTTATCATAATTTTTTAAAGAAAGAGAGAGTGATAGAATAATGCAATATTTCAGACAGTATGACAGACAGAAAGAAAAATACACTACCTTCGGTGGTAAGTGATTTGATAACAATGCATTAGTCCTTCTTAATATGAACTGCAAAAGAATATTAGCAAGTCAACTTCAGGAGAGTAATAGTGTATTTTCTTGACAGACAGAAAACACGGTAGCACTACATTGTCATTTAGCTACTGGTTCTGCATAACACCCTTTCCAGTTTACCCGCAGGATTACAACATCAAGGTCTAGTGATGGATATTAATACAGCTTTCTGAAAGTACACAGTGGAATCTAATTCAGACGCACAGACCAAGAAAAAATATTACCTGATTAACTTTGGCACTTAATTCTGCAGTGCGTTCAGCACCAAGTTTCTTCTCTTCTGCAGTAGCAGCAGGTTCTCTTCCGCAAATTATTGGCGCCTTTATGATGCAGAGCAAGTAAGCCACAATCAAAATCAGAAACACAGGAGAAGGGTAAACTCGTTCTAGCATCATATATTCTGGAAGCTTTATGAAGTTGGTTTGACTTATTGTCGTAGTAATAGCAGTAAAAATATGTGGTGCATACTAGTGAATATTGACTATTGTTTGACAACTGAATAACTCCTTAATTTCTAGTATATTCTGACATTATATGAATTATGAGCTTAAAGCTTTCGAAACAATGTGCAATTAAAATATAAGATGTGATGTATAAATGTACCTCAAAGTAACGTCGAAAATGTGCAATGCCGCCCAATATTCCAGGATTAGTAAAATTAACCATTGCAAAGAATTCTTCCAAGTCATTCTGCAAATGGCACATGCCATACACATTTAAAGTAAAATAAACAACGATTTGGGATTGTAACTCACAACACAGACAGGTAATTGTGCATAGATCCTCACCTGCAAAGGAGTTCCTGACAGCAAAACTCTACGTTTACACGGGAGAGCAGCCAATGCCTAATCCAGGAAGTATTTGTGAGTTACTCGGAAATATGGCTGTAAAGAGGAAGGAGAAATGAGATTTAATAGTACCTTGTTTGTTATTGTCTGATCATTTTTTAGTCTGTGAGCCTCATCACAGATGAGGAGATCACAGGAGGCACTAGAGCTAAACTTCTCTGAATGCATTCGGAATGTCTCGTATGAAACAATGAGCACCTGTAAATCGGGAGCTGTTTTTATTTTGCTAAGTACGTAAGTAGCTCGTAATTAAGAACGGTTGAGAATTTAACCTGGAATTTGCCTTGGGGACTTGTAAAACTGTTAATCCCGGAGATAACATCTTGTCTCGTGGTTTCACAAAGAGCAACAAGGCGAACTCTATCTCCAATCCACTTCTTAATTTCTGCTTCCCAATTGCTAACGAGACTGGTAGGAGTGACAATGATGGCCTTTCTAACCATAGGCTTCCCATCGAAGCCTTGACAAATAAGAGTGTATAGTAATGTGATGGACTGCAGTGTCTTCCCCAGACTGCAAAGCGAGGATCAAAGGGAGGCAGCCATAGGTAAGTGTGAAGAAATTGAAAACAAAACTAAAGATTTGTTTGTAAAGAATAAGAAGTTACCCACCCCATATCATCTGCCAAAATGCATCCGTTGATATCGGGTGTCTCACATAGTCCAGCGACACAATCAAACATGAATTGAACCCCTTCTCTGCATCAAAGGAATAAATAGTTATTAGTATGATTGAAGATATTGTTAGAACAACAATCTGCAAGTACATAGCAGTGTGAATTAGGGTTTATAGTGTTACAAGACATATGTATAAAAGAAAACTACAGTCTCAATAAAAAGGAATTGAGTACCTCTGATGTGGGCGAAGGAAACGAACAAGCAAAGGATCAACGGCTATTGTTGTGGAATTAGAATTAGAAGGGTCGTCATCGTGAAGAGGTTGCCAGAGTATTAGAGGATCAATTCCAGGGGGCAAAGGCGGTGAGGGTTTGACGACATCATCTTTGTGATCGGAGATATTCAAATCCAACTCCGTCAAAGGTGTGGTGGAAGTGGGAATAGGAACAGGAGTGGTAGAACCCCATGGGACAAACCTTTTGCGAGCAGAGAGCCTACGAGCAAGATCTTGATTGTTATTGTTGTAAGCATCGGATGGTGGTTTAAACGGTTTTCTGCAAATAGCGGCGGCTTCATTGGTGGAATATACTCTAGGTAGCAACGATTGTCTCTTCACGATAAGGTTACCTTTGATTAGGGCTTCTACATTCTGAGATTTCCGTTGTGAAACTTGTTCAATTTCGGAATCAGAAGAAGAAGAAGAAGAAGACGATGACACTTCAACTTCTTCATCGTCGGAATCAGAAGAAGACGACGATGACAACAACACTACGTCTTCGTCTTCCTCCGACATTCTCTTCTCTCTCCTCCCGCACCGCCACTTTTCAATTTAATTTTAATTTTCCTTTACCGCCAAACTCATATACTCCTTCTCTTCTCCCTCCAAATCAATCAAACTTTTCATACTATTTCATTTCCAAGTATACCAACTTTTCGTTTTAATATTTCTGAAATTTTCTTTCAATTTTAAGTCAATAAAAAAAAATTCAATCACTACTTTTGATCCCTATTTTTAAATTAACTTTTGTATTTTTGAATGAAATTGTGCAGAAATGTGTAGAATATTGTAAAAAAAAACCCTAAAAAATTAGAATTTTTTAACAAAACATAAATTAAATATGAATTTTTAACCGTAAAAATATAGAAATTCATATTAAATTTATGTTTTGTTAAAAAATTCAATTTTTGGTCGAAAGTGTATAAAAGAGGACCGCATTCACATTTCAAAGATACAAATAAAAGATGTTTAATTTGAAATGATGGAAATTAATATTAATTACCAAGTTAATTAGAAAAAAATAGTTAATATTACATTGAAAAGTAAGATGAGTCATTTATTGTATGACAGTTTTTTTACAAATTGATTACATTTTGAAAATAAACTCATAATATCTCTTTCTCATTAAATTTAATTAATTAACATTGATTGTATGGATAGGAATAGGTCAGGTCGACCTACAGGGGCCTACGGCCTAACCTACGAGAGACCATGTTTTTTTTATAAATATAGAAGGCCTAGGATTTTTTAGAATCCTATTTAACTTAAAAGGTCAGATCATAGGCCATTCAAATAGCCTCTTAGGCTATTAGACCGACATATTTAAATAAATTTAATAATATTATTTATTATTATATTTTATTTTATTTTATGCTTAATTGCACTTTTCCCCCTATCTTTTGCTAATTGTGCGATTTTGCACCCTCTTCTTTTTTTGAGCGATTTTGCACCTCATCTTTTGCCAATTGTGTTTTGTGCATAATCATCATTAAAAGAGGGGAAAAGAGGCAAAAGATTGGGTGCAAAATTGCTCAAAAAATAAAGAGGGGGTGCAAAATCGCACAATTAGCGAAAAGATAGGGGACAAAAGTGCAATTGAACACAAAGATGGGGTGCAAAATCAGAAATGAGGCAAAAATATGGGGTGCGAAATTGCTCAAAAAAAAAGAGGGGGGGTGCAAAATCGCACAATTAGCAAAAGATAGGGGGGAAAAGTGCAATTAAGCCTTTATTTTATACTTTAATTTAAAATAAAAATCTGTTAACCTTACGATAATTTAAGTTTATTAGTATACATTAATATTTTACATATTTAAATGTATTATTATAAACTAAAATTGAAATATGATACACTGTATAGTCAAATTACTCAAAAACTCATGTTGATTTTCTAAAGAGAGATTTATCTAATTGATATATTAATTTGTTAGTCTATTTAAACTTCGATCACATTGCTTGTTTAAAGATGTTCATATGAAATAGGTTTTTAAACAAGCTAGCAGACCGTATCAGACTTTCAAAAGACCAATCTTAAGCCTAAAAAAAATTGGCAGACCAGACTTAAACCTTGTAAAGCCTAACTCGACCTAACTTATTCCAATCAATCACTACCTTTCTTTCATTGTAGAGCCACTTTACACTGCTTCACCTTTCTCGTTGCAAGTTCATCCAACTCCACCTCACCCTTCTCCGCACTCGCCGGCATGAAACAATTCTCCATGGGAATCAATTTATTTAGTTTTTTTTATATGCATTGGCATTAAAAATAAAATATCAAAAATATTGTTACCTTTTTGTTTCTTTCAAGCCGCCGGCCAAAAGATTATAGAAGAAAAATATAAAAAATTGGGCGTGACATGTATGAATTAAGAGTTACTTTTCATGAAACAATTTTGAACTACTAGCAAAAAAGATAAAAGGAAAGGATCGACACAAAATAGTGACTATGAAGTCCAGTCTCAACAGGTCTTAAAAGGAAAATCTTTCACGGTTATTTTGGACTCAACAAATCTGGCTGCAAAAACCTATTCTCTTTCCATACCACCAACCCTCACAAGTAAATTCTTCAATGTTATGCATGTTGAAAAGATTAGAAGCATATGAATTTGTCGTTGTTTCCGATGTTCTCATGGGGTTGCATGAAAGAAACCGGTATAAGATCAATACTGGTATTTCTATTTCTATTTTTTGTCAAGTAGCGTAGTGGCTAGAGTTCACACAATTTAATTGTGGAGAAGTGGAGTGTCCGAGATTTGAACTCCGGCCTCTGCATATAAAATGCAATATCCCTACCAACTGAGCTAAGCTCACAAGGATTTCTAGTAACTAAAGTGATGGTAGTCAGTTGCAGCACGTCATTTGGACAGATCCACTGATGGACCGTACTTTTGAGGATCATATCAAGGGCTCGTCTCTGACCTAACTTAATTATTTTAATTCAATTCATTTTCTTGATTTTTAAGGTTAACCATAACGATCGAAAAAAGAAAAAAAATGTTAGACGTAGATGAAATATTTCCATAAATAACAAAAAATGAAAGCAATGTTCACTTCAATAATCGTTTAGAACATATTTGATGGTGTAACTTGTTTAAGGTTCTTTAGGTGACCTCTACAATGTCGTGTCACTACTAAGCAACTTTGTAGATTTTTTTTGGCTTAAATGCTCTTTTGGTCACTTAACTTAATTTCAAGTATCGGTTCGATCCCATAAGTAATAAAAGGTCCGTTTAGGTCCCTTAACTTTATTTAAAGTATCAGGGACCAAATTAATACTAATTAAATAAATTATAGTTTGTTCCTGCAAGCAATTAATCTAAAACCAGTGAATGCTTACCAAAAACACAGGTAAACCCAAACATCAACGAGTGAAACCGTTGTAGCAAATTTATGTTCGAAGACATATCAGCAAGGATTTAAGCCTTCTAACCGTTGGGGTATTAGGCCATAGCGGTGTAACAAGGTGGTGTCTTCATATGATTGGACCTTGGTGTTTAGGGTTAAGGAGAGAACGAAATAAGATTTCATGTCGTTACAGTAGGATGTTGTAATAAATACTAGTGGTCCGATCAAAGTTATATGGTCAATACTGTTTTAATCAAAAAGACACAATTTTTATTCTTAACAGTTTAATTTTATATGAACGGCCTATATCAAAAGCAGCGTGAAACTGTGTACATTACAAAAACATCCTTATGAGCTCTTCAAAATTTAACTCGCAATTATTGTTATCCCGTAGTTGAATTGAATACAGTGGGTGGGGACCGGGGATAGTCAGTGGCGGAGCCAGAAAAAAAACCTTGGGTGGACCACTAAAATTAACCGTTGAAAAATTGTTTAAAGTCTCACAAAATAAGCCTGTAATTGAATTATTTAAATTTTTTGGGTGGACCACTACACCACTCTGCAGGAATTTGGATCAATCGAAACCTAAAACCGATACAAAATTGTATAAAATCTCGTAAAATAGATCTATTGTCGTTAATTTTTCAGAATGGGTCGTGCCCACCCAAATCCATGAAGGGCTCCGCCACTAGGGATAGTGATCGAGAAGAGAAGAGAAGATGAAGCATGGATGAAGACACGTACATACCCATCCATTTCTCGACCGTATCAAGCTAATGGAGACCAAAAATAGCATAAAGATATTGGTGTCCAGTCACAGTATTAAGTGTTTAGTTTTGTGTTATCCCCACTCTTCTTCTTTTGTCGTTATCTTATTCAAATTCTATGTGGATATGTACGCCATTTGTCATTTTTCGAACATTTTTACAAGGGACATATGCAGACGATAGTAGCTTCCTTCCACATATTCATTAATTTCTAAAGAATCAACTAACTACTCAATATAAATTTTCTAAAGAACTACACGTGACCTTTATGATGATTAGTGATCAATCAGTAAATGGCAGCAGGAGCTATACACCTAGTAATAGTACAAACAAAAAAAGTACCACAAAAGAAAGGAAATGAATGTGTGCCCTTTTTTCTGATTAAAACAAAGGAGTAATTAATTTGTTTGGCTTGTAACGAGATTTTGGTAAGGGGGAAGGAAAGTGGTGACTTTTACTCCCCCGTCCCTCAATAGATGACATATTTGACAATAAGCATTATTGATTCGACATACTTTGATCATATTTTTCTACTAATTCACAAAGATAAATAATATCATGTAAGATGTTGTTGGATCCGTCTCGATAAATATTTTTAAAATATGAAATTTTCATAATTTTTTTTAATAGATAATTGAAGATAACAAAGATAAAACATATGCATTGGTTTGGTACGTGTGTCGGAGTCAAAATGAAGGGAGTATTAATTAGCGAACAAGGTGACATGATAATGATTTACAAAGAAAAGTCCTGGCGGAAATGGAAGGATATCCTTAGTATAATAAATATAACTATACTTTATTTTTTATTATTTATACAAAAAAAGGTTTATTTTGATTTATCAGTACTATTTATCTATGAGGTGGGGGCATAAGAGGATAGGAGTGAAAGATGGGCGAGGATGATGAACCTCTGACCCCAGCGGGGAGGCTGTTCCTACAACCAGAGATGAACCAAATAATCCACTGTGCCATAGGGTTGAAGAATCCAATAGATGTTGAATCAATAAAAACTCAAATCCAAAACTCAGTTATGCTCCAACATCCAAGGTTCACTAGCCTCATGGTTCGTAACCATCGAGGTGTTGAACACTGGCGTCCAATCAAAATTGACCTAGACAGCCACATCTTTATCATCAACGATTCAGTCTCCAAGGACGATGATGAATCAGCAATCAGTGAGTATATGTCTGATTTATGCACAGAATCGAAACTGAGTATGGATAAGCCACTTTGGGAGATGCATATTCTGAGAGCACACAATTGTATTATATTTAGAATTCATCATTCACTTGGAGATGGAATATCACTCATGTCGATGCTCCTTGCTGGTTGTAGGAAGTTACAAGATCCAAATGCTCTTCCAACCATATCTCTTCCAAATACCAAATCTTCAACAAGAAATCTATGGAGTATTGTGATTGCTCTATATTTTTCATTTATATATGTCATACAATTCATTCTCAGGGTTCTATGGATTCGTGACCGTAAAACCGCTATAACAGGCGGAGAAGGGGTTGACCTTTGGCCCAGGAAGATAGCAACTGCTACCTTTTCATTGGAACACATGAAGACTGTCAAGAACGCTGTTCCTAACGCGGTAACTTTTTTTCATTTCACTTTTTGTTAAACGCTCGTGTTTTCTGACCTTTTTATTTTATTTTTTATCAATAGTCTTTTCTCGCGTGAATTTTACACAAAATATACTTTTTTGATTTTGAGTGCAAACAAAATTAAATATTGTTAATAGATATTCCGTCCAAATTAATTCCGTAATGTTGAGTTGACACAAATCTCAAATTTCAGTTTCGATTCCTCCCGATTAATGTCAATTTCTATACTTACTTTGATATTTACAGCGACAAACCTCTTCCCGAGGATTTCAAGTTTTAAAAGGCAGGTGGTATTAGTTGAATAAAAGGCTAAACTGCATCCCTGATTTAGTGGAATAAAAGAATTTGTGGGGAAAATTTGTTGCTATGTTTAGCATTATTCTTTTCAAAAAATGATCATGCCTATGATTAACTTTGGTATTTATTATCGGTCTCTAAGGTAAAAGGATGCAAATTTTAAGTCCAATCTCTATGAGATACTCCCTCTTTCAATCCTTACTATAAGAATTTTAAAAAAAATAAAATTTTAGTTCTATTTATGAGAAAACGCTACAACTTTTAAGGTTTAGTTATTACTCAAAAGTTTATTTTATCCCTTATTTAATGCTTCTATTTTTAATATTAATGAGTTTATTTAATGTTTCACAATTTTGTACGAGAATATATTTGTAAAAACATTCAAAAAGTTTCAATAATTAATGACGGTATTAGTTTTGATGTTTTTTGTTCTTATAATAAGGACCGAAGGAAGTAAAAAACATATCAATAGTGTGAAAAAAAACCTCTTCATGAACATATTTATCAAATATATTTAAGTCAACGTAAATTTTAAACCCAAAAGTCAAGATACAACCAAAATATATGCAGAACACCGCCAAAAAAAGGCAGTACTGTACAAAAATTGTCAGAATATAAACTACGCGTGTGTTGTGGGCCACATTTAGGTGATAGTACACATTGGTCTATATTTTTAGACTATTAACTATACTATTAATAATTGATTAGTTAAACAAACAAGCTCATGGGTGGGTAGGTGTCTTTCATGATTGAGTTAGGTTAGTTTATTCCAAAAAAAGAAAAACCTCCTATCCAATTTCTTTTGGTTTTGTTGTTTGGTAATGGTTATTGCATTGCCATTGGTTTTATTGAAAATAAATATAGTGCATATAAAATTAGATAAAATTGATTTTACTAAAAATGACGTAAATGTACATGAGTTCAACAATAAATTTGAAAATTCTGGAGACAAAATCAATTTTATTTAAAAAATAACCCAACATATCAAAATCGATTTTACACCAAACAAACTTGATTATTTGGCTG
The DNA here is from genome assembly GCA_946800305.1 of Medicago arabica. NCBI lineage: Eukaryota > Viridiplantae > Streptophyta > Magnoliopsida > Fabales > Fabaceae > Medicago > Medicago arabica. The sequence continues at coordinate 58,489,518 of OX326970.1, read as the reverse complement.
CTAACCAAACATAACCATAATGTGTCGAGACTCCCGGTCCAATTTAATTTGATTCTCTATATCCATTTGTTTTATTTATTTTTTATTTATGACACCCCCTTTTTCTATTTCTTTCACTCTACATATACACACTGGAATTATGGAATCAAATTGGGTTCAGTTTCTATCCTTTTCGATTCAATAAATTATGTAGTAATTGGTAGGTCTTGACTCTTGCTAACTACTAACATGCCTTTGGTTTGTTGGGTTGCACTTAATCTGGATGAAAACAACGGGTTAATGGAAGACAAGATACAACCTTGTATTTGCAGCATTAATGTGTTGTTCACCACTCAGAGCACTAATTGACAGGAAAAGTGAATGATAAACTTAAAATTTATGAACATTAATTACAAGCCACAATGACGTGTGAACACACTGATAATTTTTTCAGAACTTATTTTCCTTGTTGTGATTGTTAATTTTTGTTTTTGATCTGCAGACCATAAACGACGTTCTATTTGCAGTTATATCATCTGGAATATCAAGATACCTGGACTTCAGAGAACCTAATGGTAAACACATTTGAATAAACATAATTCTCACACATATACGAAAACCAATTACGACTGATTAAGTGTATGTTTGGTTATGTGTTGACAAAAATTGATTGAGTGAATTGATTATGTAATATTGATTCTGACTAGAAGTGAGTTGAAGGTTAAATAATTCATGTTTGAATATATTTATGTAAAAGTGAGTTAAACAATACATTTGAGTGTTAAAAATCCAATTCTAGAATAAAAAATATTCAATTTTTAGCTTGAAGTAGAATAAATTTTGGAGGCAAAATCAATTCTGTTTTGGAGCAACCAAACATGCAACAATTCTACACATCTAGAAGCAATTTTGCCCCCTCTAGAATTGAAATGAAACATACACTAAATGTTTCTTTGTTGTGCTTTAAGGGCTGCAAGATGGTGTTCAGCTAACAGGATTAGCTATGGTCAACTTGAGGAAGCAGCCAGGATTGCAGGTAGTCCACTCTCCCCAAATTTACTTTATTTATTTATGAATAGTTCTAAGCTTATAACAAGAGTATAATATTGATTGATGTTTGATAAGAATGAGCATTACTTATATCAGGAACTGTCCAATTTGATGAAAAGCAATTCAGGGGCAAAATGGGGCAACAAATTTGGTTTGTTCCTACTGCCTATATATTATCATAGAAGCAACAGTTCAGATCCTTTAGAATATTTGAAGAGAGCTAAAGTAATGATTGACAGAAAGAAACGATCTTTGGAGGCCCATTTGTCATACAAAATTGGAGATTTAGTAATGTCAACTCTTGGTCCAAAGGTGCTTTAATTTCTTTCTCCCCTTATTATTTATTTATTTGTGTATACGCTTAAGGTGTGCCGTGTGTGTGAAGTTATTTATTATATAGTAATTATTTAAAAATTGCAGTTTGCTAGCTTGCTAAATTATCGAATACTCTGCAACACTACCTTTACAATCTCAAATGTGGTTGGCCCTCAAGAGGAGATTATGATTGGAGGCAATCCTATAAAGTTCTTGAGGGCAAATAATTCCGCCTTGCCTCATGTACAACCCCTTAACTCTGTTTTTTCTTTACAGCATAGAGAATTTTATAATTTCTACCTTTTGTTGAGTATAAGGGAAGGTTCATGGCTGGTGGTTGTTTATTGTTATTCCAGGCACTTGTTTTGAATATGGTGAGTTATGCTGGAAAGGCCGACATGCAAGTGCAGGTGGCTAAAGACATCATTCCTGATCCTGAATTTCTTGCCAAGTGCTTTGAAGATGCATTACTTGAAATGAAGGAGCAGGTTACAACCAAAATCTGTCATTAATTTGGAATATTGTATTCATTGGATGTGGGACAACAAATATTAACATTGCAATGACTATTAACTGATGAGATGAGATACACACAAACAATGAATCATCTACTCTTTCCGTCCCTTATTACAAGATATTTCAACAAAATTCACTTGTATTAAAAATGTAGTGGTAGTAATAAATTTGTCAAAAAGTTGAATTAGTTTTACAACTTCATCCTCATAATTATTGATATCAAAAGAAAGAAAAATACAATTTACATTTTCCAAAGGTATTTTAAATAGGTATATAAATCATTAATGTATGTTGAATTTTGAAAAATGTCTTGTATTAAAGGATAAAGAAGGAAAAAAAAATCAAGTGGTTAATGAACTCTATCAAAATACATATCTTTCGGAAGAATATGAATTCAATTTATGGATGAAACAATCTTTAATTGTTCTCCCCCCGTCTCACAATAATAGTCTCTTTAGCATTTTTCATTTTTCTCAAATAATTATCAGTTTAGAATATCAATGCAATATTTATTATTTTTTTCCCATTATTATACCCTTATTTATTGAATTTCATCCAACTTAACTACATTAATAAGGGTATTTTAGTAAATGATATTAATTTTACTATTGAAATCAACACAATCAATAATTTCCTTAATAACCGTGCACAAACTTAAACGACTATGATTTAAAGATGTAAGAAGTACTGTATTCTTACCTCATAACCAAACTTCAAATTACCAGAACCCTTATGATTAAAGATGAAGGGAGTACGTTGGGATAATATTTTCTATCTTAAATGTTATAAATGGACTAATTTGTGATCAACCCATTACCACCTTTCATAGTTTATAATCATTTATAAAAGCAATTTTGGTTCAACCTATCCAAACATCATTAATACATAAGAATCACTTTTAAATGGGTGTATCCAAACATAAATTAATTCACCTCCAACTCACTTTTAACCAAAATCAATTCTCTCAAATTCAATTCTGCCCACCGCCAAACCAAACACACACTAAAGATGAAACTAATGATACAAAACTAAGTAGAAGGTCTTCCTACAAAGGAATTAGAACAAAGGGTCACATTACAAGGAAGAAAAAAATACAAGGCAAAGAAGATAAAAGCCAACAAGCGGCATTACTCGGTGCAATAACCAACGTAAAGTGATGTATTACTCCACCATAAATGAAAATCGAGAGCTAAGCTAGACATGTACACCTTAGGTCGGGAATGGATTGTCTCCCGTTAAAGTTCCTCTTGTTTTCTCCTATGGAGCAATCTCAGCCCTCCATTCCTTTTAATGGTAGATGTAACACCCAGAAATCTCAGCTTTAAAATTTCATTCAAGTAATCAGAGTATAACACATGAAATCAGGATGTCACCTTTCATTAAATCTTTAAAATCAAATTGAATAATAATTTATTCTTAAGCAATATTCAAACATAGCAGCGGAATTCATAAACTTCTCAAAATCTTAAATAAATAAGTCTCGGCGCAAAAGCCTCATAAAACATCTCAAATCAAGTTACGTCGCAAACATCATAATAAATCAACATGATACATAAAAGGAATAGAAATAATAATAATCCCCATCCCGTTACGTATCAGAGCTCCTAAGACTCCACAAGGACCTCTCACATCGACGAACCTAAGCTTGGTCACCTGCACTTGCCCACAAGGCGGCAATTCCAACAGAAGGGGTGAGATTCACAACAATTATATTAACATATAATTCAAATCATTATGCTTAACAATAACAACATTATTCATCACATAGAACAGAAACGTCTCAAACATCCACATATACAAATCATCTTGGAACATCTTCATAAACAACCGTCTCAAAACATCTCAGACACATGATTCGACAAATGCAACTCTAACATCCTAACATCATGCATGTGGTACCAATAATTTAGCTTTAATAAGCTTCACCGTCGCTTTGAGCAAATGCTCCACCGTCGCTTTGAGCATAAGCTCCACCGTCTCAAAATATGCAAATGCATGGACTCGACTCTTTAAATCTTAAACAAGATATTACAACGTCTTAACATCAAATACGACTCTTTATCGATACATGCAATTATACAATACATGGCAGCAGCTCAGCACACTTAACATATATATTTACAGCACATAGTTATCATCACAAACATCATATGTACTTCATTCATAAACCTCACTTAATAATCATTTTAATCATAGATTAACGCCAACGTCTTAAAATCATCTTACAGCGTCATTACAGGTTCTAATTTAGGTCTTAAACATCTCTAATGCTATCCAAAAGTCTACCCTCAAAGTCTCGCTCAAAACAGAGTTCTAAAACTCAAGTTATAGTGGTCTGAGACCACATTGCTCGCTGTGGCGAGTGGGACTGCTCGCCACGGCGAGCTACTTAAATTACATTCTGCCACTTGCTCGCTACGGCGAGTGATGTTGCTCGCCTCGCGCGCACTAAAGGGTTGCTCGCCACAGCGAGCTCAGCTGCTCGCCTCGCGAGTGAATACCTAACTGCTCGCCACGGCGAGCGGGTCTGCTCGCCACGGCGAGCTATCGCAGAGGGGTTACGGGTTCGCTCGAAACCTCGCCAAAACTCGTCCAATTCATCATGTTATGCTTCTAATCTCTCAGAATTATAGTCCTAGTGATTAATCTAGGTTCTGTAACAAGTTTCTACATCAATTCACATCATTCTAACATCAATTCATCCAAAAATCCCCTAAACCCTAGTTTATGAAATCCCTCAAAATTACCTCATAATTCCTTCGTTAATCATAAATAGATGAACTACAGTAATATAATTGAAGCTAGGCTCACCCTTACCTGGTATGTTCGCAAAATTGAGGTTCTCTCTTCTCCGGCCACTTTTCTCTTCTTGCCAAAAGTCTGTAACGTACTGACTGTTTCTTTCTAACCCTAACTCCCTTATATAATTCTTTCTATTCTCACTTATCCCCACAACTCTATCTTATTTATGAAAACAACCCCATCTCCCAAAATATTTGTTATTCTATCCCATCTTAATTTCCATCACATATTTTATTTTATTAAACAATAAAATAAACGTCACACCACAACATCATCTCATACGTCACAAACATCATTAAAATCATATAATATATAATAATATACTATATACTCTAATAAAATAATTAAATAAATAAAGTGGGCGTTACAGTAGATCAACGGCTTACAATAAAACCAATCAAAATCAACCTAAATTATGTCTAATTGTCTATTTCATTTCCCTCTTTCTTCCCTCACGTGACTCTCTATGTAAAAGATCATAACCCTGTCATATCAACAACAACAAAATCACTGGTTTCAAACAATTCTCAAGACATGATATGAATTAGTTTTTCCAAGCAATTATAACTATTTCCAAACATTTAAGTCTAAAATATAAATGATAATCAACTAATCAGAACTATGTTAATCAGTTTATTTCAACCCTGCCACAGACAAGTAGATCTGAAATTCATAATCAACCCAACCATTTTGCATCAAGTCAATTCAAAATTACGTTAATTGGAACAACAAGAAATGGAAAACATTTGTCAAAAAATGAAAAGAAATGGAAAGCAACCTTAGAAAATATACACAAAGAATGTGAGAAGGAAGAAAGAGGAAAAATAGAGAAGGATGGTGGAAGAACACCATCGTTGGTGCACCAACAAACAGATCCACTGCTGCTTCAGTCGCAAAAATGGGTTTGTGAAGAAGGGTGTGTCAGGAATGAGTGAAAGGAAAGAGACGAAAATTCATTAGTTGTTTTTTTGGGAAAAATCCAACATATATAATTTGTTTTATTGTAAGTCGTTGATCTGCCATTAAAATGAATGGAGGGCTAAGATTGCTCCACAGGAGAAAACAAGAGGAATTTTAAGAGAAGACAATCCATTCCCCCTTAGGTCACTCTAAAATCACTCTCCCCCAAAATAATGAGAGCTTTTCGAGATTTTATCCAACAACAATTGGCAAGAAAAAACTCATACCTTGGAAGGTGTATATGTAACAACCCGTTTTCCCAAAATAAAAATTTCTTAATAAATAATCAGAGTTTCTCGCATAAAGGGAATGCTACATTTCTAAAAATCTCAAATGGAATAAATAACAATTTATCCTTCATAAAATAATCATCATAATTGTTCAAAACTTCGCAGCGGATTAAAATTCAATGAACAAAATAGTTTTGGCACGCAGGCCTCATCAAAACATCTCAATGTAATTCAAAACTGCAACTTGTTCATATCAATTCATAAACAATACGTAAGGAATAGAAAATAGCTATAAAAGTTCCCATCCCGTTACGTATCAGAGCACCTAAGGACACAGTGATGATAGCCACTCACAACAGCAATCAACAACTATATGCTTATTCACCTGCAAGTTACCCATACGAAGAGCAACATTTTCAAGCAGAAGGGGTGAGATTCACAAAACAATAACATTAAACATATAATTCAATAATTATATTTAATAACATAACTTCATCATCATATCACATCAATAATCAGGTAGCATAATTAAAATCAATACTATAATTCAACATCAATATCAACCCGACTAGACAATGCAAGTTTGACTCGACTATGCAACTATATCTTCTTAATCATGCATGTGGTACCAATTCCAGGGCATACGCCCTCGTCGCTATTTGAGCATAAATATACTCCTAGGGCACAAACCCTCATTGCTATTTGAGCATAAAAATACTCATAGAGCATAAGCTCTCGTCGCTATTTGAGCATAAAAATACTCATAGGGCATAAGCTCTCGTCTCTGTTGAGCAAAAGCTCATAGGGAATGAGCCCTCGTCTTTAAATGAGTATGCATGGACTCAACATCTTATATCTTAGACATCATAAATGACTCCAATAATTTTGGATCAATAACTCATAATCTTAGACTGACACATGCAGCTTTTAATCAATAATAACAACAACATGGCAGCACATCAAATTTTTCCAGATATGACAATATCATAAACAATCACATATTTCATCATTTATAGTTCACAAAAAGGCATATGCAATTATTTCTACCCCAAGGATCAACTCGCAACAACTCGTTCGAAAGGACGCAAGATCACGAAACAAAGGTACTGATGCTGTATATTTCACCGGGCGGGACATATTTCGCCATAGCGAGCTCCGTCGGGCGAGACATATGTCGCCATGGCGGGCGATGAATTTCTGGGTTGCTCCGCCGGGCGAGACATATGTCGACGTGGCGAGCTCTGCCGGACGAGACATATGTTGCCATGGCGGGAGATGAATTTTTGGGTGTTCCACCGGGCGAGACATGTGTCACCATGGCGGACGATGAATTTTTGGGCTCGGGCAGAACGTAGATTTTCTCGAAAATCCGCCTAATCACGTGGTTTAAGGTCTAACATTGATTCCATAAATCATCATATGGATTATCTAAGGCCTGTAAACAGTTTATACATCAATCTAACAATTTTTCATCATTTAATCATCAATTCACCATTTTTAACCTATTTCTCAAATTCTCAAATTCTCATGAACTAACCATATAATCTGTTAAATACAATCATGAATTACAGGTTTAATGAAATTGTAATGTTAGGCTCACCCTTACCTTAAGAAAAATTGATCAGTAGCCACTTGGTTCTTCACTTCCTGTTTTTTCCCTTTTTCTCCCAAAACTGAATTGTACGTTCTGTATAATTCTAAACCTAGTTTTCTCTTTTTATCTTTTCTAACTATTTTATCCTATTTACTCTTTCTCCCCCAAAACTTTCAAAAATCTCAAAACAACCCTTAATCTCAATAAATATTTTATTATCACATCTTATTTTATTAAACAATAAAATAAGTCACAACACTTCATAAAGTCTCAAATCATATAAGCATATGTATATTCTAGAAAAATAATCAAATAAACAATAATTAAAACGGACGGTTACAGTATAACTTTTATGTTGCTTGTCTAGAACAAAGATCTCATCATTGGAAAGGCTAGAGTGATAAAGAAGCTTTGAAGATACTAGTAAGTGGATTTTATTAAGAAGTAAAGAAGCAAAATAGCAATCAGCGCAATTTATCAAAGAAAACACTAAAGTTCAAGATAAATAATTCGTTGAAATTGCACGAACGTTTTTATTGTTGCCATTGTATTTGTTTTTCTTTCAATTTTCTTTTCTCAAAATGACCAATTTGGTTTCTAATGGATTTTCCATCACATCAGCTTTCCACTAGTTTGATTCTCGAAACAATTGAACTCACAATTTTCCTCACGATTGATCGTGTTGACTCTTGTGGATATTAGTATGCACCACAAGCCAATTATACTACCGTCAAGTCAACCATTGGCTCAATATGTTTGATAGATATTTATTCTAAAAAATATTTTTTTTCTTTTCTAAAATACTATAATACTAGTATACAAATATCAATAATAAACGAGCAAGAAATCCATAATTAACAAGTATGCAAATATCATCAGTAAACGGATAAGAAATTAATAATTAACAAAAGCGAATTGTGTTTGAATAAACAAGTCATGCAATTTTTGGGACAAAGTCTTTCGTGTTATTTAACAACACTCATTTATCAAACAAATATGACCCTTTTTCATCTAAGGTCTCACACACATTCCATTCATCCAATTCCCAAGAGGACCAACAAAATCATGCTTTTGCGTAGTCCATGGAACACATCACTCAATGAGGAAGAACCAACCAAATATAATGCCAAGCCAATTTGAGAACGAGTCACAAGATACACAAAAAGACATAAATCCTCACCACACACTAGATCCATTAATGATAGAGTTCGTTCATTCCATAACAAGAAATAATTCAATTTATGTGTAGTGTATGTGAAAGTAATTTCCATTGAAAACTAAATTGTTCCGTAACACAAACAAAAAAAACCAAATTGTTCCCCAGCTTTGCCCTCGTTATCGAACTTTCAATGCCACGATTTTTTTTACTATATGTGTTATCAACTCTCACGTTCAACATTGTTCAACCTTAATTGGTCAAGCATTTTGGAACATATTAGTCATTACCCTTTGAGATTAATAGTTTTCTTGTGCAAGGTCCATCTATTGTCAACAAAATGTGTTGCGCACATATAACTCAAATTCTGAACATGAGGTCCAACAGTCAATGGTGACAAATACTTTCGTTTGCACGCACGTGCGAGTGAAGTTTATGTGGAACTCTATGTTTGTACAATGCATCACATGTGCGACAATGTGACTCACCGGTGCGACGACGTTCATAATTGCACAATATTAAGGGGTTTTAAACAGATCAAAGGTTTTCTTACAATTCTCCCTCGACCATCCAAATACTCTTTATTTCTCTTCAATTCTTGATCAACATTTTGCAACCTCAACCCACTTGGGTTGCTCTGGTGGTATTGACTTGGGTCCTGGGAGTGTGCTCCTCTTTGAGATCTCAGGTTCGATTCCCTCTAATGCCAATTTATATGGACTAGTTTAGCTTCTTCTTAAAAAAAAAAAACATTTTGCAACCTCAAGTGTTAAAAAGTGCTTATTTGATCAAAACCCAAATAAAAATATTATAGCACACACAAATTATAAAATTAAAAGAGAATTTAATTAAGTGATGTTAATTGATGAAAACAGATTATTTTTGTTTTAATATTTTCATTTATGTGGGTGCACCTAAATATTTTGATATGAGATTGTTCCCGACTTGCTCCTCCATACCATGAACGAGTAAAATATTTGTGGTTATTCTCTGTGTGACCAAATTGGAAGTTTACTCGTGTTGGATTCACCCAACAATGTTATTGCATAAATCGTCGGTTGGTTTACAAATTATTGTAGTTGATAGCTGTCATACCCCAATTTTTGACCCAAGATCCCACCGACACGCGTCATTCGATCCTGACTTTTCAGTGAAAATTTCGGCAGTGAGGTATTTTAAAATACCTCATTTTTTTTTGGTTCCGAGTCGGGCCCTCATCTCACTTTATTTTTATTTTTATCTTTATTCATTAATTTTTTTTTTATTATTAGTCATTGTTCCATTTTTGATAAGTCCAGGTCCACATATTTCCTTTTACCATTATTATTATTTACTTATTCCATTTAATGTCATTTTTATTATTATTCACTTTTATTATTACTTGATAAAAATCAAAAAATCAAAAATCCGATAATGTCAAGAATTAGTCCAAATCCAAAAAACACAGCTGTAGCATGAATCCAGTGTGCGCGTTTCTGTTCCTTTTTCATCTCATCCAACCCAAGTTTTTCTAGGGGATTCAACAAACCCTAAAATCCTAATGTTCACACTATAAGAAGAAACCCAGCAGTCACAAAAATGGGAGGACAGAACCATCGTGAATCACTAACACATAGAACCTGCAAAAGCAAATCAATAGGAAACAATACAACCAAGTCCACAACTGTTTAATAGTCACGTACAACAATACAGAGAATCATATAAACGCGACCAAAATCCAGAGCCATTCACAACACCATCGATCTAAAACCGACCCAAAGTAACAAAAAGACTAAAAACGGCCACTATCACCGTTCAATAAACAAAACCGCCGCTGCTCAGAACTCACATCCGAACCGGATCTGCAAAGAATCAACAAAAGGTATAATTTTTTCTAAACTCTAGATCTAAGGCTTAATCTTGGCTGGGTGAGAATTTTGAGGCGAGGAATTTGTAGAGTAGAAGAAGAGCATGCGAAAACACTAAAAAAAAATAAAAAAAGGGACCGTTTTATCTCCGGCGCGGCGGCGCAGCCGCGATGGCTCGCCGGCCACCGCGCCGGAACGTCCTCCGACCACCATACCTTCCACCGGAGGGGATGAATGTTCATCCCTCCCCTTAGGAACCCAGAAACTTAAAACAAGAGAGAGAAGAGAGGAAAGAAGAGAGAAGAAGAGAAGAGAGAGAAACAACCAGAAAAAATGAGAGTTTCCTCTCTTACAACCCTTATATGGGTCCGCTCCAATCCAGTGTGGGACGGCGCATGGGTTATCATGCACCCGCGCCCCCACATCTTGTTGATCTTTGATCCTGGGCTTTTTCGCTCCTTCGTATGATCGAATCAAAGCCGTCTGATCTTAATCAGGCGGCTAAGTTTGTTTGGACGGCCCCAACACGCCCAGCTTGCCTGTTAAGCCCATTAACAACCTTTTTTCCTTCTGCACCCCCCTGTTTTCATGTTTGCACCTCTGTTTTTATTTATTTATTTATTTCTAACATGCAGGTTGTTTCCTTGTAGCATTTTAATTCTCTATTCCCATGCTTTTTTAGTTTAGTTTCGTCATTTTTGCATCCCATTGGTTTACTTTTATAATTAATCATTTTTTTTATAGCAAGAACGTAGAATGTAAATAGGTTTAATGTATTTTATTTATTTATTTATTTTTTGCAGACCTTAGAATGTATCTTAGGCTTAATGTAAACCGTGCATGTGTGCGTGCGTGGGTGTGTGCCTTTCATTTTCGTTTTAGCTTAGGGTAATGGTCTTTGCGGTGACCTTACGTCACTCCAAAGTGCCTACGTTTTCTGGATTGGAGCGGACCCATATAAGGGTTGTAAGAGAGGAAACTCTCATTTTTTCTGGTTGTTTCTCTCTCTTCTCTTCTCTTCTTCTCTCTTCTTTCCTCTCTTCTCTCTCTTGTTTTAAGTTTCTGGGTTCCTAAGGGGAGGGATGAACATTCATCCCCTCCGGTGGAAGGTACGGTGGTCGGAGGACGTTCCGGCGCGGTGGCCGACAAGCCATCGCGGCTGCGCCGCCGCGCCGGAGATAAAACGGTCCCTTTTTTTTTATTTTTTTTAGTGTTTTCGCATGCTCTTCTTCTACTCTACAAATTCCTCGCCTCAAAATTCTCACCCAGCCAAGATTAAGCCTTAGATCTAGAGTTTAGAAAAAATTATACCTTTTGTTGATTCTTTGCAGATCCGGTTCGGATGTGAGTTCTGAGCAGCGACGGTTTTGTTTATTGAACGGTGATAGTGGCCGTTTTTAGCCTGTTTGTTACTTTGGGTCGGTTTTAGATCGATGGTGTTGTGAATGGCTCTGGATTTTGGTCGCGTTTATATGATTCTCTGTATTGTTGTACGTGACTATTAAACAGTTGTGGACTTGGTTGTATTGTTTCCTATTGATTTGCTTTTGCAGGTTCTATGTGTTAGTGATTCACGATGGTTCTGTCCTCCCGTTTTTGTGACTGCTGGGTATCTTCTTATAGTGTGAACATTAGGATTTTAGGGTTTGTTGAATCCCCTAGAAAAACTTGGGTTGGATGAGATGAAAAAGGAACAGAAACGCGCACACTGGGTTCATGCTACAGCTGTGTTTTTTGGATTTGGACTAATTCTTGACATTATCGGATTTTTGATTTTTTGATTTTTATCAAGTAATAATAAAAGTGAATAATAATAAAAATGACATTAAATGGAATAAGTAAATAATAATAATGGTAAAAGGAAATATGTGGACCTGGACTTATCAAAAATGGAACAATGACTAATAATAAAAAAAAAATTAATGAATAAAGATAAAAATAAAAATAAAGTGAGATGAGGGTCCGACTCGGAACCAAAAAAAAAAAGAGGTATTTTAAAATATCTCTCTGCTGAAATTTTCACTGAAAAGTCAGGATCGAATGACGCGTGTCGGTGGGATCTTGGGTCAAAAATTGGGGTATGACAGATGCCCCTATTTAAGTTTCTTCGTCCGGAGATTTGAAGATGGAATCTTTGATTTGACGGGCCGAAGAGACTTAAATACAAAGTACACCTATTTTTGACCCTAAGATATCGTGTGAATGTGTGTGACGCAATTATGAATGCAAGACAATATGGACGACTCGACTGGGACGAGTAATGAATGCATGTGACACTATTATGAATGCGAGACAACATGGATGACTCGACTGGGACGACTAATAATGGCGGGATGCCCGAATTCTTTATAGAAAGGGATCCGACTCTGTTTCACTGGGGAAATAATTGTCTATTGTTGTATTAATTTGGAGCAATGGTTTAACGAAGACCAGACTTTGGATGACATCTTTGGGCCAGACGCACTGGGGATGACACTCAAGGGAATGACGGATAGACACGGAGTGTCCGTTGTTTAGGACTAACAACTTGGAACGAGGCAAAAGATAAACTTAAGTGGTATGTTGTTTGGGACCGTTGGCTTGAAAACAGTAAAAATGTAAATGGTTTGTTTTGTAGGACCATTAGCTTGAAAGCAGATAAGAGTGTAAGCGGTCCGTTGTGTAGGACTGTCGGCTTGAAAGCAGATAAAGTGTAAGCGGTCCGTTGTGTAGGACTGTCGGAAGCAGATAAAGTGTAAGCGGTCCGTTGTGTAGGACTGTCGGCTTGAAAGCAGATAAAGTGTAAGCGGTCCGTGGTGTAGGACTGTCGGCTTGAAAGCAGATAAAGTGTAAGCGGTCCGTTGTGTAGGACTGTCGGCTTGGAAGCAGATAAAGTGTAAGCGGTCCGTTGTGTAGGACTGTCGGCTTGGAAGCAGATAAAGTGTAAGCGGTCCGTTGTGTAGGACTGTCGGCTTGAAAGCAGATAAAGTGTAAGCGGTCCGTTGTGTAGGACTGTCGGCTTGAAACGATAAAGGACTTAAAATGAAAGGATGCGGCCAAACAAGACTTTGGGTGACTGATGCAACCATGTGTGAATGATGTTGTGTATATGTTGTGCGTGAGTGAAAGTAATAATGCATAGATGTATGAATGTGTGAATGATGTTGTGTATATGTTGTGCGTGAGTGAAAGTAATAATGCATGGATGTATGAATGTGTGAATGATGTATGAGTGTGTAGACTGGGTTGTGATGGGTAAACTCGACGAAGCGAGACAAGACAGGTAAGACGAGAGATAGACTGACATCGCAACATAAACACTCGGCAAACTTCCTTGAAGATGATATTATTGCGAACAGATCGAGCCATTTGCAGGGTGAAACCTGGCACAAGATAGCAACCGATGTTTCCTGGGGAGAGAGTCCATTGTTGACTGAAAAGTTGGGAAGAAGTCGCCATTTGTGAACCGGCGTAGAGTGTTCTGATAAATGCCACTGTTGACCAAAAGTCTGGAAGTCGTCATTTTGCATAGAGTGTCAATCCATAAGTATGCCCCAGCAGTCACGCTCTTTTTTTGTTTTTTTGTTTGTTTGTTTTCTTTTGAAATCCCTAACTTTTGCCTGGACCGCCCTTTCGGGTTTTCGGTCCACCGGGAGTATATTTCCTTTTTTCGTGCCCCTAATTTTTGCCTGGACCGCCCTTTCGGGTTTTCAGTCCACCGGGACGCTCTCTATTGCGTAAGCCGCCTTTTCAGGTTTTCGACTTAGCGAGCTCTTTTTTTTTGTTTGTGTTTTTTCCTTTTTTGGTAAAACTTCCCACATTGTCTAGCCATGCCTGTTTAGTAGGGTCCGAACGTTCCTGGAGGAGAGTGTCGACGTACGCTCCATTTTACTCGTGAGTCTTAAGGAGCACTTATTTGTTTATGCTTTTGAGAGACGTGAAAAAGTTTCAAGAGTTTGCTTCGCAATATTACCATCAAAACAGAAGAAAGTGTGAAAAATAGAATAAATGAGAATTTCAAATAAAGGGAAATGGCTCAAATTTTATTGATTGAACGGTGGTCAGCCGATGGCATGACTCCATAGATCTTTACAAAAGTTTTAAAAAAGATGGTAATTTATTTGTGGAGGGGTACGTTGAACTTCGCGACCCTATTTTCCTTAACAACTTTGAGTTCTGCTGTTCTGATGCTTCAGATTAAAGGTTCTTTGGTAACAGGTATGCCCCAAGTCGGTGGCGTCTGACCGGATGCAGTTACTTTGTCTTTTTCTTTATCCTTAATTTTTGCATAGACCGCCCTTTTCGGGTTTTCAGCCTATCAGGATAATCTCTGTTTAATGTCTCTAATTTTTGCCTGGACCGCCCTTTCGGGTTTTCAGTCCACCGAGACGCTCATTTTTGCCTAAGCCGCCCTTTCGGGTTTTCGACTTACCGAGTTGTTCTTATAATTTTAGACAAAATATTTCTTGACCGCATCCGTGTTTACAGTACGCGGAAGTTCTTCACCATCCATAGTTTGAAGAGTCATGGCACCACCGGAGAAGACTCTTTTGACGACGTACGGGCCCTCATAGTTAGGAGTCCACTTGCCCCTGGAGTCGGGCTGGAAGGACAAAATCTTTTTTAGCACAAGATCACCCTCTTTGAATTCACGGGGACGAACTTTCTTGTCGAAAGCCAGCTTCATCCTCTTTTGATATAATTGTCCATGACATAGAGCAGCCATGCGTTTCTCCTCGATTAAGTTCAACTGATCATACCTACTTTGAGCCCATTCAGCTTCTGATAACTCAGCTTCCATTAAAACTCTCATTGAAGGGACCTCAACTTCTACGGGAAGCACTGCCTCCATACCATATACCAAAGAGAAAGGGGTTGCCCCTGTTGATGTGCGTACGGAAGTACGATATCCATGTAATGCGAATGGAAGCATCTCATGCCAGTCTTTGTAAGTTACCACCATTTTCTGGACAATCTTCTTTATATTCTTGTTTGCGGCTTCGACAGCACCATTCATCTGAGGCCTGTAAGGAGAGGAGTTATGATGCTCGATCTTGAAATCATCACACAGTTCTTTCATCATATTGTTGTTCAGATTCGTCCCATTGTCTGTAATGATTCTGCTAGGGACGCCATAGCGGCATATGATTTGATTCTTGATGAACTTAACCACCACTTGCTTGGTCACATTAGCATAAGATGCAGCTTCAACCCACTTGGTGAAATAGTCGATGACCACTAGGATGAAACGGTGCCCGTTTGAAGCTTTGGGTTCGATCCTACCAATCATGTCGATGCCCCACATGGAGAATGGCCACGGGGAAGAGAGAACGTTGAGTGCGGTTGGCGGAACATGAATCTTATCAGCATAGATTTGGCACTTATGACACCTCCTGGCATGCTTGTAACAATCTGCTTCCATCGTCATCCAGTAATAACCTGCCCTTAATATCTTCTTGGTCATTGTATGCCCACTTGAATGAGTACCGAAAGATCCTTCGTGTATTTCATGCAACAGTAAATCAGCTTCGCGGGCGTCCACACATCTAAGCAGCACCATATCAAAGTTCCTTTTATACAAAATATTTCCGTTCAGGAAGAAGTTGCCAGATAGTCTTCTTAAAGTTTTCTTGTCTTTGTTGCATGCTCCGGGTGGATACTCTTGACTTTGAAGGAAACACTTGATGTCACGGTACCATGGTTTGTCGTCAATCACTTCTTCAGTTGCAAACACATGAGCAGGCCTTTCGAGACACCTGATACTGATTAACGGTACTTCATTTCGACGATTTACTTGGTACATTGAAGATAAGGTAGCTAGAGCATCTGCCATTTGGTTCTCATCACGGGTGATGTGGTGCAATTCGACCTTGTTGAAGAAGGTCAGTAACCGTCTCGCGTAATCTTTGTATGGAATCAAGCCGGGGTGGCGAGTCTCCCATTCTCCTTTGATCTGATTGATCACGAGAGCTGAATCACCATAGATGTCAAGGTTCTTGATTCTTAGGTCGATGGCTTCTTCAATACCCATAATGCATGCTTCGTACTCCGCCATGTTGTTTGTGCAGTCGAAGGTCAATCTGGCAGAGAAAGGGACGTGGGTACCTTTAGGAGTAATAATGACTGCTCCAATGCCGCTACCATAAACATTAACAGCTCCGTCAAATATCAAACCCCATCTTGATTCAGGGTCTGGACCTTCCCCGAACAAAGGTTCGTCACAATCCTTCATTTTTAAATACATAATCTCTTCGTCAGGGAAATCAAACTTTATAGGATGATAATCTTTGATCGGTTGGTGAGCCAGGTGATCGGCAAGAATGCTACCTTTGATTGCTTTCTGGGAACGGTACTCAATATCATACTCGGATAACAACATCTGCCACCGGGCGATTCTTCCTGTTAAAGTTGGCTTCTCGAAGATGTACTTGATCGGATCCATTTTAGATATCAAACAAGTGGTATGATTAACCATGTAATGACGGAGGCGTTTGGCGGCTCAGACTAAAGCACAACAAGTTTTCTCAAGCATGGAATAACGAGACTCACAATCGGTAAACTTCTTGCTTAGATAATAGATGGCATGCTCCTTTCTTCCGGTCTCATCTTGTTGCCCGAGCACACAACCCATAGAAGCATTTAATACAGTTAGGTACATAATCAACGGTCTTCCTTCAACTGGAGGGATAAGAATGGGCGGTTCTAGTAAGTACTCTTTGATGCTGTCGAAGGCTTTCTGGCAATCTTCTGTCCATACAATCCCTTGATCCTTGCGGAGTAACTTGAATATCGGTCCACATGTCGCAGTCATATGAGAAATGAATCTGGAGATGTAATTTAAACGCCCGAGGAACCCTCTTACTTGTTTTTCTGTTTTTGGAGCGGGCATTTCTCTGATGGCTTTGACCTTGTCTGGATCTACTTCAATACCTTTTTGACTAACAATGAAACCCAGAAGCTTCCCGGATCTGACACCAAAAGTGCACTTGTTGGGGTTCAGACGGAGTTGGTATTTTCTCAGTCGTTGGAACATCTTCAGCAAGTATTCGACATGTTCTTCTTCAGTGCTTGATTTGACGATCATATCATCCACATAAACCTCAATTTCTTTGTGCATCATGTCATGAAAAAGGGTAGTCATACCTCTTTGATAAGTAGTTCCCGCATTTATCAACCCAAACGGCATTACTTTGTAACAGAAAGTGCCCCAAGGGGTGATGAAGGATGTTTTTTCTCTATCTTCGGGCGCCATCTTAATTTGATTGTAACCGGAGAAACCGTCCATGAAGGAGAAAACTTTGGATTTCGCAGTACTGTCAACTAACACATCAATATGAGGCAGTGGAAAGTCATCTTTGGGACTAGCTTTATTCAAGTCACGATAATCAACACACATTCTGACCTTACCATCTTTCTTCGGAACGGGCACTATGTTGGCTAACCATTGAGGGTATTCTGACATAACGAGGAATCCTGCGTCAATCTGTTTTTGCAATTCCTCTTTGATCTTGAGAGCCATATCAGGGTGAGTTCTTCTCAATTTCTGTTTGACCGGTGGACATTCAGGCTTCAGAGGCAAACGGTGTACCACAATATCAGTATCCAGCCCCGACATATCCTTATACGACCAAGCAAACACATCGACATATTCTTTGAGAAGTTCTATCACTTGTTTCTTGACATTTGCTTCAAGTGACGCCCCGATCCTTATCTCTTTCTTGTCTTCTTCAGAGCCTAGATTGATTATTTCTAATGCTTCCCCATAAGGCTGAATAGCTCTTCTTTCTTGTTCAAGTAAACGAGAAATCTCATCGGGAATCTCCTCAACCTCTTCTTCTTCTGCTTCGTATACAGGGAACTCAAAGTTGGGAGAAATCATGGAGTCACGTTGTTCAACGGGTTTATTGATAATTAATCTGCACATATGTTTAATGATTGATTTTAGAAGAAATGGGTAAATGCAGACATTTTGGAAGTGATCATGTTTTTTTGGTTTTTTGTATTACCGTTTTTCTTTAAAAGCACAAAATAAAAGAAAAGTCGGAAACAAAACGACATTTTATTGATGATTGTAAGTTTTGAAGCAAAAAGCCCTAGATAAATTCACTTTCGCTTGGGGCAGGACGAAAGGATTTTTTTTTAAAAGCATAAAGACAAACAAGTGCATTACTTGGACAAATGAGCAACAAAAGGAACATCGACAGCAACCCAGTTATGGTTAGACCCTCCTTGTGTCACAAAGTTGCATGGAATTCCTTCGGGGTTGTCTTCAATGACTGCGTTGGTTTCTGGCGGAGAATGAATGAATCCAGCACTGCGAAAAATCCCTCTCTGTGGCTCAATGACGAACCCTGCCTTGGGGATTCCAGCTGATGAAGAGAAACCGAGACCTTCTCGATGCTTGTTCTCTGGTAAGCTTAACACTTGCCCCCAGCCTGTAGACACACCATTTTGGACTACCCTCTGAGCGTCCTTGAAAGATGAAATAGATGCCCCATTCTTCTTCGAATTCTCTTCTTCTAAAGAAAGTCCTTGAAATAAAGATCCCTCGGTATTGTCGGCACCAATGAAAGAGAAAGCCGACAAGTGGCTTACTAACAAAGCCTCTTCTCCATTCACAGTTGTGCTCGTGATTTTCGGGTATCAAAATCATTGATCGGATTTGAACCTTTAATCATTGAACTCTCAACTTTTATTCGCGGGAAGGGAAAAAGTGAGTAAAAACCCTTATGAGACCTTGGATTCGGAGGTTGGTTTCGATTGGGGAAGGTGTTAGGCACCCGAACCGACTATGGTATCCATAAGGAACCTTCTACCTATTCTCTAATCTTGCGCTAAATTAATTTTACTTATTAAAAAAAGGTTAAGAGTTAAGTGAAAGAAAGGGGAAAGATGAAGCATGTTTTTGGTTATTTTTATTGATTTGGAAGGGTCGAAACCCTTTGCCTACTTACCCAAATAAATCGGGATCAAAATCAAGTAGTTCGGCTAAAGAACTTATTTGATGAGTTGAATTGATTTTAACATTTTTGAAAGAAAGGTTTTAAGAAGAGATGAGAGGCCTCAAGGCATGAGAAGAAAATACGATGAAGTTGGTCAATTTTAATTGCACGAAATCCATGTCTAATGTGGATATTAAATTAATTAACATTTGATTAAGGAAAATAAAAAGAAAATCACTTGGATTACATACCAAGGTTTACTTAAAAGAAAATTGAATTTGACTTGATTGATTTTTTTGAAGAAAATATTTTTTCTAAACTAACGATGAAATCGCGTAACGGTGGAAAAATAAATAAGCATAAAGCGATAAATAAAGTGGTGTGTCGGTGCGCGTGTCAGTGCGTGTGCCGGTTACATATTACATACCCTAAATACATTCTATGGTCTCAAAAGGAAAAAAATGCGCGAAAATAAATTACATCAAATCTCTAATTACACACTAAGTATGATAAATAAATACATAACAAAAAATTAAAAGATGCATGAGATTACACTAGAAATGATGCAAAAAACGAAATATACCGAAATATTAAGCATAAAAAGAACATCATATACTAGAATAATTACCCAATAAAATGCATGACATTAAGTATGTTTTTTTTTAAAAAAGGTAGGAAACGCAAGTTTTCGAAAAGAAAAGATTAGTTAAAAAGTATGAGTTTGAAATTAAATCAATAAGTAAACTATACAATGCATGATATTTAAAATGCTAACTAAACACAATGCATGAGATATGACTTAAACTATTAAATAGACCAAAAGATAATAATTACATGATAATTAAAACATTAGACAAAAATAGAAAAAGTATGAAATGTTACTTCAAAGCCTAAAATCAACTAAAATATAAGAGATAAAATTTAAATAAAACAAATAAAAAATGCATGATATGAAGATTATGACACTAATAAAAATGCATGAAAATATAATCTAAAACTTATGTGAATTAATTAAAAAGATAAACGCATGAAATTGAAAAAAACAAAGATTACTACACAAAGGCAGGGGGGTGCAAGCAGCAGGGATAGGGGTGCAAACAGCAAAGCAGAAGCAAACATGGGCTGAGTATGGGTAATGGAGCTGGGCATGGGTGACCCGCCCAGCTCCAATAAATGAGTATAAAAGTAAATTTCTCTTGTTTTTCTTCATTTTCTTCACTTCCTTCGCACTCTAAAATTACAAAAGAAAAAAAAGCTCTCCCTTCTCTCTAGAAGGGAGACCGCCGGCGAAGGGGGGGGGGGGGGGGGGGGACAGGAGAAGGTGGTGGTTCACGGCGAAGGGGAGTGCTCCGGCGCGGTGGCCGGCCGTAGCGCCGCCGCGTCGGAGCTTTGAACCTATTTTTTTAAAAAAATTTTTTTACCTAAAGTTTCCTCTCCTCCACCTCTATTCAAATCCACTATTAGTTTTTCCAAAACCACTTCCAAACACCCTAGATCTACAAAAGAAAAACACTAACAAAAACACACAAAAAGCCATAAAAAATTACCTCTTGCTTCTTCCTTGCTTGCTCACGGTTTGCTCTTCTTCTTTCTTTTTTGTTCTTTATTTTGCGTTTTCCTTGCCTTGCCTTTGTTTTGCTCCGATTCGGTTTCCTTTTGGTTCGGTTTTGAGTCCTTTGCCGTTCGGATTCGGTTTTGTGGTGTTGGATTTGTGGTATTTGGTTCGTATTCGTGGTTGTGGTGTTTGTTGATATGGATTTGTGTTGTTTATTGTGTTGGCCGAAAATGATTATGGTGGTAGTGGGTTTGGTGATTTCGGATTTATTGTCGGTTGTGGGTTTGTTATTGTGTGATTCGAATTTGTGAGTTGTTTGGATGGTTTTTAGTTCAATAATGAACTTTGAATGTTGCTGGAAAATGATTACGTGTTCTTGGTGTTCTTGGTGTTCTTGAGTTTTTTGTGACTTTTGATCCAAAATTTTGGAAAGAGAAAGTAATTTTGTGTTTTTTGATGATTTTGAGTGATTGTGACTTTTCTGACTGATTCTGACCTTGGGGGACCAATCTGACGCGTGAACAGTACTTTTATAGTACTGTTCACTGATACCCTGAAAATAACAAAAATACCCCTGCAATTTCTTGGGGAAAAAGTTGGACTGGACCAATGATAAATTGACAAGTGGACAAGGACTTAAAATAAATAAATAAATAAAAAGACAGATAAATAAATAACAACACATTAAATAAATGGAAAAATAAATGACTAAATAAATAATTAATAATAAAAAACGAAAATTTAAATAATAAAATAAAAAATGTCCCGTCGGAACCAAAAAAAATGAGGTATTTTAAAATACCTCTCTGCCGAAATTTCGTCTGATACGACTGAGATTACGCGGCTTTTTACGCTAATTAAAACGATAAATTAACGACGTGAATAAAATGAACTTACGAACGCAAACGTCCCACCACACTAAAAATACGCACGAAACACGAGTAAAAATTACGAAATTAATACGCGAGCGACATTAACAAGAACGACGAACGAAAAATAAATGCGACCACAAATACGAACAAAAGCAGATACTACAAAAATTAGCGCGCGAACGAACGACTGAAAAAGATCAACGTACGAATAAAAAAAAAAAGTTGGTCAAAAATTAGGGTATGACAACAGTTACCAGTTTCCCATTCTTCACAAACTTCACTTTCTGATGTAAGGTTGACGTCACTGCCCCAGCTCCATGAATCCAAGGTCGGCCCAATAGACAACTGTATGATGCTTGTATATCCATTACTTGAAAAGTAACTTGGAAAACATGTGGCCCGATTGTAATGGGCAAGTCCACCTCTCCGAGAACAGTTTTCCTCGAACCATCAAAAGCCTTCACCATTACTCCACTTCGTCTTAACGGCGTGCCTTGGTAGGAAAGTTGGTTGTAAGTTGGTTTAGCCATCACATTTAGAGCTGACCCGGTGTCTAACAACACATTCGACAAAGCATCTGTCTTACAATTTACTGATATGTGTAACGCCCAGTTATGGTTCCTTCCTTCTTTTGGGAGTTCTTCATCACTGAAACTCAAGTTGTTGCATGTAGTGATATTCCCCACTATTCCACCGAACTGACCAACAGTCACATCATGGTCTACAAATGCTTGCTCTAAAACGCTCATTAAAGCTCCCCTATGAGCCTCTGAATTCAGCAGTAAAGACATTATCGATATTTTCGACGGAGTCTGCATCAGTTGATCAATTATCTTATAATCGCTCTTCTTGATCAGCTTGAGCACCTCATCGAAATCAGAACTCGTGCCGGCCCCACTAGACTGGCCTACATCTTGGAGTGCATTAGAATCTTTAGCTTGAACCTCTTCAACTAACGGGACGTTAACCCTCTTTGGAAACACTGCATGGATAATACGTCCGTTCCTTAGTACTCTACTATCTTCAGCAATATTACCCACAGACGGAAAAGATGGTATAGGAACCTCGTGACCTCCTTCTATCATAGTGGCATTGTACTTGTATGGTATGGCCTTTTCAGAGACATAAGGCATTGGTCCTGGTAAGCAAATCACTAAAGGAGTAGCCGACTTCCGACTGTCAAAGAATATCTCCAAAGGCTCAGGAGTCATGACACATACATCGTCACATTTTCTTTCAACAATTAATTCTCCCCGGTTCAGTAGTCCCTGGATATCGTCCTTTACTTCCTGGCAACCCCATGGATCTAGACGACACACCTCACAGGCGGCGTGGTCATGTTTAAAAAAAGACGCTTCACATAACTTGGCATGTAATGGAACCAATGGTGTTCGGATATGTTGCACTTTAAGAACAAGGCAAGTCTCTTGGCAGTCTTCGACCATGTTGACAGCTGGAGCACCATGATTTGGTAACGGGTTGGTTTGAATATTTGGGTTTGAGTCTGTGAAGGTTATTCTCTTTTCATTGATTAGTCTCTGGACTGCGTTCTTCAAACAATAGCAATTCTCGATGTTATGGCCTGGGGCTCCTTGGTGTAAAGCACAGGTCTGGTCTGGTCTGTACCCTGGTGATGGTTTTTCTGGCACTGGAGGAGGTGGTCTAGTTTGGATCATATTCTGTTTGAGTAACCCTGGAAGCAGTTCTGCATAGGTAATTGGAATTTGGTCAATTTGTAATCTTTGAGCTTGTGGTCGTGGTTGTTGTTGTCGATATGGCTGTTGGGGATACTGTTGGTATGGTTGTTGGGGATATTGTTGGTGTGGTTGTTGCTGGCATGGGCGTTGTTGATATGGTTGTTGGGGATATTGTTGAGGATATTGCTGAGGATATTGGGGAAGATATTGTTGAGGAAATTGGGGAAGTTGATAATTTAGTGGTTGAGTAGTGTTGGTGGTAGGTGTGAGGGCAGCAATGTGGTTATAGGCTGGATGATTTGGTTGGTGGGTCACCATGTTGATCTCTTGTTCTTTCTTCTTTGAAAAACTGTTTCCGAACTTTCTTGTACTGCCGGTGGATGTACTTTCTTTCACTAACCGTCCTTCTCGGACCCCTTCTTCCAACTGCACCCCCATGTTGACCATCTCTGTGAAGTCTCTGGGCGCACTTCCAACCATCCTCTCATAATAGAACTGACCTAGAGTTTTCAAGAATAATTTGGTCATCTCCTTTTCTTCTATACCTGGGCTAACCTGGGCAGCAACATCCCTCCATCGTTGGGCATACTCTTTGAATGTTTCTCTGTCTTTCTGAGTCATGGCTTGGAGATCACTTCGGTCTGGAGCCATGTCCACATTGAACTTGTACTGCTGCACAAAAGCTTCACACAGACTATTGAAAGTTCGGACCTCTGTACGGTCCAGATTTATGTACCACTTCAGTGCGGCACCAGCTAAACTGTCTTGAAAGTAATGAATGAGGACCTGGTCGTCACGTACATACGTGGACATCTTTCTCATATACATCTGTAGATGCTCTTTAGGACAGGACGTCCCTTTGTATTTCTCAAAGTCTGGGAGCTTGAACTTGTGGGGTATCTGGACATTTGGTACCAAGCAGAGATCATAAGCATCTTTCCCGAATATTTCCCTTCCACGGAGTGCCTGCATTTCCCGATTCATCATCTCAAACTTCTCCTGTAAGTCGATCACTTTGTCATGGGCCCCTGTACTTCCTGAGGGAAAGACAGGGTCTTCTCTTTGTGGCATAGTATGAACCAGAGGTATTGAGTAGGTTACCGTCGGGGCGGAAAATGCACTTTGGACGGTAGACGCTGGAGCTTCTGAGCCATGAGGACGGAGTACTTCACCAAGGCTAAAAGGCATGCTCCAAGGACGACCTTCTGGTGTCACTTGCTGTGAGGTAACAAAAGAGGGACCTGCCTCAGCCTGAGTACTGCCAGGGGGAGGAGGTGGTGGTGGCAGCTGATCTTGCGCGGCCGTTAATGTCTTTACCAATTCAGTCAGTTCGTCCATCTTGGCCTGCATGGCCTCATTTGCTTCTCGGAGTACTCGGTTTTCTTGTTCGAGAAAGTCCATTTTTTTCTTTACAGCTGCCCGAGTGTAGTGAGTGCGAGTAGACTTGTAGAGAATGCGCCGGGCCACTTTTCAAACGGGCTGACCTTTAAGAATAAAGAATTTGTCTGAGACTTGAGATTTGAAACTATGAATGCAGAATGATGCATGGTATGTTTATGCAAAAGACACATTTTTATCGAAGGA
Organism: Medicago arabica; assembly: GCA_946800305.1. Lineage (NCBI taxonomy): Eukaryota > Viridiplantae > Streptophyta > Magnoliopsida > Fabales > Fabaceae > Medicago > Medicago arabica. Next base: position 58,464,440 of record OX326970.1, on the reverse strand, counting down.
CTTATAAAAACATTTCTGTAAACATCGTAGTTGAAAGTTTCATTGAATAATAATTTAAAATACCACAAGATAATTCCCTTTCTAATACACTGAGTCAAGGGATGGACTCCAAATTATATTACAAAAGGTTAGAAAACGACATAAAAGATAAAAAAAAGACTGTAAAACTTTCCAACTCCTGAGGCGGTCTACTCTTCAAAATCTGGATGTGTGCCGGCAAAAAAGTCCATACGCCTCTTCTTACTCCCGGGAACCCGGTCAAGTATGGCATCCTTTTCCTTGATACGGTCTTTCAATTCAGCAATTTCCTGGTCTTTCTTGTGGTTTTTCCAATTTTCTTGTTCTAGCAGGTTCATTATGGCATCCTTCTCAAGCTCAGCTACTCGATATTTTCCTTCCCAAACATCACTTTCACGGCGAGACTCTTGCAACCGTTCCTGGTACTCTTTCTCGGTATCGAAGGTCATAGGTAGAGGTGGTGCTGGAGTAATAGCAGATATGAACCTTGGTAGTTCATAAGGCATCCCGTATTGGGTAGCCCTGTCAATAACCCACTAAGTATAGGATTCATGGACGGCACCTGTCTTCCTTCATAACTGGCCTTTATCCCTTCTTCGAATGGTGTTCCATGCTTGCACAATCTTCTTTCTCATGCCTTTACTGTCTTCTTGGTTATGGTAAAACACATTCTCCAGATAGATGTAACGAGGCTTCCCTTCCATGGGATACCCGAACTGGCGTCTGGCAAGAGTGGGGTTGTAGCTAATTCCTCCACGTATACCAAGGAGAGGTACGTTATTGAATTCTCCACAACTGTCAATGATGGTTCCTTTATCGTAAGCTCGGTCGTACCACACTACATCAGCAGGGGTAAGGGACATGATTCTTTTAGACCAAAGGAGATTTTCCGGATTGGTTGTAAAGCGAGGGGTTTGGGGTAGATGAGATGTGATCCATCTTTGTAACAGAGGCGCGCAACAAAGGACAGTTCCGCGGCCCGCCAGGGTACGTTCATGGATAGAATGGTACGTGTCGGCCAACAGGGTAGGGACCGGGTTTCTTGATAGGAAGATCTTAATGGCATTGATGTCAACAAAGTCGTTGATGTTTGGGAAAAGTACAAGGCCATATATGAGTAGGGCAAGGATAGAGTGAAAGGCGTCGATGTTGGCTGCTTCGGCGACAATGGTAGCTTGTTTATAAAGGAATTTGGTAGGTAGGCCCAAAAGATTCCCTTTGAGGATGAGGTTTGCCTTCACTTCGGCTGTTTCAAGGTGGAGAGCTGCAGCAATGGTTGAATGTTTGGGTGTTCTCTCAAGGCCGCTGAAAGGTGGTTCGTCAAGTACTGGTAAATTTATCCAATGAGAATATTCTTCAAGGGTGGGAACAAGCTGGTAATCTGGGAAGGTGAAGCAGTGATTGAGAGGATCGTAGAACTGGACCCAAGTATTGAGAAGTCTCTCATCAACATCTGTTTTGACAATACCTAGCAAACCTCCATGTCGTTCCCGAAAGTAATCCCGGTCAGTCACCTCTTTTGCTAGCTTCCTTAAACTTGAAAGGTCTGGTCTCCTGAAACTATACTGTTTAAGGTTCCTTCTTGGGAAATTCATCTACGATGTTTGCAAAAAAAAGTTTTGATGAGTCCTTTGATCTTGATGAAAAAAAAATGTTTATGAATGAATGCATGTATGCATGAATATGTTAAAGAACATAGAAAACATGGGGTCAGGTTCAATATGATGGAGTCAAGGGTAAGCGCGCCACATGGTGAGGACTATGGTTTCTCATGTACCTGTATCACGGGTTCTATTGGATCTCAAAAATCACTGACCACTTTCGAACGTCGTCGATCAACGGGAGTACTCCCGGTCCAATAACATTCGTAGTAATGTCTCATTTGAGTGTAGTATCGCGTATCGACTAATTCAAGAGTACTCCTGATTAGTCACCGCACTACGCCCTAAAAGGCCAAGATGGGTTAAAGGTAACTAAAGGTTCTCAACTTCGACGGTCACTTGAAAGCAATATGTCAAACATGAGTGCTCACGTTGACAACGTATGCATCCAAGATCCCTCCGTTGAGTGGGGTTGTATCACATGTGCCAAAACCGAAGAGTACTCTTGGCCTGGGACTATGATTATACCACCGTCCTATCTTATGTTTCTCTCAAGTCCGGGTTAGGACTTATCTCACCACACACGTTAAGAAAGGAGAAAGAAGGAGGAGGAACATGTATACACGTATTTCTATTTTTGTTTTTTGTTTTTAAGCAAGTTATAGCACAAAATTTAAACAAAGCCAAGTTAGGCTCAACCCTCTTGGGGGGGTCCCCAGTGAAGTCGTCATTTCTGTCGCGTCATTTTTCGGAGATCAAGACTATTTGATTAGCTTATGACTCACTAATTATTTCACGACCGAACATTTAATTTTTGAAAGAAAATAGGGGAAAAAAGTTCAAAGACCCCGTATTTAAAGAGATTTAGGGTTCGGGGGTTAGTTACATGAAGGGAAGGTATTAGCACCCTTCATGCCCGTAGTACTCTACGGGAACCTCTTGGTTTTATTTAATTTACTGTGCTATAACTTACTTAATATGAAAAAGAGGGAATTAAAAATGATTAAGAGACCTAATTATCTACATTTTTATTGATTTGAGATGACGAGTGTCCTTGGCCTACGTACCCGTGAGGGATCAAAACCTCGTAGTTTGGGGTAGAAATTGACGTTTGATTGGTTGGGTTTTTTTTAGTTTTCGAAAATGTTTTGAAATAAAAAGCCAAGTGGCAAAATAAATTTGTTCGTGTTTTTTATATTAAAGAAAGTGACCGAAAATAAAGTTAGGACTTGATTGCAATTTTTTATTTATGAAATGATAAAATAAAGGATCACTTGATTAAACAATCAAGGTTTATTAGGAAAATATTTTTGTGTTTTGTTATTTGCAGTGTTCTTGTTTGCTTTTTCTTGAATAATTAAACAGAAATTAAACCTAACGGAGCAAGAAAGTAAAACGTAGGCACTTTGGAGTGACGTAAGGTCACCGCAAAGACCATTACCCTAAGCTAAAACGAAAATGAAAGGCACACACCCACGCACGCACACATGCATGGTTTACATTAAGCCTAAGATACATTCTAAGGTCTGCAATAAATAAATAAATAAATAAAATACATTAAACCTATTTACATTCTACGTTCTTGCTATAAAAAAAATGATTAATTATAAAAGTAAACCAATGGGATGCAAAAATGACGAAACTAAACTAAAAAAGCATGGGAATAGAGAATTAAAATGCTACAAGGAAACAACCTGCATGTTAGAAATAAATAAAATAAAAAACAGAGGTGCAAACATGAAAACAGGGGGGTGCAGAAGGAAAAAAGACTGTTAATGGGCTTAACAGGCAAGCTGGGCGTGTTGGGGCCGTCCAAACAAACTTTGCGCCGTCCCACATCTTGTTGATCTTTGATCCTGGGCTTTTTCGCTCCTCCGTATGATCGAATCAAAGCCGTCTGATCTTAATCAGGCGGCTACGTTTGTTTGGACGGCCCCAACACGCCCAGCTTGCCTGTTAAGCCCATTAACAGTCTTTTTTCCTTCTGCACCCCCCTGTTTTCATGTTTGCACCTCTGTTTTATTTTTATTTTTATTTCTAACATGCAGGTTGTTTCCTTGTAGCATTTTAATTCTCTATTCCCATGCTTTTTTAGTTTAGTTTCGTCATTTTTGCATCCCATTGGTTTACTTTTATAATTAATCATTTTTTTTATAGCAAGAACGTAGAATGTAAATAGGTTTAATGTATTTTATTTATTTATTTATTTTTTGCAGACCTTAGAATGTATCTTAGGCTTAATGTAAACCATGCATGTGTGCGTGCGTGGGTGTGTGCCTTTCATTTTCGTTTTAGCTTAGGATAATGGTCTTTGCGGTGACCTTACGTCACTCCAAAGTGCCTACGTTTTACTTTCTTGCTCCGTTAGGTTTAATTTCTGTTTAATTATTCAAGAAAAAGCAAACAAGAACACTGCAAATAACAAAACACAAAAATATTTTCCTAATAAACCTTGATTGTTTAATCAAGTGATCCTTTATTTTATCATTTCATAAATAAAAAATTGCAATCAAGTCCTAACTTTATTTTCGGTCACTTTCTTTAATATAAAAAACACGAACAAATTTATTTTGCCACTTGGCTTTTTATTTCAAAACATTTTCGAAAACAAAAAAAAACTCAACCAATCAAACGTCAATTTCTACCCCGAACTACGAGGTTTTGATCCCTCAGGGGTACGTAGGCCAAGGACACTCGTCCTCTCAAATCAATAAAAATGTAGATAATTAGGTCTCTTAATCATTTTTAATTCCCTCTTTTTCATATTAAGTAAGTTATAGCACAGTAAATTAAATAAAACCAAGAGGTTCCCGTAGAGTACTACGGGCATGAAGGGTGCTAATACCTTCCCTTCATGTAACTAACCCCCGAACCCTAAATCTCTTTAAATACGGGGTCTTTGAACTTTTTTTCCCCTATTTTCTTTCAAAAATTAAATATTCGGTCGTGAAATAATTAGTGAGTCATAAGCTAATCAAATAGTCTTGATCTCCGAAAAATGACGCGACAATAGCAATTAATGACTTTCGAAAGCAATTAACAATTGATATGGTGCCACATTGTCACTATTTCACATCTTAGTTGTAACAGAATGATAGATAGATAAATAAATAGAAAGATAGAAAGTCATACCCCAACAAATTAAAAATGGTTTTTTATGCATTACAGAATAAAAACTTAGACAAATGCTCTAAGGCAGAAATCTGAGCAAAGCTTGTAAAAACTAATCATCAACGAAAGCATGATGGTTCCGAGAAAGTAGCACATATTATGTCTCAGTACTCAATCAGTATGGCGGAGGATAGAATCCTGAAAGAAACAAAAAATGTGATTAGAAATTAAGCAGGGGATGAAAATTGAAATGGTTGGCAGAGAAACAGGAATTATACTTACCAGCGTTTGGAGGATAACCTGGAGGTGGAGGGTATGAAGGTGGTGGATAGGCTGAAGATGGCGGATAAGAGTGGGGAGGAGGGTATGGCGATGGTGGTGGTGGATAGGAAGATGGATTGTGTGAAGCAGCAGGGTAAGATGGTGGTGGTGGATAAGCAGCAGCAGCAGCAGCAGGTATTGCTTGATTGTGATAATTAGAGTGTGGTTGTTGTGGGTAGTAGGAAGGAACCTGATTATATAACGGGACTGGTGGTGTTGCCATGTAGGGAGTATGGCTTGAGGATCCTGGTTTCTGCAATATATTACCAGCATAAACACACATTAATCATCAGTTCTATTCTCATATATATACATATATATATATATATATATATATATATATATAAATAAATATAAATATTAATGGAAATAGGTTACGTACCTGGTGATTCACTTTGGCATTAGCATAATGCATTATGAGTTTCACTTCACCTGCGTGTCTGGTCATAGTAATAATGTACTATCAAAACTTGAACAATAGTATCGGAAAATCTATCTATGAAGCCGGAATTCACAATGTACAGGTGTGATACAATACATATATGCGAAAATTTTGAAAACTACAAAACAATAGTATCGGCTAACAACACTCTCTTTTGAACACCTTCCCTAATACTCACTTTTTTGGTGGTTTACATCATTGTGGGTATACACTTTGAAAATTGAACCTCCACAAAGTGATAGCCATACATTGATTTCATCCAATAAATAAATAAGTGTTAACCATAGTTCGAGTAATCGCGAAGGCTTGCTATAGTTCATCTGATTCGTAAAAAAGGTTTAACCTAGGTTATAAAATGATATGACCATATTTTCATGAGTAAACTACAGTCATCTCCCTTGAAAAATGCTTGAATTACACTACACTCCACTCTTATGTTAAATATACACTTCCCTACCTCTTATGCAAAGCATATTAGAAAATATTTCACATTTAAAATGCATTTTATGTTCTAAGTTATAAAATGAATAACAAAATATTTAAATTTAATCATCATTGACACACTAAAATTACAAAGAAATGAATTATTTTTTCTTCTTAATTAAACGGTGTTTTCAAATTTGTAGATATTGTAAAAATATTTATTTCTATTAAAATAGATTAAAGTGTAGTGCATTTAATTATTAAGGGAGAGGGGTTGTAATTCAAGCATCTCATGGGGGGTCTACGTTTTATTTTTCAACGGAGAAAAGTGTATATTTTAACTCAAGAGGAGAGGGGAGTGTAATTCAAACTTCTTTAGAGGATAGGAGTGTAAATTGCTCTATTTTAATTGGTCGCATGTTGAATTTCATTTTGGGTTATCTGATGCAGAAGAAAGGTTGAACCTTTGTCAAAAAATCAAATCACAATTTAGCTGATAAAAATTTAAGGTTCATATTATAGTTCGTTTGATCCATACGAACGACTCATTGTAGTCATTCATCTGATAAAAAGTTAAGTCTCACTGTTGTTATATCCGCAATTTGGTAGAAAGGTCGAACCTTTGTCGGCGAATGAAAAAACCACCGTTCGACGAATTAAATAATATAATCATTGTAGTGTTCGAGTAACCTCAATATATATATATATATATATAAAATAAAATATTTCTTTAATGATTTTGTTTTGTTTCAAATTAATAAAGTCCTTAGAATAATTAGTTCATTTAATTGAACATTAAGTACGACTTAATCGTGAGACTCCATTAATTATAAGAACACTATTCTTAAAGAATCCTCGGTTAAGGTTTATTGTGAATTGGTATAACATTAAAGCGTAAAGATCATTATGTGGGTATATTGATGATCACATCAGATCATGGTCTAATTTGATTCTCTCTGATTTTAATTTCGATGGTCTAATTTGACTTATTCAAAACAAAACAAAAAACAAAAATTATAAAATTATATTTTAAAAAAATTAAAATTAAACTTATTGAATTAATTATTTCATAGTTAAAATTTAAATTAAATTACGATGCTAAAAGATAAGAAGTGATAACTAGTTAAACATTATTTAATAATTTGGATCCAAAGATAATTTGATGATATTTCTATGCTAAATAGAAAATAAATTTTAGAAAATACAAATCAATGTAAAATAAAATTAACAAGGGAGCGACACATGTACATAAAAAATATGAATACTTGATTACTTTTTATTGAAAATATAAAAATTATAAATTAACAAAAGAAACTAAAATTATAACAAAATTTGTATATTTAATATAAAATACACAAGTTAACTTGATACAATTTTACTATTTTAAACTTCTTAATGTATGTAAGTTTAACATGTGCAAACTTGTACACGGTAAAAAAAAATTCATATAACAAAAATCGAGTTCTATGATTTTAGAAAATTAGATGTTTTAAAATATATTTTTTAACAAAAAGGTGTTTTAAATTCATTAATTGCATAACGTTTAGACCAATATCATTTTTATTCTTATCAAAGAAAAGAAAATAATTTTTAGACAAATATATTCTACTTTAGGAAAATATAATGTTTATTCATCATGTCAAAAAACTAACGTTTAAACTAGTATTGATATATAAACACATGAGAATGTATATTCTTTTATGGGTACGAGGGAGTATATATCAAATAGCTGTAAAAGAAAATAATGTTTATACTATTTATTTTTAGATCTTTCTAGAGTAGAAAAATAATGGATTTTGTGAATTTGTGAGAGAAGAAGAACCAAGATTGAAAAAACATCAGGACATAATGAAAAAAAAAAATGGTGTAAAAAATTTGCAGAGAAAGAAGAGATGAAACAAAAAAACAGTAAATAAAATAAAATAAAATATGCTTAAACAATTGAAATGAGGTAACAAAAGATTTCATTAGATTTCTTGATTTAAAACGTAAAAACTCATTAATTGAATGTGGGGGTGAATATGTGAATAATAAAAATATATTCAAAATATGTAAAATGTAATTATATGTTTAACTTTATTTAATGTAGTTCACATTGTTCATTTTAATTGGTCCACATCAGCGAAGGGTATTTACCCACTAATTTAGAGAGGGTAATCTAGAAAAAACCTAAAAAAACATAACAAACAAATTTGGTTTATCAAGAGATAATTCTATCGACTTTCTCACCTTTTTTATATCATTCATCTATTCTATAATAGATATAATAAATATGCGAGGTCTCAATAAAATATATTTTAACAAAATAATTTAAAATATAATTTTGATGCGAGTTCGGGGTAATGTAATCGCGGAGTATTGGGGTTCATACTAAATAAATGAATGTGTAAATTAAATTAAGGTAGCAATAGCATTAACAGGAACAGGCATAAGCATAACATGAGGAGTGAAATATATATACCTGCCATTTTTAGTTTGAAGTGGCCATGCAGAGTCATCAAAACCTTGAGAGAGAACCTTGTGCAATTGAACCCTAACATGATATAACGAAGGAAAATCATATAAATATATATATATATATATATATATATATATATCAATGAATAGGAATAGGAAATGATACTAAGAATTATTGATAGTATATATGTACTTTCCGGTGCCGATGAAATCATCAGAGGTGACAGTATTGTAGTTCCAAACAGCAACATTGATCTCAGGAAGGCCTTCAATGAGGGAAAACACGAACTTCTCTTGAAAAACAGGGTTTCTTCCACCATCTGATATCGAAATATAATTGAAGGAGTCAACAAAAAGTAAAGGGTCAAACTAAAAGAAACCTAATTAACCTACTACCTACGTAGTACGTACGTACCTGTGCATGTTTTGGTTCGGAACTTGTTGGTGGCGTATTCAAGGCAAACATAAGGATCTTGTCTTGAAATCCATTCTGTGTCCTTCAATTTCGAGCAACACACCACTGCAAATCAAACAAAACAACCATTCATCATCATTATCATGTCTTAATAAAATAACTGTGTTGTGTTTGCTTACCAGTAACCTCGAGAGGTTGCCCTTGGATCCCCGCTATAGTTCCGCTAGACATCATCGTTTTATTCGTTTCTAAGGAATCAATCAATATGCAGATTTTAGATGTCTTACTTATAAACAAAAAAAACCATCAAAAATTAAGACTATTAATTACCAAAGTCATCTCCATTTATTATTATGCCAATTCCATTTCTTTTCACACGTTTTCATAATTCCTACGCGTATATCCAATTTGTTTTTTCCTTTTAAAGATTTTTTTTTGTTTTTTGTTTTAAAGGTACTTTACATTCTTTTTGCTTTTAGGAGTACTTTACATTTTAAATTAGGAACAAAAATATATTTTGCCATAGGAAATAAAAGAGACTCCCATAGTTTTTTTTACTAACAACGAACAACAAGTAAAAAAAATTAAAAAATGATTACATTAAATGGACATGAATAAAATATATTTTGACGAATAAAAGAGACTCCCATAGTTTGATTGACGAATAAAACTCGAGAATCTCGTGTTTTAGTTTTGGAAGGGAAACTATTATATTTACAAGTCTTTTTGTCAACTAGATATGTATATATTTTGACGGTGTCCATTTATCTATCTATCGAGGATTTGGACCAAAGTCTCTCGGCCCTCCTCATATCATTATATTCAAAATAATAATAAAATGTGTGCCTTAATTACAATAAATGGACATAAATAAAATAAACTTCCTAAAATCGTGAGTCTTAATTACCATAAATGGAAACAAAAAATTTATTTTTTTGACTCAATATACACAAAAATACATAAAACTTCTACACATAGAAATGGAAATAAACACACACAAAAAAGATGGGTTTTTTTTTACTCAACATGCACACAAAAAAATTAATTCATAATAGAATAATATTATAATAAACGGTCAAAATTGAAAAAGTAATTTTTAAGTTAATATAACACAACAAACAACTTTACTTTATTTTTCCTTTAAAAAAAAAAACTTTACTTTATTTTTTTTGTCACAAAAAAAAACTTTACATTAATTTTAAAAGCTCGTTTTATGAACTTTATTTTAAAAGTAGTTTTTTTTGTCAAGTAGCCTAGTGGTTAGATTCACACATATATGTGGAGAAGTTGTGAATTCCGGGGTTTGAATCTATGCTACACTTACGGGACTATTTCAAAAGTAGTTTAAAAGTCATTAAAATGAATGACCGAAAAAAATATTTATAACTAGCATATAGACGGTTCATATGTCCACTCTTCTTATTACGCTAATACAATAAATTATGAACGGTATTTTTGTATGAAATATTGATTAAAATTAATTTGATTTTGATTAAAATTATAAATATAAATAATGTTTATTTTATACGTTTCATTCAAAAAAATATATTTTATACCTTTATATTGTAATAAACTATACTTATTTTTTTTTTCAAATTATACCGATAATATAACAACTATAATAATATTTTCCAAAAAAATATAATAAATATAATACAAATCTTATCTTTTTGAATGATACCAACAAAATAATATTATTATTTCTTTTAAGGTTATAATTTGAAGGAGAAAAAGACAGTCTAATCATAGACTTATACTTATACTAATTATTTGTAGTCTAATATTTTTAAAAGAAAAAACTCCGGCCAAAAAAAGAAAAGAAAAAGCAAATGGAATATGCGTGAAGAGATAATTGTGATGACTAATGCTACTCACACCCCAAAAACACAAGTTACACCTCAGAATGACTAATATACCCTTTAACTAAAATAAAATTTTCAAATTAATCTAAATCCGTAAACTTAATTTACACTAACCTATTTAATTGTACATACGTAAACTAAATTCACACTAACCTTTGTAAACTGAAATTACACTAACCTTTTATATACATACGTTAACTGAATTTACATTAACCTAAATTGAACATACGTAAATTGAATTTACATTAACAGATTGAACGTACGTAAACTGAATTTACACTAATCTCTTACATACATACTTAAACTTAATTTACTATAACCTAAATTGAACATAAGTAAACTTAATTTACATTAACCTAGATTGAACGTACGTAAACTGAATCTACACTAATCTCTTACATACATACTTAAACTTAATTTACTCTAACCTAAATTGAACATAAGTAAACTTAATTTACATTAACCTAGATTGAACGTACGTAAACTGAATTTACATTAACCTCTTATATACAGACGTAAACTAAATTTATACTAACCTAGGTTGAACGTACGTAAACTCAATTTACACTAACATCTTGTATACATACGTAAACTAAATTTACATTAACCTAAATTGAACATAAGTAAACTGAATTTACATTAACCTCTTATATACATATGTAAACTAAATTTACATTAACCTAGATTGACGTACGTAAACATTTACATTAACCTAGATTGAACGTACATAAACTGAATTTACACTAACCTCTTATGTACACACGTAAACTGAATTTACATTAACCTAGATTGAACATAACTAAACTAAATTTACACTAACCTTTTATATACATACTGAATTTACATTAACCTAAATTAAACATACGTAAACTGAATTTACTTTAACCTAGATTGACGTACGTAAACATTTACATTAACCTAGATTGAACGTACATAAACTGAATTTACACTAACCTCTTATGTACACACGTAACCTTTTATATACATACATAAACTTAATTTATACTAACCTCTCACTTAAAATCAAATTAACATGCATATCTCATACCAAAACAAACAATAAACATATAGAAACTCATCGAAAATGAAATTCATGAAATTCACTAACCTTTATGATTATAGTACAGATCAATGACAAAGATGTTGATTCAGATCTTGGTTGCACATCTATGGTGATTTGTGGATGAAATGGGGTGAGGGTTCAGAATAATCATAAAAGATGGGTTTTTAAAAATTTACATAAAGAGGGCAATTTTGGTATTATTGTAAAATTTTAAATAAATTTAGGTGTAACTAAAATTATATGGTATGAGACTAGCGAGAGATAACCTCTAAAAATAGGATAATATGAAGTTTTTTGAAGGAAGGATAATATAAAGTTGGTATGATAATAAATGCCGTTGATTTCCAGTCAAAAAAATAAGTGTCTTTCATTTTTCCCCAAAAAAGAATAAGCCTATTTACAAAGATATTTCCGTCTCAAATTAGACGTTTCATTTAAATTTTACATTTAAATTTTACACGTTTATTATAAAAATAATTAATAATATTGATTTTGATGATAAAACGTGTTTCGGTTATTAAAATACATGTATTAATCATAGTGAGCAAAATAGTTAAATGATTGTTATACGATAAATAAGAGTAAGATATTGGAAAAGAATATTAAATATTATATTAACATTATAAAAGAGGCAAAATATATTATACAGAAAAATAGCAAAAATGACACATAATTTGAGAGATATAAAATATAGTAATTAATATTTTCAATTTTTAATACAGGATTGATGCCTTTTTCCTTAAAAAAAATTAATTACTATTTTCATTTCAACCATTTAACTAATATTGCTTTCATAATTTTCAGTTCATCAATGTTTACTTTACCTTGCTCCATTTTTCGTTTTTTACCTTGCTTAATTGTATGTTTATTTCATCGTATTTGGTTATAAAATATTTAACTTTGTTCGGGGAAATAGCTAACTTATATTATATTGTTCATAATATTGTAGTTGGTAAAATTGTTCCTATTATAATTAAAATATAATATTATACTAAAATGAAATTGCAATTATAACCTTCCTAAACAAATTATAATTGTAACAGTTCGAATGGGCCGCGTTTACCGTAGGATAGGGGGATAGGTCTCCTACGGTAGGAGAGTATGAAAGGCCTCTTCTTTTTTTTTTTTACATTAATATGACCATTGTTTGGAGGTTTGTATAGATTAGTAACCTGTTATTGGAGGTAATTTATATTTAATTTTTGAGAAATGATATTTGAACAATCATTTTATAACAATTTTTGTTACAACTTTCACTCTCATATTAATATTATGTTTTTATTTTCTCTATCTATTATTTTGGATTTTATGTTAATACATATTTTTCTTTATAAATTTATGATTGTTCAGAAAATTGTGACATAGATAGTTGTTCAAATAACACACATCTTAATTTATTCATTTAACTGAAGGACAATGTTGGGTAACTTATATTTCGTGTATTCCACTTGGAGTGACAATGGGTAACGTAGTGTCTATGTATAAATGGCCAGTAGTTTTATATTTAATTGCATATTTGTTTTAAGAAAATAGTATCATATTTAATTGCATAAGACCAAGTGCAATGGTTTTTATTATTAATTCAACAACACTCAACATTAATTTTTTCAGTTCCCAACGTTCTACATCATTTTCTCTCTCTTTATTCAACACTCATTCAATTTTTACCATCTCCAATAGTTTTTTCTTTCAACACTTTACCCCACCACTTTTTATTTCATATTCTTGTTTATTTTTGTTTTTTTGATTACATAAAATTTCAATTATCAATTATAATTAAATTAAAATAATAAACACTTAACAATTTATTTTTGAGTTTTTTTGGAAAAACAAAATTTTGTAAAATAATTTTTTTTTCTTAACTTAAAATGCAATACAACAAACTAAACACGCAGCACACAAATATTATTATTGTTGGGATTTTGGTAGCTAAATGGGTAATCAGAAGAATCCTGGGTGTTGAAATTATTATTATTGGGATCCATTTCACTAAAAAAAGACTAAAACTTCAAAAGAAAGGCTAATAGAAAGCTAATAACAAGATTAAAATAGTGAAAAACTTGACTTTTTTTTCTGTGTCCAAATCAAATGATTCAAGTCTCTATTTATAGACAAAAAAAAAATCATGAATTTTTGTAAAAAAAAATATTTTTTTTTATTTGCAATGAAATAATTGAGTTTGAATTATTAAGATGATAAAAATCCAAACAGCCAATCAAAATATGTCATGTGTCCTCCCATTACCCATTTCTCTTTCTCTCTCCGTTTTCTCTGCGCCCTGTCGGCGCGTGTATCACACGCGCCTGCGTTTGCCGATTGAAGCATGCCACGCGTCCCTCCGTGTCAGTATTCAACATGTTTATTATGTTAATCACCTCTCTCCTCCAACTCATATTTCTCCCACTTCAACAACACCACTCCAATGGTTTCAACTATTGAAAATTGCATTCAATACCCCCATTGCATATGGTCTAATAATCATGTAGTAACATAATTGAGAGATACTTTAAAACAAAAAAAAAATAAAAGTGACATTATTATGAAAGAATATCAGTTTTTTTTTAACAAGCCAAAATGAAATTTTATAACTACACACAGCAATCCATAAAGCACAAGGTGTGCCTTAGAGGCTACTGCAGAAATCAAGTGTTACATCGTTACAACAGACACAACAGAACAACATTAACCAATTCCCAAACAAACAAAAGGGTTTGACCACCACTGTTGAGTGCTGAAAATAAAGTTAGTATTTCTAGCTTTCAACCATCTTAAAGACAACATCTTAATTTTGTCTAATAAACGGGGGATGGGAGTATCTATATTCTTAAACAAGAGATTATTACGCTCATTCCAAACAACCCACGCACACAAAAGCCATATGAGTTGCATAAAAGAGTGTCTAGCTTTACCACCACCTGTCAAATGTGTAAACTGCAATAAATGGGCATAAATATCATATGTGTCTACACCAGAGCAACCAATCAAATCCCTAACCAAATGCCACAGTGACCCAAATGTGTTGCACAATAAAAAGAGATGTTGAGTTGATTCCGAATCTCCACATCCAGCCACGCAAAGGGACAAGTCATGTGTCAGAATTCCTTTCTCCACCAAGTTGGTTTTTGTCGGTAACTGATTGCGAGTAAGCCTCCACACAAACACTGAAACCTTGATGGGAACCTGAGGATGTCACACCAAGTCCACAACAGACTCCTCAACAGACGGTTCGTGAGAAGTTAATAAATTATAAGCACCACAGACTGTGTAACCACCTGATGGATCCGGTAGCCACACCCATCTATCTGAAACAGAAGTAAACAAGGAAACATCAAGCAGTAATGTCCTACATTCCACTACCATCTCCTCCTCCCACTGCCATAATCTACGCCCCCACCTCCACAAATCATCCCACTGCTCCGAATCAACAGATAACAAGTCAGCCACCGACATAGACTTATTCTCTGTTAAATCAAAAAGTGGACGAAAACGCTCACAGAACGGTACCTCCCCTATCCACCTACCAAACCAAAAGGATGTGTCAGTCCCATCACCCACTCTCCTCATCACATGGCTGTCAAACCAGCCGCTACCACCATTTGCGCCCCTATCCCTAATCCGACTCACCTTCCTCCACCAACAAGAAACACTCCGGCCCCCAACCTCCAACCTGCCACCTAATTCGCCATACCTAGCGACTAAGACCCTATACCACGATCCACCTCTATCAACCAGCATCTGCAACACCATTTACCCAACAAAGCAGTATTAAAATCCTTCAATTACCTGACCCCCAAACCTCCATACTCCTTTTTAGAACAAACAGTTTTCCAACCTATCCAAGTTATTTTTTTATGACCCTCACTCCCACCCCAAAAAAATTTATTAAACAAAGATTTAATGGAATAGATTATACCTGATGGAGCTTTGAAGAAAGAAAGTGCAAAAACAAGCAGAAAGGTCAAGACAGATTTTAGAAGTACCAAGCGGCCACCAAAGGAAAGAAACTGGCTATTCCAACTTGTCAGTTTAGCTTGAATTCGATTCACAATAGGGTCCCAGAACCTAAGTCGGCACGGATTACCCCCAATAGGCAAGCCTAAGTACACAAAAGGAACCTTACCCACTTTGCATCTCAACACCGATACTGCTTCAAAAATCTAAGAATCATGAATGTTAACCCCCCACCAACATACTCTTATTAAAATTCACTTTCAATCCTGGCATTGCTTCAAAAATAAGAAGAGTTGCACGCAGAGAACGAACATTCGCCCAACATTTAACACCTAACAACAAAGTGTCATCAGCGAACTGAAGATGGGACACTACCACTGAGTTAACTGCCCCCACCCTGTAACCTTCAAACAACTGAGACTCAACCATTACTTTCATCAAAATATTAAGCCCCTCAGCCGCTAACAAAAACAAAAAAGGGGAAAGAGGGTCTCCTTGACGAAGACCTCTATAAAAAAAAAACTCCTCTGTAGGACTGTCATTCACAAGCTTAGATGCAGTGGTTGTACTAACACACTCTCTAATCCACTTCCTCCACAAAGTAGGAAAAGACATTTGTTCCATTACCAAATCCAGATAACCCCAATCAACAGAATCATAAGCCTTTTCAAAATCGACTTTAAACAACATGAGCTCTTTTTTACAACGGTGGACCTCATCCACCACCTTATTAGCTATCAAAATACTATCAATAATCTGCCTATTTTTCACAAAAGCTGATTGAGACTCTGAAACAACACTACCTATCACCTCTTTTAAACGATTTGCCAACAATTTTGCCAAAATATTATATAAACATCCCACCAAAGAAATAGGACGAAAATCATTGAGGCGACGCGAACTATCAATTTTAGGAATAAGAGCAATAAAAGTTGTGTTTATACCTTTAGACAATTTTCCATTTCGATGGAACTCAGAGACAAACCGTATAACATCCTCTTTAAGAATCAACCAAAACTCCTGTATGAAACCAAAATTAACACCATCCGAACCTGGACTTTTAAAGCTATCGCAGTCCCAAACTGCCATTTTCACCTCTTCAACCGAAAAAGGAATAATAAGACCTCCACATTCC
Organism: Medicago arabica; assembly: GCA_946800305.1. NCBI lineage: Eukaryota > Viridiplantae > Streptophyta > Magnoliopsida > Fabales > Fabaceae > Medicago > Medicago arabica. The sequence goes on along the minus strand of OX326970.1, from coordinate 58,447,641 downwards.
GACACAGACAACATCCGGAACCTCAGATTCTTCACACTTGGCCTCTCAACATTTTGCGCTTGAAAGTGGCTAGCAAAATGTGTAAAAACCGCATGCCTAATAAGTTGCACGCCCTCAATCTCCACACCATCCACCAAAACATAGCTCAACGCATTACGTCGTCGACGAGCCGACATAACAGAATGGAAAAACTTCGAGTTCGCATCACCTTCACGAAGCCACTGGGCTCTAGACTGTTGCCAAGAAATACTAGTTGATAACCTGGACAAAGAATGAATATCCGCCGTCACTTCGTGCAATTCACCACATTCAGCGTCTGGCAAAGTATCAACTTCCCCTTTACCATCTAAAACAGTCAACCGCTCTTTCAAAGCCATAATTTTCCCAGACAGTTAACTTGGATAATTATATCAAGTAAATTTTTTTATGGTTAAATATGTTTTTTTGTCCTTATAAATATATCAATTTTTCGTTTTATTTCCACTAAAATTTTCTTTCACTTTTTAGTACCCATAAAATTTTCAATCACTACTTTTGATCATTATTTTTTAAGTTAATTTTTATATTTTTTAATGATATTATGCAAAAACATGTAGAATATTGTAAAAATTTCTGCGGACATATTTTAATTCCTCGGATACTTTCGTTATCTTTTTCTCCAAACATAACACTTTTGTTTATAATATATATGTGAAGGTCAATAATGATGAATGAATACACTAAAAACAAAGGACAACAGTTAACTCATCTGTCTGCGCATATTCAATCGATTCAACTGACTGACGATGATGATGTCTGGGATTCAAGGTCAACCTCTCGAGGTTACTGGTAAGTTCAATTTGATTTTCTTTGATTTTATTATTATTAAGAGATTATGATTTGTTCCTTCCTGTTATCGCAGTTGTTTCTTGCTCGAAATTGAAAGATACTGAATGGATTTCAAGACAAGATCCCTATGTTTGCATCGAATACGCTTCCAACAAGTTCAGAACAAGAACATGCACTGGTGAGTACTTTCAATTCTTCTTCTTCTTCTCTGACTTTGTTGACCGTAATTGATTTCATTCCAGACGGTGGAAAAAACCCTGTATTTCAAGAGAAGTTCATACTTCCCCTAATTGAAGGCCTTCGTGAGATCAATGTTGTCGTTTGGAACAGCAATACTGTCACCTTCGATGACTTTATCGGCACTGGAAAGTAATCACTACTTCTCTTATGATTTCCTATTACTCTATCACTATTCATTCATTCATTCATTCTATATTCTTACGTTTATGTTAGGGTTCAATTACACAAAGTTCTCTCTCAAGGTTTTGATGATTCTTCTTGGCCACTTCAAACTAAAACTGGCAGGTATAGTGACAAATTCACAACAGACTTAATCACTTCATTATAAACAATCTTTCTTTACAACTGTTTCACACACACAACATTTTTTTCTGATGCATCCGGGAATACTACTGTTTAAGTGTTGATACTATATTATCATGACCATGTCTCATGCATCTTTTCCCCCCTGTCTGGCTGCCTCACAGACACGCAGGCGAAGTAAAACTCATACTGCATTATACCAATGCCAATGCCAAAATGAATCACCAGGTAATATACATCTTCAATACTATTTATTTACCTTTATATATATATACTATAATAATTGGAATTGATTCTCAATGAGTGTGTTTGGGATGCTAATATATTGCAGAAACCAGTCTCCTCAAACCATACTCCCCATACGGCAATGCCAACACCGACAGTCCCATCATATAATCCTGTTCCTTCCTACTACCCACAGCAACCACACTCTAATTATCACCATCCAACAACACCTGCTGTTGCTTATCCACAACCACCACCTTACCCTGCTGCTTCACATAATCCATCTTCTTATCCACCATCCTCAACATATCCATACCCTCAATCAGTGTCATCTCCCTATCCACCACCCTCATCATCATCACCATACCATCCATCAGTGCCATCTCCCTATCCACCACCCTCATCATCATCACCATACCCTCCTCCCCACTCTTATCCACCATCTTCAGCTTATCCACCACCATCATACCCTCCACCTGCAGGTTATCCTCCAAACTCTGGTAAGTAATTCTTGTTTCTCTGCCAACCATTTCAATTTTCACATCTACTTCTTTAATTATTTTTTCCTTTCTAATCACATCCTTTTTCAGGATTCTACCCTCCACCACCATATTGACACAGATATGCTACTTTCGCAACCAAGGAACCACCGTGCTTTTGTACATGATTAGTTTGTACAATCTTGCCCAGATTTTGTTTCTTATATCTCTACATTAGGACCATTTGTCTAAGTTTTTATTTCTATGCGTCATAAAGATAGTTTTTATTTTCTAGATATAATATCTATCATTCTTTTTTTTTTTGGGTACAAATTTATCATTCTATTATAACTAAGATGTGGATTAGTGGCGTCATATCAATTTTTATTGCTTCTGAAAGTCATTATATGCTCTCAATTACATTGAACAAGCAGACGGTTTAGTATCCAATTTGGTCATACACAAAGAACGACAAACTTAGGTATTCACCCATCCATGTTATGGAGTGAGTAGTAGACTTAGTATACCCTACATTACACATTTCTTTATATTTTACGAAATAAAAACTGCTCCTTAGTTGTACTTTTGTCGAGGGATTAGTTAGAACTACATTATAGTTTTCAATGTCTCTAGTGTTTTGTAATTATCCCTTATAGGAGGTATGTAATTGGACCAATCCCTTTGTTTTCAGCGTCGTGCCTCTAATATGATTAGGGAGCCAGTGGGTATTCCATCTGAGATCTGACCTTTTATTATTGGAATCTCTTTTCTTTGACCCAAAAGAGAGTGTGAGCCATAAGAAGGCCAAGTGATGAAAATGAAGTGATTTTTCTTATTATTGTAGAAATTTTAATTGAGGAATGATTTCTTCTAAACCAATTCAAATTTCTAAATATTAATGGAAGTGGGAAATTTCCAATGCACCGTAAATTGTTGAGGTTTAATGTTTGAATCATGGAGCGGCTACATTCATGTTTGGAAAAATGAGATGGATAATTTTCAAATATGTTAAAACGTGTGAATGATATTTGTACATTCTTTGAGAAATTAGTTAGTATGTGGGAATGATATTTGTACATTCTTTGAAGAAATCACATTTCTATTTCACCCCTAATTATGGGTCTTTTGAAGAGTTGAAACACTTCAATTCGAATGAGTCTCTTGCGAGTGAGAGAAACTTGGATTTGTTAAGAAGTTTGTGGATTACTGATTGTGACAAAAGGTGTCTAAACCACATAAATTTTTGTATCTAATTTTATTATTTTCTTTGTGGTGATTGTTCTCATATAAGATTATTGGTGTTTGTAAATTATGTTCAACAAAACACAAGGGGATTGTAAAGAATTTATGGGATTAACTAGGAGATATGTTGTCCCCCTTATTTTTTGTACAAGTGGTTGAGGGTCTGAGTGAACTTAATGAGGAGGGCATAATCATATAAGATATTTAGGGGTTTCTCGGTTGATAATATCACATTTACAGCATGTACATGACACACTTCTCTTAGGAAGACCTCGGTGCATAATATTTGGAGTATTGTACGGACATTCCTCATTATGACATCAAATTTTTTAAAATGTACGATTGTATTCTAGTATCTTGGTCTACCAGTTGGTGCAAAAGTTGTCCACCTGATAACCTATGTGTTACTTTGCATAAAACTTGAGTGGAGTAGCGAATATGTTTGTGTTGGGGGTCATAACTGTTCTTCAAAATTCAGTCTTAATTACCATATCTTCCACCCGCGCTTCCATGTGGGGAGGTGTTTGTGGTGGGAGGAAGAAAATTACATGGATTAGGTGGTCAAAAGTTTGTAAACTAAAGTACATTTAGGGCTTAGGCATGAAAGATATTAGAATAACAACTAATTTAACTTCTTCATAAAAAGAAAATTGTTATCTAAGTAGAAATCAACGACAACTAGTTGATAAGGTCGTGTCTTAGCTACAAACAAAGTATGGGGTATTACTCTTTAGGTGTCTGGTTTTGGCAGAGATGAGCTAATCCCTTCTTTCCTCCGTGTCAGTGTGGTTGAATGATTTATGTCCTCTTGGTGTATTTTGTGACTCACCCTCAAACTAGTTCTTGGGGGAAGTGGAGATGGGTCTACAATTCATTTTTGGCATGATATTAAGCCGGGCTCTTCATCATGGAGTGAGGTGTTCCATAGTTTATATCATGTCTGGGAGCAAAAACATGATTTTGTTGGTCCACGTGTGAGTTGGCCGGATAGACCTTAGGTAGAGGAGGATCCTATTTGTTCGGGAAGCTGGCACTACTTTATTATCCCCTCAAAGCTTCTTGGTCAATAAAGCCTTTCCAACCGTGTGATCTTTGTTTATGCTCCTTCCGACGTATGTGATTTTTCTTCACAATTGTGGGACAAACTCCCTGCAAAGGCCAATTTGTTTTGGAGGAGAGTGATTTTCGAGGTACCAGATGCTCTTTGTGCCTTGTGTGAAGAACAAATTGAAATAAGTTGTCATATGTTTGAAAGGTGTATTTCTCCTTTTATATATTATATGGTATTTCTATGATCTCTCCCATCCATTCTCTATGATCTGTGCTTATCGTTCATCAGACAAGATTCAAAAGGGATTGTCATTTATTTATATGACATTAAATTTTGTTGTGATATGGGATATGAGGAAAGAGGAATGCATGCATCTTCACTAACAAAGTGATTGCTTAGGAATAAAACAATGAAGAAATATTCTAATAAATCTCCAATATGGGAGCAAACATGTGAGGGTCGCGTCATAGATCCGTTTTAAGGAATCAAACATTGAAGTACTAATCATGTTGCTAAAATGTGATATAGCAATGAAGATGTTAAAATGTTATATAGCAATGAGGACCACTTAAAATACTAGCTAGTATTGGAGATGTTCTAAGTGAATCGAAGGATGAAAAAATCAAATCTAAATATCGTCCCACATGGATAGTTCAGTTGATGAACTAAGAAATATTAAAGATGTTTTAAAGAGGAGATCACGAATAATAAAAAACATAAATCTACAAACAAACTCACAACATCCATGTTAATAGCATAAAACAACCAACACATATGAATATATTCAAGTCTCCGGAATACACATGTCTCCGAATATGCAACATTGACTACGTCAAAGTCATTTATTGGATATGCACTAGATCGAAGTTGATCTGACAATCTTAGTTGAACAAATACTTGAACGAAACAAAAAAGACAAACAATGCCGCACAAATACGACAAACAAAACAACGTCGCACTAAGATGACGAAATCACGAAGAAAAAACAAAATAGATGTGAAAATCACTTATTTCAATAAAAAGGAAAGAGTAAACCAAGTTAGAGGGGGTGATTTTGAGTAAAAAGTTGACCATAAATCACCCCTCCTCTTTGATGGATGAAGGAGAAAAAACTAGAGCTTTTGTGACGACTCAAAAGAGAGAAAAGGAAGAGAGAAAAAAAAAATTCCCGCTGCTCTTGCTCTAATGAAAATTACTATTTGTGGATACGATTTGTATACACAAACGTGCAATTATTTTTTTTTACACAAAATCAATGAAATCTATATAAGTATTTGTAGAGATATTTTAAAAACTGACTCGTAAAAGTGACACTATGATATAATCATAATTTGATTGGATTGCATGTGCATAAAAACTTTTACACTTTTACTGCATAAATATTAATCTCATTAATAAAACCAAAATGCTACAAATAAGCAAAATAATATCTTTGTACTTTTTTCCAAGGAGAATAAGGAGGGAGAGAGAGAGAGAAAAAAAGGAAAGTGTGCATTTAAAACAATAATTTCCCATAATAACATTGATTGATGGAGCGCAATCCATAGTATACGACTCTAGTCAGAATTACACGGTAGAGATGTCCAAGGCAAAATCAAGATTGGATACCATGAACCAAGCAGAATATAATGCATTTGATACCAACATTTTTTCTTTGTTTCTTTTCATTGGGAAAGTAACCCAGACATTCTCCTATCATGTACATAATCTCAACTAGCGTTAGCAAATCCATGGAACATATATAATGTCCCTGACATGTCCCAGATGCAATGCCTTTTGATGTTTTTGCATTTTTCTATTATCTTCGTGCATGAAAGATACAATTTTTCTATCAAGTTATTCCTAACAGCAACATCCATTGACTTGGCAAACCAGCCGGGAAAAAACTTCAACACATTCAACTGTACTTCTAAAACCCGAGGATGTAAACACAAGAATACCTTATACACAGCGACATACCAACGTTGACCTGTCAAGCGGGCTTCCTAACCAACAGCTGATGCAATATCTCATTATTCTTCGTCACAGCTGGCAAAATTCAGACAGCACAGTACCTCATCATCCCATTGTTGACATTTGAATAATATTCATTATAGTTGAGATATTCCCAGAAACGAGAAAGTCCAAAATTCACATGCCTAGGTTCCTTGACATAGCAGACGTGCATTTCATTTAGACTTCTTTCAAACTTTTGCTTTATGGAAAGCACCTGGAAATAATTAGAAACAGCTGGTGTTAGGATCAATATTTGGTTCCCATCAGCTGGTCAGTGTATTGTTTACTCGGATAGGATCAAAATATTTGATGACATAACTAACATGTTCAAGATAGGATGTTCCATTTTCTGTTATGTTCTTATCTAATGCATGTATGTTTTTCAAAAAGGCCTTTTGGCAAAGATAAGGGTGTTTTGAGGGAATCAACCCTACAAATAATAAGAAGTATGAACATCGAGAGAAGTTTTGTAGAATAAAGGGACGTATACATATTGCCATACACAGCAACGACAGTTAAGAGTAATGACTCACAAAGTCTATAATTGAGACGCCAAAATGCTGGAAAACAGTATTTTGATTAAATTCTACATTATGAAGTATAAATGTATCAGATATGTGATGCATATGGTGCATGGTGTGTACCTGGGATATATTGATTGTAGAAAGTTCTCCTAAAAACTCTCCCCGACAAGCTCCTATTGTAAGACAAGACCGGAAATCAAGTGCACATTGCAAAATGCTCTCAATAATGCTGCCCACTGCCTTTGTTTCATTAGACAGAAAACATCTGCAATAATACATACATAAACCTCTTACTTACCCCTTAGCTTATGGAAAATATTTTTAGTCCTATAGTGTGTATGTCTTCCAACTAAAATTATGACACGTGACACTATATTGTTCTTTTTTCCTCTTGCTGTAAACTTCTTTAGGAGTTGTGGAAGAAAACTTTCAAATCCAAAGGTTTTTTTGTGGGTATACAAGTTAAAAACATGCACTAAATAGTTACCCTATTTACACATCAAACTTGCACATAAGCTTTACACTATTGATCAGTATGCAGATAACCAGTTACTAATATTACAATATTAATCGATTGCAAATTAATCAGTAAGCAAATACCTAGTTAACTAGTAATCAGTATTACGTAGGAGAACCAAAACCCGTGGATGCCCACCAAAGCCCACCCCGACATTAATGGGAAAAATCCACTTTGACTAGGGCTTATGTTGGGGCAGGGATGGGTGTCGGATGTTGAAAAAAGAATTTAGGAATCATCCATGTCAGTCAATTTGTGAAGGAGTAACCGCACAGGAAATAGAGCTGGGTCGAAGATAATGCAATGAAGTTGTGGATGTGGACGGAAGAACTCTTCCCTACCCCCCACAGCCCCAATTGCCAAGCCTAGCAAGAGCTTGCCTATAGGGTAGCATGCAGATATTGACTAGGAAAACCAGATTAGACAAATGCATGATTCAGTTTGTTAGCTAAGTAATCAAAATTACCAAAATACTTTCTCAAAATTGACTTTCTAGTAACCATCTCTATAAATAATAAGCAGCAATTAAATGTAAACTTACATGCTTAATGAATCAGCAAGATATTCCGTATGCACTGACTCGAGATCCATCATATCTTTCACCTGCACAAATGACGGGAATATCCAAAACATTGATATAGTGATTGAATTTTGAAGTCATACACATCATCATATCTAGCCGTGTCGAGTATTTAATTTTTACGAAAATGTTTGGTGCTTTTTTTCGTTCCCAATTCTAAGAAAAAGCCACAAATTTTAAAATGTATTAATTGCTGAAACTACTTTACAATCCTTTACATGTTTACTAGAAATACATCTTTCTCCATGTAAGTGGGTGGCGGAACATTTAATGACGAGGTAATATTTGGAATGAACTTTCAAAACTGTAGCGTTAAATTATTCCTGAATTTTTCTTCTCATATATGGGACCAGATGTAGCACTCATTAATAATTAATAAAATAAAGAAATAAACAGGCAGGTACAGCTCAAAAACGTGTGGCAGATTGGCGTCGTCAAAGAAGATAACCCTAAAAACAGATATTTTGCCTGTAACCCCCTTGGCCCTCTTTAAAGAAAGGGTAATGAGATACTCTTTAAAGAAAGCAAGCATTCTTCTTGAACCAAAGGATAATATAAATTGCACACAGCCCAAAACCTGGTACTAAAACATTTAATTTTAACCAGCAGAAACTGTTCCAAAGCAGAGGAAGCTAAAAGCCTTGATCCTTACAGGATTAAAAGTGGTTTCCTAATAGTGCTCGTAGAACTGGATTAGAAATAAGACGCGAGTCAAATGCAACCTAAAGAATTATGTGCAGGATGTCTTTATCTTTTTTCTCTTATATCAAGTTCTCCCACAATAAAAACAGAAATACAGTCTCCCAAGAAGGGCACAGCCCATGCAGTTGTATGCAGTGAGCTTACCCAAAAGATAGAAAGTAAAAGTCAGACCTTCATTTCGACTAAGCGACCACAATTATTAAGACACAGCAGAATACATAAGCAGTTCAGAAAAAGTGATTTTGCGCTGAAAATAAATACTTATAAAGCCCCATAAACGCATCAATTTATACATTGAAGAAAAAGGATACAAAGAAATGAAACTAAATAAACAGACGCATTGGTTTCAAACCTTATGCTGAAGGGAATGAAGAAACCTGCACCATGACACGTGTGATAACTGTGACTCCACATACTGCTGCAAAGTAGATACAAAATGGCTGATCTGGTGCCTGTCAATGAAAGTGGAGCAAAGGATGCTTAGAAGTACAAATATACATATATAGAAGCTCATTTTCAATATTCAAAATTTATTGGAGGAACTATTTGAACCAATGTCCGTTGAATTTCCCTTTTATAATTAATGGATTTTTTTTTTACAAACTTCTGTACATTTGTATATCTAAGATTTCACGGGACTTCATCAAGACAGTGTCCCCACCTAGACCACATGGTCCAAACCTCCATGGCATACATTAAAGACGATAATATGACCACAGAAGAAGGCCTATCATATAAAAAATAGTTCACGGTCCCAGATTTCCCAAAAAATATCCAGTACATATACCTCATCTTCATCAATATATTAAGATGCCCAGCCCCAGGCTGGTGTGGTTCAGCATTTAGATCCTTATTGGTTATATGTGCCATATCCTGTTCACCAAAATTGAAAGAAAATAAGCACTGCAATAAAATCAAAAGCCCTTATTCCCTTGAAAAATCAGAATATAAATGCAACTCATAGCAATAGACACAATTCGGGATATCAGATTATACACTTCAGAATGATGCTGCAGACTTATGAAATTGCAGGCTCTCAGACGTTGTTCCAAAGTTATTCGTAATGAAGTATAGAGAAACATGCAAGGCATGTCCAAACTTTGAGATGGCATTAGAGCCGATCCAACATGTGGCATGTCCAAAATTGCAAAACTTCACTCCAAATGTGAAATATCTAATCCTTTGCATGAGGGGGGTGTTGAAAATTTGAAAAACCACATCAACTAAAGATAGACCAAAGTAATCCAATAAGACTTTGACAGTCCTCACTCAAAATTAGTGGAAAAATTTAGTTTTTTTTGGTTACGGAAAAATTTAGTGTAGAAAACATTAAGGCAATATATAGTTACTCGTCGACAACTCTTTGGACATATTTAACCAATAAGTGTTCAATTGTTTTAAATTGGAAATTTCCTGCCAAGAAATTGCTAAACCAAAAACTTATTGAGGATAAAATTAAATGCAGTTACACAATAATAACAACAGGAAAAGAAAAAGGGAACGGCTGCAAGAAATCAAACCTTTAATGAGCACCACACATCAGTCAATGAAAATAAGGCAAGCTTCACTTGTATTAAAAAGCTGAATATATCAGCATATATTTTTAACGCAGCAGGTGTCAAAATAATACAGAGTGGCCAATCCACGTGGTAACCCAGTCCTAAGAAATCGAAAGAACGAACCCCTGCCATTAATTACGAATTTCCTTATCAGAAGCATTATTTAACCTTCCACGGAGGGTGGGGTGAGCTGGTCAAACTTGAAATGAAAATAAAATAATTAATGAAACCAAATAAGACAATAATAAAAACAAAATACTGGATCTCTAGTAGTAGAAGTATAGATATACCGATAGCAGATGCTGAAAGAGGCAAATTTCCATGTCCTTTCATGTACACAAACAACCTAGTCTTATTAGTGTCTTGCTCACAAGAAGACTTCTGGATTGACAGTTCAAGTAGGCCTTGAATTTCTGGAAGTCTCTCAGTAGCTTCTGTAACAGACCACTTCTGTGATTTTAAGTAAAACAAAGAACGAGTAAATGTGCAGTATTGTAGACTATAGTCAGAAATCAAAGCAATGAAATATTAAGGAAGTCATTGTCAATCAGAATTTAGGAATACATGTCGCCAAAGAGACAAGATGAACAAATCTGCCCAGTCTGCTAATTCCATAAAATGATACCGCCGCAGTGCTAAAAGATGCTCTGGCAACTTAAATGCCTCCTCAAGCACATTGATGATTAGTTTGCTGACATAATTGTATCTGGCATCTTTAAGGACACGCAAAGCTATTACATAATACTTTCCAAAAGAAATATCACACCAACCCATTTGAATCTGAGAAGTTATTGATAAAATTCAACATATTGTATAATACTTATTCTACATTGTTTCATCTGTCAACTTTCACACATAAATTCTAAACATGACCAATAAATTACCATTGTCCGCCTCAGCATATTACATGTTATACAGGCTTACTGTATAATTTGCACCTTGTTTGGTACAATAATACTCTTAGAAAGGTTGGGCCTAACATAACCTCGCAGAACCGGCTTGTGAGGTGAGGACTGCCCCCACCATCTTTCAAGGAAGGGTTCCCCAAGTTCTAGGATACATATCAATTAGTATCAGATTTGTCAGTAGCTCGAAAAACTACCTAAGAAAGAACTGACTGAAAAGGCAGAGTAAAGCGTTGTAAAGTGTAGTTGTTGTGACATCGCCTATCATTCTCAAGGGCATGTTGTGATAGAGACTTGGGCATTATGGAGTGCCTAAGTCCCAACTCCCACATCAAATAGTATCAGATGCTTGGTTGAGTATTTAAGTGGCTTGGTTGTTCCACCTTGATTGCTATCTTGTAAGGGAGGGTTCCCCAAGTTCTTGTATAGTATACCTATCGAGTATCATGCTAAGAAATAATAGAAGCTATAGAGCAATGAAATATAAAACAGCATACCTAAACCATTCAATTAGGTTACCAGAATAAATATAAAATTAAGGATACTGAACCATGATTTCCTGTATTAAGCACTTGTCAATTATAATATCAAGTGGCATCTCAAATGTTGACAACAAAGTCTTCCTTTGAGTAGCATCACAATCAACAGTTTTCCGAAAACCGCCCAGCAGTCTTCCCCAGCTGCTCCCACCAGATGTATCTGTTAAAACATATTGTTTATGGTCCACCACATCCAGTGAAGCATCAAAACCATATTTGGGTTCATCAACCAACCCATCTTCATTACCACGGTCAATTTCTCTATAATCATTATTCTGATTACCATAAGTAGATGCACAGCTATCCGGTGGAAATGAATATGTGTTTGTACAGATTGAATCGGTGAGTAACTTGTCCGTATAAACCTTACAAGGGTCCTCTACAGTAGAAAAGTTGAAGTAAGGAAATGTCTGTGCACAATCTACAGTTTGTTGAGGCAAAACATTTCTAGTCAACATTGGGTTCAGACTAAAGGGATTAATGCTAGGTAGATTACACTGATGGCCAACTTTTAGTGGTTGAAAATCACACAAAAATGAAGCCGGCGTATTATTAACAGGTTGGTCCTCACTCAAGGTTTCTCCACTCAAAGAATCACTAACGGCAACGCGACATAACTGGGAATATTTCATGGATTGCAGGTGCTTTCCTGCCATCTTTTGCTCAACAGTTCCATCAGCATCAAATGATTTTTTCAGTAAGTCGTCCATTGCTGAATAACTGTCAATGCAACTACCTCTCTGTTCAATACTGAATTTACTTGAGTACCACGAATTCTCAGGATTTTGAGGGTCAAACATGTGACTTGATATCATTCCCTTATTGGAGGACTTCATCAAATGATCAACGGCGTCCAATTTGTCACATATTTCATGTGAATCACTGCCTGGCTTTTCACGATGACAGGAATTTTGTATTGAACTATTTAAGGTAGAGAACTTCAAGAAGCTTAAAGCAGATAGATGATTTTGTTGTCCTGCTGTTGGGCAAGGCCAGCCACTAAGCTGATCAGACTCCAATTGCTCCTCAGAGCTGTTAAAGGATGAACTTTCAGATTGACCATACATATCTTCCAGCAAAGACATCTCGTCTTCCGTATTTGAGACATCTGAGTCCAAATTATTAGATCCCCTGAGAATTTCTACAAAACATCAATGACGAAATAACAAAGGGAAATAAAGTCGTAAGGACAAATAACTAATATGTCAAGCAGAGAATGAGAGAAACATGTTATTAAGTGCATGCATCTTCATGCACACACATTTTTCCTGGGGGTGGGAGGAGGGGAATGAAAGTAAGAGATTACATATTTGAAGAACTTTTATCTGCTGTTGGACAGACAATAGGTTCATCTTCTGACATGAGCTGGCCTAGTTTGTCTAGAGTCCCCACATCATTATCAAAAGAAGAAACTGGAGCATGCATAGGTACCTGCAAAAAGGAAATTCTTCATGCATAAGAACGAAAAACAGAGAGAAAATAAGTACCTACTCATAGTGGGAAAAGCAGTTTTTTTCCGCTCTCCATCCAATTTTATTTTTGTCCCTAATGGACCCAATTTTATACTCCCAATGCTCCTTTTTCGATTAGTGTCACTTCCAAAAACTTAATATTGATCAAAATAAGATAAAACAAGACCATTGATAGGAACAGGACCATGATGAAACAATTTTATTCCATATAAGGAGCAGTGACATTCTTGAATATGGAGGAGCAGTAACATACAAGCTGCACACAAATGTTATGATCAAAGCATGAATTCAAAAACCATTGCACTTCAGAGTAACAAGTAATATATAACAATTAGATGAAAACAACACATAGCTATAAACTACATAACATCCAGATGGCAAGAATCAAGCTTTTACTGATGTTAAAGAAATACGAAGTAAATGACAGTACAAAGTAAAAATACAAATAAAATTTAAACTATATCTGCTGTGCAGAAATATTGTTTGATGTTAAAAAAACCACATGATTCCTATATCGTAGTATTAAAAAATAACAAACTACATCGAAGGCGAAGGATTGCGTGAGCATTATAAAGACTATTTTGGTTATGACGCAGTACGGAAGCGTAGGCTAGCAAGCGCTAAACCTAGATAGAAAAGAACAAGTTTGCAAGCGACAAACTTGTGAAAATAGGGTTGCAAGCGACAAACCTATCAAAATAAGGGTTTCCGGAATCCACGAGAAAAGTCTCGAATATTATTAATGAATAAAGTGTCCCTCTTAGGCTACATAAGTTCTACTTATATAGTGCAAAAAATAACAAACCCGTGACCCGAAATAAAATAAAACAAAATAATAATAGAAAGTTCTAGAAAATTACTAAGATTTGGCTAAAATAAAATACTATAAAATTACTAAGAAACCCTCCTGCATCAGCTTATATCTTTAGTCGACGTGGGATCTCAACAAATACTAGTACTTATTCTAAACAAATAGGAAGCAAATGATGAAAATTACTAAGAAATATGAAAATAAATCATAAGACATAATCTAAGATACTCTAAAGATAAGATCCAAATATTATAGGATATTTTTAATATCATCTGACATAAATAAGAAGGAAAAGATCTTGCTACAGACATAATTCTAAATCAATAATGGGATGGATTTAGTTAGAAAAGTATCGCAATAATTTGTTTTCTTCCTTATGTATGACCTATATCCATTTTAAGTGAATTTGCTTATAGTTTTTTTTTCTTCTTAAAATAAAAATCTGATGCCTTTTCTGTATTGCTTCATCCATTGGTACCTGCAAGATAATATCTTGAATTTTTGGCCTTGCAATCCCTTTCTATTCTCTTGAAAGTAAATTATGTATTGGTACCAAAAATAACTGAAAGTAAATAGAAATAAAAAGTTCACTGTACAAGAAACCAAAACTATGGAATACGATTACCTGCTGATATCTAACTTCTAAGCTGCTCAAAAGGCTTTCAATTTTTTCATTCATCCTTTTATAGTAGCTTTCTCTTGCAAGCACCATATTATCTATAGTATCTTTGTTGAAAGTCAGTGGAGAGCAATAAGACAGACTGTTGCTTGAAAAGCCGCTCCAGCAGGGTAGAAAGTCATCAGAACTATGTTGTCCAGCAGCAACATCAATGCACAGCTCAAGTAATTTCAAAAGTACTTGAAGCTGCTGACCAGCTCTAACAAGTGGAACCAATGATTCCTTGAGAAATCCAGGAATGGGAACTCCATCTCGCAGCTGACATTAAGAAGTCCTCACTATGAGAATCAATAAAACAAGGCAATAGTACATTATTAATACACATGAAAAAACAGGCCGCACATAAAAGAATTACCTTGATACTTGCAGATGGGAAGTCAACAGAATTACCAGCTTTAACATGCGACTTAGGAGATAAAGACTCTATATTTTCAACAATAAACTCCTTGTAGGGATCATGGATTTCAGCTTTGAAAATCCAAGATCTAATAAACTCACAATATGGTTCACATGATTGAAGAAAAAGAAACTTGAGAAGAGCACAGTGAGCAGAATCAGCAACCTAAATTTCAGAAAAGTGTAAAGATCAGAAGAAATTTCAAAATGATAGTTTAAAAAAACCAAAATTTGAGCAACCTAAAGAGAAACATGCATAAGTTCATTCATGAATCATATTTTTGACAACCTGCAATTGATGATACAAAAATGTTAATAAGCTCCCTCCTCTGTAGAAGTCAGCAAATTCCGAAGTAGCTTTAGCAATGACGTCTTCATAATCAGTATCAGAAACGCAGTGAGCCCACTTTTGTAGGTTACATAAACTGGCAAGAGCTTGAATCTGAATTCTGAGCTCTTTTGTGTGCAGATATAACTCGAGAAGCGTAATTTCAGAATGTGCAACAGTGTTGAAACAGGTAGAAGCAGAGAAATGAACAAGTGTGGAGGAAGCACGTCTGAAAAGGAGAGAAGAGTGGATAGTGTCAAGAGAAGAAATGTAACCTTCCAAGACCTTTCCGACGGCAACAGCAAAGGCTTGATTAACAAGAGTACAGGGAGGGAGGGAAACAGTGAAATGATCAACAAAGTGACGGAGAAGGAAAACGAGAGAAGCGGTGGATGCAATGGATTGAAGGATATTTGAGAAAGAGTGAGTAGTGGAAGCACGATTCCAGAGATGATGAAGGACAGTGGTGTTGGGATGATGAGAAGAAAAGAAGGGAGATAGGTTATGGATAGCGATGATGGATGATTTGGAACCTAACAATGCATTCATAACCAAACGAACCAAACTTGATTCCTGAAGTCACAGAGAGAATAATTAATGAAGATGAATTGAAATTGAAATTGAAATTGAAAATGAGTACTTACAGAGAGAGTGGTTTGAATTGAATTAGAAGTAGAAATTGATAATTGGGGTGTTGGTGTTGGTGTTGGTTGTTCCCAAGTGTTTGGAGGAAGCCATGGATCATGTAACTTCAAATTCTGTAACAACGACGCACTCATTTCCCATTCCATAACTCCAAATCAATCTCAATTCACAAGTAAAGCGCGCCTTCGGCCTCACGTACAATTTTTCAAATCAACCCTCAATGGATTCACAATTGCTTTTCTTTTTTACTTTACTGCCTTCTTCTCTTCACAACCTTTTTTTATAATTTAGAATGAAAATACATTAATCCTTCCATATAAACTTACTTTTTCTTTAGTGTTTTTATTCAATTTATAAAAAGGCAATTTTATCATTATAAAATTATATATATATATATATTTTTTTTTTTCAATTTTCTACCCATAAACAACTAAATAATCATCTCACTTTAAAATACTCTAAAATAATTAAATATTTCTCCGACATTATTTTCTTTCTCTCGCCAACAAAAGTTAACTCAATCAATAAGAAGTTGATCCATCTACATTATCGTGGTTTTCAACTCGTGTTGTTAACATACACTTCTATATAATTGATAATTTATAATAGCTCTGTTAACGTTTTACGGGACTTCAAGTCCATCCATCTTTTTAATTATGTAGTCCAACTAATTAAAAAAAAATTAATTTTTTTTTCTTTTCAATTTAATTTTACAATAGACTATGTCTTTCGTTCCATCATTATTAATACATCTGTCTCATTTCATTTATTACTTTAGATTTTCTTTTCTCAAAATAATTATCATTTTAAAATACCAATTCAAAATTTAATATTTTTCCCACCAATATACTCTTACGAATTTTATACATCTTAATTACTCTATTAATTACAAATTCTTTTAAACAAAATGATGTTTTAGTAAATGATGTTAATTTTAACATTAAAATCAATTCAACTATTCATTTTGAAGCTTCTTTTAACGATCATTCTTCCAACATTTATTTTATGCATCCGCAAGATCATTTTGATATTCAATTTAAAGGTTCTGGCTTTTTCCTTTTGCACTGTTCTTTCCACATCTACCTATGGAACCCATCCACTGGATTTCACAACACAATTACCTTTGTCTCGTTATGATTCCAGTCAATTTTCATATAGACATTATTTCTATGGTTTTGTGCTTGTTTGAAATATTGACAATTTTGTTTGTGTGATTGGATCGAGTTCAGATGTATGATGTGGTAACTGTTTGAAATTGTTTTATACGGTAAATTATGCATGTCAATCAAGATCAAAATCACAACAAGCAATAGGCAATTTAATTATTATCCTCTCAAACCATAACATTTCCATTAACCTTTTGCCCTTTTACAAGTCAGTGCTTCGGCTGAAAACTTATAAAATGGAATAGGGTTATATTATCAGTACCCA
Organism: Medicago arabica; assembly: GCA_946800305.1. Classification (NCBI taxonomy): domain Eukaryota; kingdom Viridiplantae; phylum Streptophyta; class Magnoliopsida; order Fabales; family Fabaceae; genus Medicago; species Medicago arabica. The sequence continues at coordinate 58,430,190 of OX326970.1, read as the reverse complement.
TCGGTATTTTCCTTGTTTGCATGACTCTTTACAATAGGAAGATAAGATCATCATGTAAAGTTTCAAGGAATTGGGGTAAGACATACATGTTTTAAACTTAAATTTAAGTGACACACCCATGTTATTTGACTCACAATTTCTAATGATTATACTATACACAACAACAACCAAGCCTTATCCCACTAAGCGGGGTTGGTTGCATGAAGCAAACGATGCCATTGTGTTCTATCAAAAACAATGCAGCGGCCCTTGCTCATTTGACACTGCACTCGAGCTATACATCACGTTGCTTCTAGGCAACGACCTAGCCTTAACACTGTTGCATATTTGATTCCTATCAAAGAGATTGGACAAAGTTTTATGTTTGTTGCCCAAGCTTAACACAACCCTCTCCTTTTACCCGAACTTAGGACCGGCATTGAATGGCAAAGCTAAACATAGGCAGGATTAAAATCGCTAGAAGGAGGCGTTGAACCTCTGACCTTGTGGTTAACAGCCACACACTCTAACCAACTGCTATTCCAGCTTGTTTATGATTATTATACTATATGGTTCCTAATGCTATAATCCCTTTAATATCTTCCAAATTTCTTTGTTTGTGCACTATCTTCTATTTTCCACCTTGTCTTAGACTGGATGCCATGAGGAAAGAGTGTGAATTATCATGTTTGGAGTCTCGTCTCCTCACAAGAATTAGGAACTAATCAAGTTGTTGTTAGAAACAATCATTGCTTCTATTTGATTTTTTAGTGTGATGTAGATGAGAAGTGGTTTATGCGATCAGTTTGTATTCTTCTTATGGAATGATGTGAGTGGTTCTTTAATTTTGTATAAAATAAAGATTTGATATTGTTCTATGATCACCAACCTTGTTTTGTTTTTTTGGGGGGCTAGATGGAATGTAAGTTTGATTATGAGATGAGTTAGAAAAACATAATTGTTTGTTGGTGTATTTAATTTTGATTCTTGGTTTCAATAGAGATATAAGTGTTAGTATCCCTAATGAGTTAGTTTATAAATCGGTAATGCTGAGCATAAGCCATACTGAAATAATAGTGTGGTAAAGGTCTAAAATCAATGAGTTTTGTAAGGCAAGTTGAAATTCAAAGAACTATACCTTTTGTGTCTCGGGAATGGGTAGGTTTTCTACAAATTATGTTTGAACATTGATAATAGGAATCAGGAGTACATGCGATGGGCTGGAGATGGAGAAGAAGCATGGCGGCTGGACTAGACATTCAAGTGCTTGGGAGTTGAATTAAGGAACCAAATGTAGTATATTATTAAGGCTTACATATGGCATTTCAGGTGCTTAGTTGCTGTATGATTATGCAGAAAAATACAGTTGAACAAGTTTCCTATCAATTTAGAGATATGTAGGCTCAAATTTGGTAAAGAAGATTTGGAAGCCTAAGTGATGATTTAGACAAAACTAAGATAAGATTTCCTTTCTTACAATCTTACCAAATTCTCAAGCTTTAAATCTCTAACATGGTTTAGACTAAACATGAGTGCTATAACCAACTTGAAGGTATTTTGGGGTTCAATGGAGTTCTGATAATGTATGTTCTAACAGTTGTTTATGTAAATTTGTTTGCTGTTGTTGATTTGTTGTTATTCAAATCTACATTTGCTTATTTGTGTTGCTCTAATCTATCTTGCAGTGCATGAGCTCAATTCAAGTTGACAAAGGGTGAATTTTGAAAACCATTGGTGCATTAGACAACTGATGCTTTCGTTTGTTATATTTTGCGAGGTAACTTCAGCTTGGATTAGGAAGCAAAATGGTGTTGTGCCAAAGTTTTCCTTGCTTCCACCCTACAAACTCTTCACATGCAGCCAAATGTACTCATAGTTTTTGGAAATTTTAGAAGACCCTCCAAAATTGAATGAGTGGAATGTAATAAACCATAATTTGAAGTCATTTAGCAACTTTTGTGGGAAAAAAGGTAAGCTTCAGGGCTTGTAAGTCTAGTGATACAAGGATGAAAAATTGAGAAATGTGAAAGGAGACTTTTTTATCATTTTATCAATCTTTTTTAAATTTTAACTTGCTACACTTTACAGAAACAAAATGCATTTTGGAATTTGGACTAAAACAGTATAACATGTACACAGGACTTGGAATTTGGAATAGAAATAATTGTCACATCAAATATTGCAATGTGCTTAAGAGAAAGAAGATTGAAATGAAAGCAGTAGTTTTGATACATGAACTGATTGGATTCAGAGTATGTATATCAAGAACAAATACATAAGAAAAAGCACAACAAGCAATTTTTTTGTACAGCAACAAGAATCTAACTATGCGAGAGTAGATTACCTGCTCCTTGCAAATCTTATGAAAAATATACCTGAAAGTGACAAAATCATAAGTTATCTTCTTGTATACAAGTCGCTTCCTTGAATCTCTACACATTCTCACTAGTAGATAAAGATTAGGATAGAAAATGGGGACAAGCTGTGAAGAATTTGTTTTTTGAGAGAGAAGTGAGAGAAAGAGAAATAAGATGAAAGAGAGTGTTGTAGAAGATAGGGTGTGGTCTATGCCATAGAGAACTCCCTATAAGGAGAGGATCACGACACTAATGTGGACGGTGCATGCAGTAGAGTTGAACTGTTGAAGGGTATCTATCAATTACAATAACATGGGACATACATACATATACAACTAGAAAAAAAAATAGTATAACTGTAACCAAAAAAGAAAAAAAATAGTATAACTTTATTCATGAAATGACGCACATGAGTCTCATTTCAACATATGGAAAATGCAATGCCAATTGAATTCTCAAGAGACATACATTACAAACACTTGAAGGCATCAAATTGATAGCAGAATCTCGAACGGAAGAAGTTACAAAGATGAAACCAAGTGAATTAAAAAGACTGCTACACTTTGATCATAACTCAAGAATTTGTCACCTCCCAACTCTTTTTCATGTATGGGGGCAAATCCGCTTCCAACTCAAGTGATTCAACTACCGAAAGGTCATAACTTGAATCTGATACTGATTGCACATTTTGCAGTGCTTGAGATATATTGGGCAAGATTATTTGCTTGCAATGAAGATGTAATCGAGGATGCTTGTCAGAGATGCTCCCCTTGTTCAAATTAAGGCCAAAAGGGAGTGCCTCTTCCTTGAGATGTTCTTCAGTTGAGTCCTCCAGATTAGACAAATCAAACTGTCCCCACTTCTTATGAGCTTGCCGTCCATACTTGTAGTCCCCAACTATCGGTGTACCTAACACTTCAGCACAGTGGACACGGAGCTGCAGAACCAGCACAAACAATCAGAATAGAAATTATGGGGATGCAGCATATGCTTTGATTAAACACTTTAAGTTGTGGTACCAAGATCAGCTGGTTATGATTCTTCCCTTGTTTCTATTACCTGGTGTTTTCTACCGGTTAAGGGGGAAAGCTCCAACCATGTATAACCTGCATCATTACCAGTGAGTCAGGATTGCCAACTACGAAGATCGAAGGAGACACATTTTGAAGGAAAAACTCAACATAATGGGGGGGATGCATCACAAATTTTCTATATTTTAGGCTCAAACATTTGCAATTAGGTCTGCTGTGATAGAAATCATGTAGGGCATCACCTATCGATTTAATTACTTGTGCCCAGACTAAAATTCTATTTTCCAAACATGGAATTAAATTGAAGTCGTGCTTCTTATGTAGCTATCAGCTCGTTTTTGTGTCTGCTTTATCCAGTAACATGTGATGATGTGAAATTATTAAACTAAATTATGTAATGTAGCATTTTGTAAACTCAACTAGTTTGGAAGCATGCATTTTTTGCATTTTGGTAATTCCATAAGGAGGGAGATCTTAATTATTGTTTCTTAGATCACTAATGACATTTTTATATTAACTCATTCGTCATTAGCAGTAAAGATAATTTGAGAGGCCTAAACTAAAGATAAGTTTAAAATGTCAGACACTGCAAAAGGGAAAAAGAATCTTAACCCAGAATTATACTGTGCGCTATAAAACACTTACAGGGACAATCAGAATTTAAAGTAAAGTTCAATACCAACCATGAGACGATGATGAAATCACGCGGTACTCTGTAACTGCATGCTGCGATGACATTAATGCAGAATTGTCAACGATAGTTATTCGATCAGATTTTCCGTTGTCAACCACCACCTGAAACCAAATGAAGGGTTACTTACAACATTGTTCACAATATGAGGAGCTTTTGTAGCAGATTTAATAAATTTTCAATTACTATGATTAGGTAAGGGAAGAATATGGATACAACCTTACCCAGTGGAGCATTAACCAAACCGCCAGAACGTCTAGGAAATCCGAGAACCAATGCAAAATAGCGTCTTTGTAGGATTCTCTTTTCAGTATCATTCTATTTAAATAAAGATAAAGATGAAATGATAGAAGGTAAGTTAAAATATGAAATTGTGATGATTATAGAAAAGACAGAAACCTGATTTGAAGCACTTGAAGTTCTTTCCCTGAAGATGGAATGGAGAAGTGCGGTGCTTATCTTTGTTCTTCCCATGACAAGAATTCCAGAACAATCTCGGTCTAATCTATGAACCAAAAGAGGAGGTTGAGAGTAATCATAATTTAAAGAGTGAGCAGCAACAGAATCTAAACTGAGTTTGATATTAATGCCACCCTGGACTGGCATTCCAGGAGGTTTGTTTAGAACAAGAATGTGAGGATCTTTATAGATAACAAGAGAACGGATGAAGTTTATTTGTTTAGAAGTGAGAGTGACATTTTTTGAATTGGAACAAGGAACTTGTTGTTGTTGTTTAACAGAATGAGGAAGAAATATACGATCTCCTGAGTTCAAAGTATCCTTAGGTGTTACTCTTTTGAATTTGTTATCATCTTGTTGAATTCGAACCTGTTTTAGACGAAAGAGTTTATGGATAAGTGTTTTAGGTAGTTGAGGGCAACATCGAATAACCCATTTCAGGGCACTCGAAGAGGATGAAATGTTTACAGGTGGCAGTGTAAGCCATTTTCCATCTTCCTCCGCCGCCGAAGATGATGAGAACTGACGACGACTCCATGATCTCACGGCGGCTCCGACTCGGACAGACATGTTAATGTTATGTTAATGCTTCTGATACTGAATCAATGATGACGGCCGCCGGCCAACATTATGTATAGCATTAGCCAGCGCCAAGATGGGCCCAATCTCTATGCTATGCTCTTCAAATGCTAATAACACACCTTATTTTCCTCTTCAACGTTACTTTTATAAATTCAAGACTTTTGCTACCTTTTTTCTCTAAAAAAATATTATTATATTTTATAAATAAAGAAAAGAACATGCATATTAATATTTATTGGGTGATAAAAAGGTGAATGTCAGGGTTCATGTCACTAGAAAAAAAAGAAGTATACAATGTTTATACAGTAGTTGAGTTGAAAAGGCAACAGTAGTAGCTAAATAAGAGAAGACAAACTGTGTGGTTCATGCATGTGATTGATCACTTCTTTAGTTTCTTGCATTTAAACAAATTTTACACGGATAATAGCTATTTGTAAATTCACTCTATTTGTTATTTTGATAAACATTACTATAATTAGATATTTTGCATCAAATCAACTTTTTGTGGTCTTAATTAGGTAATTAAGTCAAGTATGATGGTAAAATATTTAACTAACCTTGTTATGCAATCTCATGACAAATTGATCTAGCTACATACATGCACACATTATATACCAATATATCATGGATATTAGTTCCAGCAAATTAAAGTAGAAGATTGCTCGGAGAAGCAACTTATGTTGACTGGACAAATAATTTGCTTTGCTTAACGAGTTAATTAATTAATTTCCCTTTGCTTGATAGCGTAGATACTTTAGCAAATTAAGAGGCGGTGTCTCAAAACAATTAAACTCCTTATGAGTAACACTATAAATAGCAATGCAGCATGCTCTTCTAGTTCATTAGCAAAATATCATACACCTCGTTCCAAGCCTAATAACTAGCTAGTTCAGTATTTGGCTGCAAGTTATTAATAATGGTTGGAAGATTAGTCAAATTATGTTACTTTGTTATTATTGTTATTAATTATTTTGTTTGGGTTGAGCTTCCAATTCGAACATGGGATGGCTCGGCCACTACAACAGCATAATGATGAAGATCAGCAGAATAATAAGAATATTAATACTAATAATGTTGTATTAAGAAGTACTTCAGCAGCATCAGCACATAATAAGAAAGTACTCGAGGAGATTAACAACTCTGGTCCTAGCCCTGGAGAAGGCCATAAGCAACAACTATCAGATGGTTATCATCATTAGACCTTAAATAATATTCCATCCATCATTTTAAAGTGGCTTCTTGGTTGTGATCTGCATGATATCGTGTCTTGTATATATGTATGTGTGTGTTCTTCAGTGAATTAATATATCTTGACTTTATTGTTTCCAATGGTCATTCTTATACCCTAATCTTCTACTTTCTTCCTTAATGTAATATTCTAACAAGCAATAAAGTCAAATATATCTATCATCTCTGATTTTTTTCCTTAAATTTTCACATATATTAATTATCATCTTGGCATACTATATACTTACTTTTTCTTTTAAGTGTTTTGACAAAGTGCTTTAAGAAAAAGTATTTGTCTAATATGTGCAATATTACACATGTTAAAGGAACTAAAACTCTAAAAGTATATATTTTTATTAAAAAACAACAATCAATTATTAAAAAGTTATATATTTAATGCAAAATGCATAAGTTTTAAAACAAACTTACTACTTTAAATTTTTTTAATATACACAAATTTGCACACGTTGTAAAAACCCTAAGCAAAAGTGGAGAAAGAGATTAATATAGTATGTGCAAAATATAAATATGAACTATTGCGTGAGTTTACATGTCCTAGTCTTCCTTAAAAAAAAGTAAAACTACGGCCTAGTCAATTTAGCTTTAATGCCGTCCTTTTCATTTTGAAAATACAGCAGCTCAAAGCTTTTCATCAATATGTATTTTGAAATAATTTAATGATATGTAATTTAAGAGTGTGTCTAAATGGTTTTGATATTGTAACAAAAAAAAAGATTTTGATATGTGATTGTGAGCAGGGGCGGGGATGGTAGTTCGGGATGAAAATTAAACTGACCGAACTGAACTGTTCCGAACTGAACTGTTATTATTGATACCTTTGAAAAAGTATGGAAAAAAAACAAATGAAATTGAGTTTTAGTTACCAAACTAAACTGTTTCGAATTGAACTGAATTGTTTTGAATTGAACTGAACTGGTTCAGTTCAGTTTCAGAACTATTAGTAATGGTTCAGTTTAGCAGTTCAGTTCAGTTTTTCGTTTTTTTACCCACCCCTAATTGTAAGTAGTGGCGGAGCGAGAAGTTTTAGATTGCGGGGGCAATATTCATACACTTCAACACTAAAATTATCATTTTACTAAAAAAATGAAAACTTATTATTTGGGTTTCTTTAAGATGAAAGTAAAATAAACATCTACAATTATACTTCCTCCAATCTTTTTATAAAAAAAAAAGTGTCAATATTTTGGTTCTTTTTGTCAAAAAAATTGACAAACTTTCAAATGTGTCGTAAGCTAATTTCATTTGTGTCCTTATTTATTACGAGGGAATATTAAAAGTAAGTTAGTTTTGGAATTAAGAGTAATTAATATAGTAGTATCAAGTCCACAAGTTCTAGGCCAGTTGACAAAAAAATAAATTCCAAATTGATAGTCTAAACGTTGTGACTGTGGTTCGAATCCCGACTTATTTTACTTGTTTGTGCAAGGACTTTGTCATTTCTTATAATAAGAACCGAAATGCATATATAAATGAAAGAGAAGTAAATATACTTTTACAAAACTACTCTTATCAAATATTAATGTATTTACATTTTTGTAAATACAAAGTAGAAATTATTGACTTGTGAGAATAATGCAACTATTAGTGTACAATCACAAAAATTAATTAAGATTGCATTGAAATATTATGATTCATTGTTCAAATTATAATGAGATATTAAATAATTGACCTAATTTTAGTTTGGTAATTGGGGCATATAGTTGTTTTAACATCATTATATACCAAATTGAAATTAATAGTATAGGCACGTGCCCACGCAAAGCTCTAATTGGCTCCGCCACATTTGTGAGAATGTGTCTATTTCTCTTAATTATTATATATTAGAGGGTATAATTAGAAGAAAGAAACTAATATTGTAACGCCCACTTTATTTATTTAATTATTTTATTAGAGTATATAGTATATTATTATATATTATATGATTTTAATGATGTTTGTGACGTATGAGATGATGTTGTGGTGTGACGTTTATTTTATTGTTTAATAAAATAAAATATGTGATGGAAATTAAGATGGGATATAATAACAAATATTTTGAGAGATGAGGTTGTTTTCATAAATAAGATAGAGTTGTGGGGATAAGTGAGAATAGAAAGAATTATAAAAGGAAATTAGGTTTCTAGAGAAACAGTCAGTACGTTACAGACTTTTGCAAAAAGAAGAGGAAAGTGGCCGGAGAAGAGAGAACCTCAATTCTGCGAACATACCAGGTAAGGGTGAGCCTAACTTCAATTGTATTTACTGTAATTCATCTAGTTGTGATTAACATAGGGATTGAAAGAGAGTTTGAGAGATTTCATAAGTTAGGGTTCTGTAGGGTTTATGATGAATTGATGAGAGAATGACGTGAATTGATGTAGAACCTTGTTACAGAACCTAGATTAATCACTAGGACTATAATTCTGAGAGGTTAGAAGCATAACATGATGAATTGGACGAGTTTTAGCGAGGATATGAGCGAACCCGCAGCCTGTTCTGCGACCGCTCGCCGTGGCGAGCAGACCTACTCGTCGTGGCGAGCAGAACAGTGTAATTCGCGAGGCGAGTAACACCACTCGCCGTGGCGAGCAGTTAGGTATTCACTCGCGAGGCGAGCAGCTGAGCTCGCCGTGGCGAGCAACCCTTTAGTGCACGCGAGGCGAACAACTTCACTCGCCGTAGCGAGCAAGTGGCAGAACGCAATTTAAGTAGCTCGCCGTGGCGAGCAGTCCCACTCGCCACAGCGAGCAATGTGGTCTCAGACCACTATAACTTGAGTTTTAGAACTCTGTTTTGAGCGAGGCTTGAGGGTAGACTTTTGGATAGCATTAGAGATGTTTAAGACCTAATTAGGACCTGTAATGACGCTGTAAGGTGTTTTTAAGACGTTGGCGTTAATCTATGATTAAAATGATTATTAAGTGAGGTTTATGAATGAAGTACAAATGATGTTTGTGATGATAACTATGTGTTGTGAATATATATGTTAAGTGTGCTGAGCTGCTGCCATGTATTGTATATTTGCATGTGTCGATAAAGAGTCGTATTTGAGGTTAAGACGTTGTAATATCTTGTTTAAGAATTAAAGAGTCGAGTCCATGCATTTGCATATTTTGAGATGGTGGAGCTTATGCTCAAAGCGACGGTGGAGCATTTGCTCAAAGCGACGGTGAAGCTTATTAAAGCTAAAATATTGGTACCACATGCATGATGTTAAGATGTTAGAGTTGCATTTAGTCGAGTCCAGTGTATGAGATGTTATGAGACGTTTGTTATGTGAAGATGTCCTGAGATGATTTGTATATGTGGATGTTTGAGACGTTTCTGTTCTATGTGATGAATAATGCTGTTATTGTTAAGCATAATTATTTGAATTATATGTTAATATAATTGTTGTGAATCTCACCCCTTCTGTTGGAATTGCCGCCTTGTGGGCAAGTGCAGGTGACCAAGCTTAGGTTCGTCGATGTGAGAGGTTCTTGTGGAGTCTTAGGAGCTCTGATACGTAACGGGATGGGGATTATTATTATTTCTATTCCTTTTATGTATCATGTTGATTTATTATGATGTTTGCGACGTAACTTAATTTGAGAAGTTTATGAATTCCGCTGCTATGTTTGAATATTGTTTAAGAATAAATTATTATTCAATTTGATTTTAAAGATTTAATGAAATGTGACATCCTGATTACGTGTTATACTCTGATTATATAAAAGAATTTTTAAAGCTGAGATTTCGGGGTGTTACAAATATCACATTAAAAATTGAAAAATCATGAACATAATATAAAAATTGAAATTTTTCAACAAGATATTTCCTCAATTTTATTTAACAAGATATGAATTTTTAAGAAACAAAAACATAAAAAAATCATATTTAATTCATATTTTATTAAAAAAATTATATAATTTTTTGTGTAGATTGTCATAATATTAAGATTTTTTGCAATTTTTTGTGTAAATTGCAAAAATGCCACCGCGTTTTTCCCCCCTCATTTCAACTATCCACTGATGTAAATGTTATATCCTATTAAGATTTCCCCTCACCTACTTATGTCAACTGATGTAAAAATTCACTGTGTGTATCTTTTCCATCAGATATTTTTCGTGCTGATGTGAAAACTAAAAACCTCGTGATGTCAAATATATATTTTCTACTAGTGATTCTACTAATTTCTGAAAAATTTCATTAAAAAATATTTTGGCTGGAGTTGAGTTGACTAAAAAAATAAGGAGAATGTTAAACAGGTTAAGGAATCAAAACAAGTAACTTTTTATAAAATGTGGTGTAATTATTACTTAATCAAAAATCAAAACTTATATTTTCAAGATAAATTGTCTATTTATAGTTTCCTTAACCATTGCTCCGAGGACACTGGTTAGCAAGACCCAACAAATAAATAGCAAAAGTGGTGATGAAAAACTATTAGGGGACTAAACGTCCAACAAATTTTTTAGAGGGATTAAACTAAAAATTTGTATATTTATAGGGACAAAAAAAAAATTTAACCCTTCATTTTAAAACAATATCACTTATTTTTAAAGCTTATTGGTTTTGCTATAACTAAACCTAAATTTTCCCTCTAATCCCATGTAATTAATGCTAGATTTGTAGCCCTAATATTTCCCTCCTTCACATTGTTAATTTTGAATTTCAAAATTTCTCTCTAGGTATGTTGCAACACATCCAAAACGTGTGCAATAAACTTGGCATTCTGTTTTTGTTGGTTTTCCACTTTTTTAGGCTTATTATCAGTCTCTTATAATTAAAGCGCACCTTTGCATATCCCAAGCAATGTTAATCAGACTTCCATTTACAATTAAATGTCGGTTTCCAATGCACTCAAACGTTTCCAAACTCTATCCCTTCTTATTCTTACTATAAATAATGGAACGGCTTTCATTGAAAATCAACAGTAAATGTGCTAATTTTCAGACCTTCAGGATATCAACCTTCCTCGGCTTTTAATATCCACTAATTTTTATTGTGTGCGTTTCCAATGCAGATACAGGTATCTCTTCACACACTTTCTTATGTCAGTTTCAGTTTCTCTTTCTTCTTTACCCCTTCATTTTCTTAATCTCAATCCTTTCTTCCTCATCCAATCCATCTCTTGCTCTCACGAGTATCCTTCATAACAACTACTCCTGCAATTTATGCTTTGTACTTCTCTATTTCCTCCTGCAATTCGATTGCTGCCATAACCAATTTTCCATGTTACGACATTCAAGGCATCGACATTATCAAGCCTTTTCGACAGTTTAAATCTCACACTGAAATCTTCTTCCAAACAAAAATTCTAAACCCTAACGCTTTGCTGATGGACCAGGATTCTGCCTTCGCCGCCAACATATGTCTTCAATTTTAATTCATTATTTATCCAAATTGGTGGTATGTTTCTTTCCAAATATATGTTTCTGATATTTTGCTTTGGTTTAAATAGTTGTCATACCTTCACAATTTATTTGCTTTCTCTATTATTGTTTGGGTTTTTTATATTTTCACTCACATGTTCATATCTTTTGTTGTCGCATTTTTGTTTTTTCATCGATTATTTTTGTTCTCTCTGAATCCCTATTTCATCGTGATTCTTTTGTTTGTTTTTACTGATTATTTGTTTGTTTTTTGTTTTGTTTTGTTTTTGTTTTACTGATTATTGCAATTTCTTTGTTCTCCCTTTGCTCTGTCTCCTTTTAAAAATGTTATTCACGAAGATGTTGATGTTCCTGAACATTCTGCACCAACTTGATTGTATTGTTTCCCATTTATTAGTTTGAACCATTTTGTTTCTTATTTTTGTTTCAAAATAATGGCATATATGCCCTTTTTGTTGGATTGGTTTGAATTATTCTGATATGTGATGCTGATTTTAATTTAGTTGTGTCAACTCCAGTTAATAATCTTCAACTTTTAGTGATGCCATTATTGATTATGATGATTAATAAATGTTGCAGTACTCTGATCAAATCAGTTCCAAATCACATGGATTCTTTGCATATGTGTAGGAATGACTTATTATACTGACTCATCTTGAAGATGTCAATTTTTCTAAGAATACGGTCTTGATTTGTACCTTAAAATATTTCTAAGAGTTAGCAGTTGTTGGTAGTTTCAATCCCTCATGATGTTGAAAAAATAATTTGCAGGCTTTTGTTTGTTTGCCATCATCTTTGTTTAAAGAGTCTCCTAATATTTTGGACTGAAAAATGGTTACAGGTTGAATTAGAATATTTTGGAACTAAGTTTATCATCCAAGGTTTAAACTATAATCTGATCACTTATTTTAATTTCAAATATTGTGGTTATGAGGATGAATGATCAGGGTTAGTGAAGGCCATTTTTTGAGGTCTTATAGCTTAAATAATTGTGTTGGGAAGTTTAACTTACAACTGAAATGCAGAGATAATTTGTATTCTTAGTTAATGTTTGTTGCTTGCTTTTCTTAAACATTGAAATGGTGCTTCTTAGTTAAATTGTACAATGATTGGCTCCACGCATGGCATATCAATCCCATCATGTCCGAAGTTTCTAAAATGGTTTCTATATAGAGCATCTTAGTACCACTCTCTTGATCACATTCTTCTTCTTAACTCTTCATCATAAACCGAAATATTTGAGTTATATAATTGTGTTTAACGATGTCTAACAGTGGTAGAGGTCATAAAAATCTTCAAAGATCACATTGTATTTAAAATTTTAATTTTTTTCCTCAATTCTGAAGTAACTTATTCCCATGATGGATTGGTTTTTTTTTAAGTACGTGCTTTGGAGGATTAATTTATTCACTTGGCGAATGGTTTGGAGGACTATGCAGCGGTTATTCTCAGTAAAATTTCAGCTTCCACCTCCTTAAAATTAAAGACGACTTTATAGTCAAGATTGAAGGTTTAAGTGTTGATTGGAGGTTTTTTATTTATCTGTTTTCTGCCTGTTTCTGTTTTTGGTTGGGCTGCTTTTTGGGTACTGCTATACGCGGTTGTTTGTTGTGCTGGCATGTGGATTTTTTTCTTCTAATGTTTTGTTTGTGACAGGAGACCATATCCTAAGATTTAACCTACTAAATGAAAGATTAACTTGATGTTGTCATGATTGTAATCATTTTCTTATTGATGTAATGTTTAAGTTAGTTTATTTTTATGAATGTGTGATGATTTACAAACTTCTTATGGTTAAGTTCATTTTTTTTGACAAAATGATTAAGGTCTTTTGGAGTATGTGGTTTTGATCATTTTAACTAAACCAATGTACTATTTTTTTTTTACAAATTACTTTCATATATATCTAATTTGTTTATCAATTTATGAAAAATATATTAAAAAATAATCTGACTTGCATATAATGATAAATACGCTTTTAAAATGCATAAAGCTAATAATCTATTTGGTATCTAATCTAACAATTTAATTGGTAACTTATATTTTATGTCTTTTAGATAAGGGTGATGGCTATCCTTAATGTAGTACCTTATTGTTTATGAAAGATTGAAAGCAATTGGTAAGCTCAGGTTGAGAAAACCATTATTGTCCCGCCGGATTTGTTGATATCAAGCTCAGGTGACCCTCTTGCATCTATTGTGAGCAACACTTATCCTAATCTTTTGGAAAATAAGAATGACATAACCTTATTTCAAAATAGAGCTATATTGATCACTGAAAATTCATTAGTTGAGAAAATAAGTGAATATATGCTAGATATGATCCAGGGTGAAGAAAAGGTGTATTTGAGCTACGATTCGCTGATTACAAGCAATATTCATGGTGATACAATTGATGACTTGCGTACACCTGAATTTCTAAACACAATTGTTGCTTCAAGACTTCCAAATCACAAATTAAGACTAAAGGTTGGAGTGTCGATCATGTTGTTAAGAAATTTAGATATACAAAATGTTTTATGCAACGGAACAAGGTTAATCATAACTAGAATGGGAAAATATGTGCTTGAGGGTGAGGTAATATTTGGAAGTAGTGTTGGAGAAAAAGTATGTATACCGCGTTTATTTCTATCACCTTCAGATTTCCGAATTCCTTTCAAGTTTCAAAGATGACAGTTCCCTTTAGCTGTCTCATTTGCCATGACCATTAACAAGAGCTAATGGGAATCACTGCAACATGTTGTACTGTATCTCCCAACACATGTATTTTTGCATGGACAACTATATGTTGTTGTATAAAGAGTTACATCCAGAGAATGACTGAAGATATTGATTAATAATGAAGATGATGAAGATATGGATGAGACGTCTAACGTCGTGTATGAAGAAGTATTTCAAAATGTGTAATACCCCATATTATGTATTTTGTTGTAACATTCTTGGTTGGCAATATGATATTTCACCAAAAGATATATTTTGTGACTATGATAATTGTTTTTTACAGTTTAATTATTTAAGTTCCATTACAAAATATTACGTTTTACTGAGTATCCAAATATTTCAGCTTATAAGACCTGTGCGGCGCACGGGTCGGCGATTTAGTTCTTGTTAAAGAGACTATTGTTGTGTAATAATCGGAGTATCTATAAAAATCAACTTTACACTAACGAGAGTTCAACATATTTTTATGTTATATCAATTTTAAAGTGCAAATATAAAAGAGAGAAGATGTAAAAACACAGACCACTTTTATTAGAATGCACAGACTATTTTTATTATAGTGCATATCCTTTAAATTAATCCATTCACAAATGGTTATTCAAAAACAAAATGGAATTCTTTCTCTCCAATCCCCCATTCCTCTATGTTTTGCTAAGGCTAAATTCCATTTTCTTTTTGTTTATATGGTATAGTACATTGCTCAAATCACTGGTTCTAGCGCAAGTTGTTGATGAACATATATAATATGTTTCTAATTGAAAAATTGTTTTAAGTGTATAGGTTATACTAGAATGTTTCTACTTGATTGTTCTTTATCAAGTGAAATACGTAGTTTAAATCATGTTAGAAAGTCTCAAGCTCAACACCTATCGAGCACAATCTCGTGAAGGCCAACATACCCATATATACGAGAGACACCCTTCGCCATCACCATATGGTACACACAATCTTTCTTTTAGAGCTTTGTAATGTTTGCAAGTACCCCTGACCCAACTCGCATCTTGATGTTGCTACTCACTTCTTAGTTAAAAGGGAAACGGAAATTCGTCTCGTAGTACTTGTGAAATGAATATTGAAAACTAACAGTAATAAATATATATGCTATATTATTTGTATTTTTGTGGTATTCCCCATATGCTCAATTATCTGCTAAAGATGGCAAACCTTGTCCTAAAAACTGCAATCATGTACAGACACCAATTGATCCATCAACATTCATCAGTTGGGGTGAGGTAGGTCCATATACCTATAAGTCCAAATTCATATACATAAGGATATAGTGACTTTCTCGTGCACCAATTGATCGAGATTGCAAACCTAACAGTCTTTGTTATAGTATAGTACATGCCATTCAAAATTCAAATTAAATGTACATCTGCTCAGATTATTATATATCATATGAATGAATATGAAATGAAATAGATCATTCAGTTTCATGGAAATTAATTAACAAATTAAGAGAGATGAATGAGATTAAAGGGAAAATGGGGTGTGATAATGATATTGTAGAGCATGTGTTCCTTGTATCGTTCCCGGGGCAAGGGCATGTGAACCCTTTACTGAGGCTGGGGAAGCTGTTGGCCTCAAAAGGTTTGGCAGTGACTTATTGCACACCAGAAAGCTGGGGCAAAGAGATGAGAAAAGCTAGAGATTTAGAAGAAGTAATAGGAAAAGGGTTTATTAGATTTGAATGGTTTGAAGAAGGTCGGGAAACAAGTCCTCCCTACCATAATCTCCCAACAAAATCCACCTGTGTCATGTTTGATTAACAACCCTTTCATTCCATGGGTTTCTGATGTTGCTCAATCCCTTTCCCTCCCTTCTGCTATGCTTTGGAATTGGATTCAATCATGTGCTTCTTTCTCTGCTTACTATCATAAATTACTGTCTTTCCCTTCTCAAGTCCCTACCTTCTTGTATCCCACCACTCCCCATCCATTTCTTAATTAGAAGGGCAATCTTGGGACAGTTCCAAAACTTGCATAAACCTTTCTGTATTTTAATGGACACCTTTCTTGAGCTTGAACGCGACAACCTTCGATACATGTCGTCCAAGACTAATTGTCCTATTATTAAGAGTGTTGGACCCCTCTTCAAGTCATCACGAAACAATACTGTTTGTGGTGACTTGTTGAAGCCCGATGACGACTGCATTGAATGGCTTAACTCAAAGCCAACTTCTTCTGTCGTCTACATTTCCTTTGGCAGCATTGTGTACTTGAAACAAGAGCAAATTGATGAAATTTCTTATGGCCTTCTACAATCTGGAGTTTCTTTCCTTTGGGTAATGAAACCTCCTCATAAAGATTCTGGCAAGCAACCTCACGTGCTTCCAGATGGGATTTTGGAGAAAACTAAGAGCAGAGGCAAAGTGGTTCGTTGGAGTCCTCAGGAGCAGGTTCTTGCACACCGGTCCATCGCTTGCTTTGTTACTCATTGTGGTTGGAACTCGACGATGGAGGCTATTGCCTCTAGAGTGCCGGTTGTGGCATTCCCACAATGGGGTGACCAAGTAACGAATGCCAAGTACTTGGCTGATGTGTATGGAGTCGGGATTAGAATGTGCAAGGGTGAAATTGCAAACGAATTGGTAAACAGAGATGAGGTGAAACTGCAAGGGTCTGTTTGATTGTGTTTTCGGTTTTAGTTTTTTAAAAGCATTTTATAAATCAGTTTTTAGAAACTATTTTTAAAAAGAAAATAAAAGAAATATCTGTTTGGTAATCTTATTTCTAAGAAGTGTTTTATAGATAAGAAAATTTTGCCACTTATTTACTAAAATGTCATTAATGAAAATACACCACATTTCCATGTTTTTAGTTTTGAAAATTGGAAACTGAAAATCAAAACACTATTTAGCAGTTCTCATTTTTCAGTGTTAAAAACAGCAAAACATAAAACAGTTTTGGGAAACAATTTTTAAAAAGTAGTCAACCAAACAAGTTTTAGAATTTTCAAATTTTAGAAAAGAGAAAACAATTTTCAAAAAGGGAATCAAACAGGCCCTAAGTGTTTGTTGGAGGCAACTGTTGGAACCAAGGCAAAGGAGATAAAGCAAAATGTGCTCAACTTGAAGGCAGCAGCTGAAGCTGCTATTAGAGAAGGTGGTTCTTCACACCGCAATATTGAATCATTTGTCGATGAGATAAGGAAGAGAAGCATCGAAATGAGGAGCAAGCATGCCATTGACTTCGATCAAACTAGTTAACTGCCGATTTTGCTAGGGACAACCCGGAGCAAGGTTCAAGTTATGACCAAAGCTTTCTTGACAACTTGTATTGTGTTGAGCTTGCTATATTTTACATGTACTTGTGTGTCTTGAAATAAAGAGTAAGAATAACCAACAAAAATATAGCAATTTTTTTTGTTTAGGCTGGTCCGCAAAATTAAGAATCACACCTGGTTATGTATCTGATGTAAATCAGGTTCTTCCATTTTACAAAGCAAGTTTATTTTTAAGAAACTAAGCACCTTTTGGTAAAGATGATGGTAAAGTTGCTAAATAATCAATAACAATTATTCATAATACTTCGTAATGGTTAATGTTCTATTCATCATATTTTCCTTAATAAAAAAAAATCGAAACAGGTTATCTTAAATTCATTGAAGTATGAATCAATGTTAAATTAGTTCTCATAAGTGTTTGTTAAAATTCAAACATTATTTCTATAATTATAATTCACTTTGCAAAAACAAATTGTTACAAAATGATAAGTAGTTTTACAATAAGTGAGCTGCATGACATAACAGGAAAATATAGAAACCAAATGTAAAACCTTAATGGCATGCACATTTATTAACTATCACAACAATGCATTATCTCTTTATTAACCAATTAACCGTTATAAACTTATAGTTAGTTGTTGCCATACTTAGTCTTGTAGTCAGTCCAGAGCTGAGTAACTGGCTTCCCCAACAGGTCAGTGAAATAACTATCATTATAACTGGTTTTCATCTTATTGTTTAAATCTGCAACGAAGCCATTTTTAATACTATCACAATAGTCCAGAAATCGAGCAGTGACATCATATCCTTGCTTCCAATCATTTCCCTGCCCTTGAGAAACCCATTGCTCTGCTGCATATCCACCTCTCAACCTCACAAAATCAGCTATGCCTTCAACAAGTCCTGAAGGAGCCTCACCGTTTCCATCCCACAGCAAAACGTGTGCTACTTCATGATAGAGTATACCGGTAATTTCTTTTTTAACATTTCCAGGGTACCTTTCAATGTAGTTTGCACTAACATGAATCTCTCCGTTGCTAGAATACGCTATCCCGTCAATATTTTCAACTATCAAGCTGATAGTCTGTGCATTTTTTCTGTCAGCTGCTGAAGTGTTGTTCTGCTGCTGAAGAAGCTTGAGAATGAAGTCAGTGGCAGTGCTCAATGTTTCTTTGGCATAATCTGTGCCCACATATTTGTCAAACAGCTTACCACCGATGCTGGATTGAGCATTGTTGAACACAACGTAATTCATGCCCTCACTTTCATAGACAGCAGACAGAGCTAGTACAAAGCACAGGACTTGTTTAAGGTATTGAGCCATTGTTCAAGAATTATGATATGAGATGGGAGTGATGTTGTACCCTTTAATATATATGTATATAGGAGGAATTAATTGGTTGATATCAAATGAAGCAGCAAATAATAAGGAGGAGCTAGGTGCATGACATCAATCAATTTAGTGAACATAACTTTAAACCATGTTATATGTTATTTATGAATGGCTTTTTTTTGCCTCATTTAACGCCTCTAGAAAGTGGTCCTAACTCCTAAGCATAATATTAGTACCATGTGCTTCGTATGACTAGTAACAGTGGTGATAGAACCTCAGGGTGAGCTTATAAAAATAAAAAAGAAGAAGATGAGATTACCTATGGGATTAATCCTTTTTGAAGACCTAACAGGAACACAAACAATGACCTTTTTTTTTTTAATTAAGGATGATAGCTCACGTCAGTATAAAAGGGTCTACAACTTAGTCTACGTCAAGCTCAGATTATATGTCAAACTTTTTCTAAAAAAAGAGAAGACTAAAACTTTTTTAGAAGATTATTTAACTGAATGGTCGGACTACAAGACATAAAAAATGTTTCTTAAACCAATCAGACCAACATACTTAAATAAATATGATTAATATTTATTATTATTATAAATTAGAATTGAAATATGATATCATCTAGGCAACTTCTCTAAAATATTATGTTAAATATAAAAGGGATTTTAATCTCATTAGTCTATTAGTTTATTAGTCTATTTTTAACATAGATCAAATACTTATTTAAATTTATTTATCTAAAATGGGTATTAAAATAGGCTAATATATCATCTCATACTTTCTAAGTATGACTCATTGTTTATCTTCTTTGGTTTGTACCTCAGTCTAACAAACCCTTCACAATTTTTTACACACGAAATTATAAAAAAATTATTCAAGTGACTTAAAAGCTCAAGTCACGTACTATGTATACCAATGTAAGGTTGATTTACCCAAATTGTTTATATCTATGTAATATTTAGGGTTAATAGGTATTTACCCAATGTAATATAAAGCATTTTTGGTTTTGTCCCACGTAAAGAAAAAATTTGGATTCGGTCCTTGTAAAAAAAATTGTTTTAGAAAACCCTCTAGACCTGCTGAGTGTACAATTTCGCTGATGTGACATGTTGTGTCACCTTTTTCCAATGACGTAACGTGCTAACTGTAAAATTAATTTTATTTTTTATTTTTTTATGGGATACACGTGCCATTTGTGATTTTTTTAAAATAAATATAAAAAAATTCTTAAAAAACATAAAAAAAATCATAAAATTAATTAAATTCTGAAAAAAGAAAAAATAACGGAAAAGTAAAAAAATGATTAAAAATAAAAAAACTAGAAAAATTAATAAAAATCTAAAAAAAAATTAGGGAATGATTAATATATACTTGTATACCGATGTCAATCAATATCCATTATATCCTGTTATTCATCTAGATTATATTTTCGAATAAAATAAAATTCTGGAAATTAATTTTCAAAATAAAATAATATTATATTTTTAATTTTTTTATAATTTTAATTAAATTCAGTTTTTTTTCGAAAATTTCGATATATATTCTTTTTTTTTTTTTTTTTTAATTTACCAGATTTTTTTTTCATTTTTGTTAAATTTTTCAGATTTTTATAAAAAAAATTAATCATTTTTCCAGATTTTTTTTATTTTTCAGATTTTTTTTTTCATTTTTACTAATTTTTTAAGATTTTTTATTTTTATTTAATAAAAAAAATCAGAAATGCCACGTGTACCCATAAAAAAAATAAAAAATAAAAAAATTTATACAATCAATACGCCACGTCATCCGAAAAAAGTGACGTAGCATGCCACATCAGCGAAATTGCACACTTAGCAGGCCTAGGGGGTTTTCTAAAACAATTTTTTTTACAAGGATCGAATCCAATTTTTTTTTACAGAGGGCAAAATCAAAAGTGCCCTATATTACAGAGGAGTAAAGACATATTAACCTTAATATTTATTTTCTTTATCTTCTCAAATGTCGGTTCAGTGTGTCACCAACCTTCCAATAAATCTAAGAATACTGCTCTCCCCCTGGACATTTCGCTCTCACCCAGCTTAAAAGACAATAATGGCCCTGAGCTAGTTAAGTCACGCTGCGTGACTTAACTAACGCACGTTGTAATTTGTGCGCAACTTAAGTAGCGTTGCGTGAGTTAACTCACGTAGCGTGACTTAAGTCATTTAACAGCAAAACATACGCCTATTTCCCTCATTTCCCAAACTTCCCAACTTCGAATTTTTTCACCCCAAATTCGAATTTCATCATTCTTGCGTCATTCAAAGCAAATTTCCTCCACAATATCAAGTAAGTGATTATTATCCTACTTCTTTGCATTATTTTGGTTGAAATTTTCGAATTTTTGAAGAAAATTAACATTTTTAGGTTTTTATAAAATTGTCTTGCATGTTAAAAATTATGATTGTTAGTGATGATTTAACTTATGAATTGCTGTTTAGATGTTGTTTAGGGTGCAATGTGGTAGTTTAGGGTTTAGAAATTGTTAGATTTCTTAGTTGTTTAAAAATTGCACTCTATGTGTTTGGTAAAATGTCACAATGGTTATTTTTATTTTTTTGGATTGCTAACAATGAAATTAATTATAATATAGTTTGTTAATGTTGGTTATAGTATGTTTCAGGACAATGTGGTAGTTTACGGATTGAATTGTTAATGTTGGAATTGTTGTGCGGATATGCCTCGGTGGAATACGTCACGGAGACCGCCTGAGCCGCCTCAGGATAGGAGTGTCAGACTTAGGGCAGGGAGACCTGCCCCCACTAGTAGGTGCACGGAGGGAGAAGCAAGTGGTAGTCCCTCCTTTAGCTGGCCGAGGTCGAGGGAGAGTGAGGGGCATGAGACTTGCCAATGTTGATTCTGTTGGACCCTCATCGTCACATACTGGTCCATCCCAGACGGTGGACCCGACGCAGTATCAACATGATTATCAGGTTTATCAAGATCCTCAGCCTCAGACATATCATTTTGAGGAGCCTCAGCCTCACCAGTGTCAGTTTGAGGCGTATCAGCATCATTATCATGAGCAACCTGTTGTTGAGCAGGATGAGCAGTCTGATATTGAGGCAGCGGGAAGATATTGAGGAGCCTCAACCTCAACAGGATGATGCTGGTGGGGGTCGTTTTTAGGGGGTGCCGAGGGTGGTGTACGAGGCCGGACCGGACGGCTATGCAGGGGGTCTTCTAACCTTTCGCTTTTACCTCGCTTTGGTGGACATGTGGCATGCATGATATGGGTCGATGCCGATGTAAGTATATTTGAATGTTTATTTTACTTCTTTTACTATTTATACAACTTATTCTAATTATTATTTGACTTATTTAATGTTAGAATTAAAATTTATGTTAGAATATATTTTACATATTATTTATTTAACAGTGTTGTTTGTTGTTTTTTATTTTTGTATTTCAGTTTCAGAAAAAACATAGGGTGAAAGGTATCTCGCACGGGAAGAAACTGAGCCTTAAAAACTTGATGGTGTCTCAGCCGGGAAGGGAAAATGATTGGTTTTGGGAGGAAGTGAATATGTCCGATCTTACTCCCATCCTGACTTGTGGGTACGAGAACATCTCTCACGGGTTCGTTCATGCGATGTCAGAGAGATGACATGAGGAGACCGACAGCTTCCATCTACCTGTTGGGGAGATGACCATCACACTAGATGATGTGGCATGTCTCCTATGCATCCCCATCACTGTGAGGCTCCTTCCTGATAGAGGGTTAACCCGTGACGAGGGGATGGAGATGATGCAGATGGACCTACTTTTTACAGCGGAGGTTGCCGCTGAGGAGATGACAGAACAGGGTGGTCCTTATATCAGTTTTGGTGTACTGAAGAGGCGCTACGAGGAGCTCTTGAATAGGTGTAATCAGCTGGTTGAGATTCACACAGAGGAGGAGCAAGTCGAGCGAGCTCAAGTTAGGTTGGCCTGCGTTAAGGCATTTTTGTTGCTCTTGCTTGGCTGGACCATTTTTTCCCGCAAGAACAGCAAAAACATTAATCTGTTCTGGCTACTTGCGCTGCAAGATATGGACGAGTTGGGCAGCTGGTCATGGGGTGGGATGTGACTTGCTTTCCTGTACACGTAACTATCTCTTACCTCCAACTCATATGTGGCCTCCTGTGGTGGTTACATGACCTTGTTTGTGGTAATATTTGTTTTTCTTCTTTTTTACTTATTGGATCTTAAATATATAGTTGTTTGTATAATACTTGTGCTGATATAAATTTGTTTATTTGTGTTTGCAGGGATAGACTTTGGCGCACATCATGAACCTCATTCTGAGGGTTGTTAATGATGTGTACGACCCGACTATTGCCTCACTTGTGAGTCGGTGGATACCTCTTAGGGCTTTACGGATCATGGACACTATAGAGATGTCATTAATTCGTTAGACCATTCTCATGTCAGCTGGACACCATACGAGAGACGACGACACATCACGCCCTTTCAGGACATATGCTGGTACTTCGGATGGATCATGGCCGGCAGCGACATGATGGTCTGTCATTTGCTAGAGCGGGTTCTTAGGCAGTACGGGTATGTCCAGACACGACTCAGGTCTCCTACTGATGTTGAGCTTATTGTGGCAGATGATGTGGTCTAGGCTTTCACGGAGTTTGCTCTGCATGTTGTTAACCATCAACAGAGGGGTCAGCCGGTTCCGGATAACGAGTTGTGGGCTCATACTAGGGGGTACATGAGATGGTTCATTAGAGTATCACATCCTATTCTAAACCCCTCGCGGTCATTCCTGACTACGCAGCTCAGACCCCTCCTCGTCCTGTCCCTCGTTAAGAGGAGGTTCTTGTTGACCAGCAGTGGGCCAGACATCCTCCCGACTCATACCAGATCATCAGCAACATCAGAGTCAGAGTGGATAGTGCAATGGGGCATCCTGGTGTGTTTGGTAATCCAGAGGTTCTTTGCATGATGCAGGGTATACAGTCTGAGTGGAGCATGCTGGAGCAGATGCCGGTTCCACAGAGGAGGAGTAGGCGTCCACAACAGTAGGGTTTAGGCATTATTACTTTTGTGTAGTGTTTTTTATGACATTTTGTTGGATTTGGTTGTAATGATTTACATTTGCGATTTTGAGCGTTTTTATGACATTTTGGTTATTTTATTCCGTTATATTTCGTAATTGGATTCTGAGTTAATGCTTACTTGAATGAATGCATGAATGAATGATGAAAAATGTATGCAAACGAGTGAATGAATGAATGTATGAAAGAATGACTGAAAAAATTAGGGAAAAGAGATGTTTC
Organism: Medicago arabica; assembly: GCA_946800305.1. Lineage (NCBI taxonomy): Eukaryota > Viridiplantae > Streptophyta > Magnoliopsida > Fabales > Fabaceae > Medicago > Medicago arabica. The sequence goes on along the minus strand of OX326970.1, from coordinate 58,405,920 downwards.
TGCCGGTTCTGGTTTTCTGCACAAACTGGACGTGAGTTAACTCACGCAAGTGTTTATTTGTGCGTGAGTTAACTCACGCAGGTGTTAATTTGTGCGTGAGTTAATTGGGTTGTGACTTAACTCACGCAGTGTTAGTTAACTAACGCATAATTTTACACTTGCGTTAGTTAACTAGCGCATGGGCATTATAGTCATGGCTGCAGGACGGGAGTGTTTTGTGCAGGGGAGAGCAGTAACCTAAATCTAAGAGCGCCATTATTTCCGTTTAACCATTCAGCTTTGGCCTTCGAATAATAATAATAATAATAAATTAATTGCTTCAATGAGGAAAATTATAAGTTCCATACAGAGATAAGATTTGTCATAGGATAATGCCATTTGAAAGAAGGGACTTGGTTGAATTTTACAATTCATAAAAGTCGCAGTTCTCAGCTGGTTGCCGAGTCTGAAATTATCTTCGGAGTTTTTACTTTATACTTTGCAATAAATTGTTTGTAATTCACAATGTGTGTATGTGTTTCTCTTTCAAGGCATGTAGGGTGTCAAATATATATAATGTGTAGTGCAACTAATTAATGACAAAGTGGTGATCACGGAAAGAAAATGGTTTCTGCACATAACATAAACAATTAGTTATCTTGTATGTATGTTATGTATTCACTCAAAAAAGAATTATATAGACAGAAAAAACAAAGCAAAAAGGCTGATTCAATAGAAACAAATTAAAGTTTATAATTAATGTATTGATTTCAATTTGCTACATCAATTTAACAAAAGCAAAACAATTCTAACATGTAAAATGGAGAGTCACAATTTGAGTATTCCATTTCTAACTCCCTAAAAGTAAATCAACTCCTACGTCTATAGACAAGAAAGAACATATAAAATTAGTTAAGTTTCTTTGGCGTACATGCAGCATGCATGAGTTCAGTGACCACGTCCTTTGTGGCTTGGCCCAGAATAAGCTTGGTTGATTATTAAACTTATGACGGAAGGAGCAGATTGATCTTTGAGAGGTCTCATCCCATCAACTTGTATGGAGTGTGAGAGGAAGAGAGAGAAAAATATCATCAAGAAAAGGACATTGATAATATTAAGAGAAATACACCGTTGCTTCATTTTGTATATATCTTCTAGCTTCCAAGATGTACCAAACCGTACATAATATATATTAGTGGGTTGATGGTGTCGTTTGGAGCATGGTCAGGAATGTTATATATATATATATATATATATATATATATATATATATATATATATATATATATAGCAATGTGTATGGAGAATGACTGAATTGAAGATTAATTGGAAAAAAAGCTTGTTTTGTTCTTTATTGACTTAACTCGTAGCTGGTGGCGGGGTTGGAAAGTTATTAATCTTTCACTAGTTTGAATTTTTAAGTTTGAACACCCCATAAAGCAACTAAATTTGAGTTTTGAAATCCAACACGGCAAAATGTTTGAAAGAAAATGTATTTCTTATACGAAAGAGTACGAATTATTGACTGGTGAGGGATTAATTTATGACTTGTACACAAATAAAATATTAGGAATAAGTCAATTACTCGGACAGAATATTACTGTGTGCATTGTAGTTGGTGGATGTTGCCTTTCAATTTGACTTATTTTGTTAATGGAGTACTAACTATTAAAACCTAAGTCACCTAAATTCTCTCTGTGACATACATGCATGCTCGTATTTTCCCCACCTAATTTTACCCAATTCATTGTTTTCATTAAAACCGAATACTTATAATTGTATTTGTTTTTATTTTTATTTTTATTGTTAGCTGTAAGTAGAAATTATTTATTTCAAGACTGAATAGTTCAAATGTATTTTTTTAGCAATTGTTGTTATTCTGCTAAAAGAAAATAAATTATTAGTATTGGGAAGAATGGGTCGTAGGCAGAGTAGAGGACACAACCTACTAAATGCTGAAATTCTCTTTTCTTTTCCCATTAGATTAGACTCACTAAAGGCAGAGGAGAGGACTCATACTCAAGTCAATGTGTCGCTCACAAAGCATTGCGCGGTTCCACACACAGAAGTGCACCAACCCGCACGAGGTTTCATGCACCAAATCTAAGAACAGACTACCAACCAAGATACTCCACCTCCGACCAAATTAATGGTTTAATTTAGTTTATATTTTGAAATGAAAATATCGTAATCACTAATATTATATTTTAGTGTCGTATAATTGTGTTACACTAGCAAAAATGAATGAATATGCAGATAATAACCGATGCAAAACTGACGTGAGTATATTTAAGGTTGAAAATCGTGCTGGACATAAAAAAAAAAAATTAAAAGTATGAGTTGTTGCAATAGCTGAAACAGTATGAAATTAGTTTTTTCAAAACACAATTTGCTTCAATTTTGACAGGTTTTGTTGTTAAATCTATATTTTTTCGCCCAAACCTAATATTAATCCTAATGATAAATATGTAAAGGGTTTGTCTAACATGTGCAACATTGCACTTGTTAAAACAACTAATAGTAGTAACTTTTTCTTGGAAAACAACAATTATGTTTCCAAAAGCTTTATATTTAATATTAAATATACAAGTTCCAATACAAAATTTCTATTTTAAACTTCTTAACATGTGCAAATTTACGCATGATAGAAAAACCCGTATGTAAATACCTAGCATTATTATGTATGTACACCAAAACAACAAGGAAACAAGCGAAAAAAGATGCTTCCTGGTTCCATTACCATAAACAATTTTGACTAACGTTACGGAAGTCTATTGTAATCCTTATTCCAAAGGTAACCAACTCTCAACGGTCTCAAACAATTCCTTAATCCGCTAAAGACCAAGCCAAATTGTCATCCACAACCAATAAATGGCTATAAGACCAAGCTAAATTTAATAAGCTGCTATTTGGAGAATAAAACTATTGTGTAAAATCTCTTTACTATGCTCTGATGCAATGAAATTAGCAGTAGTGGAAAAAAGTAACTCCTGCGAGGAGTCTAAGATGATCCGGTGTTGATGCCTAGTGGTTGCCAGCAAGTGAGCTCTATTTGACTCAATTAATAAATAGATCAGTTCCAATCTTCATTCTTCACCCATTCACTGTGACAAACCATGTCCATATCTAAAAATAACCCAGGCCTGTTATAAATTAACGATGATACGTACAGAAAATTAATTTCTTGGTATTGGATCATGCAGCAAGGGCATAACAAGCACCAACACAAAAACAGTTTCATAAAACTGCCTGTCTCGAACCTTGTAGCATCTAGAAATATTTACCAAAGCATTTTCATCTCCATTCCTGGTAGCTTGAAAAACCCAAACCTGTACTGATTTTTCCGTCAAAATCAAGTAGGGTTTAGATTCAGGTCTTGTTGGCCGTTGCAAAGCCTAATTCCTACCAAACCAAATTGCCGCTCATATAGTGCTGAGAAATTACCTATTTTGTTTGCAAGCAGGACTGAATTATACAAGCAGCTTATTATGCTTGTCCAAGACTAAATCGACCCTCTTCCCAGCTGTAAAAGGGCAGCCCGGTGCACTAAAGCTCTTGCATACGCAGGGTCCGGGAAGGGGACCCACCATTTTGGTGTATTGTACGCAGCCTGACCCTGTTTTTACACAAGAGGCAGTTGCCAGGACTTGAACTTGTGACCTTTTAGTCACATGACAACGACTTTACTGCTGCGCCAAGGCTCCCCCTTGCCCTTTTCCCAGCTGTAACTCCAATAATGATGCCTGATTCAATAACTAAGCAAGTGTTGTCGCATCAATCTCAATCCTGTTATATAAGAAAATGGGGGAAATGCAGAGAGAGGTTCAGATTTTATCATTTATCCGTAAATAGTATAATTTGGCAGAGGCCATCACATTAAAAACAACTGGTATGAGAAAATCAAAATGATACAGGTTATAAATTGCTCAAGGTTACAGATGACAAATGGTATTCATAATTACAGAATAAGTATAGTCTAATATCATAATATCAATTGCAGTAGCTCAAGGAAAGTATAAAACATCAAACCAGAAGCAATATAAACTCTTGAACATATATTCATTTACTATGGTTGTCGATTACTCCATGGCTGGTATATATATATACACACACACACACACACATACTAGCACATCAATTTTAAGATACTTCCAAAGTATGGAAACATGAAAATCTTATTGAACATGCTGACATGTATGGAACACACTTTAGATGTTCTGCCCTGAGCATGAGGAGGGTGTTGAGAGTCCTACATTGATAAGAGATATGGCATAGGTACGGCTTATAAAACTATAAGGCAGTAAAGCTTATACAGTGAGGATTGTCCAAACATATAGGACATGTTTGTTACATTTGTTTTTAAAGCTATTTAAAAAACAAATCACTTTTATGAGTTTCGTTGGTTTGTCACTTTAAAAAAATGAGAATCTGAAGATAAAACAAAAAAATGGAAAGCCTGTTTTGAGTAGTTTATCTTCAAAATTATTTTTGATAGATTAATTAAAAAAAATTCATTGTAGAGAACAAACGTAAACAAATAACTTTTATTTTTCTTAAGAATCTCTAAAAATTAATCTCTATATTGTTGAATGCCAAAATCACTTTTTTTATAACTGGTAACAAATTGACCTTGAACCTAAATTTTAAGAGAACCACTGAGGAGTTGGAGGAAGAACCAAACTGTAAGCTACATGTCCTTTCTAGCAGTAATTGCAGTCCTAGGTGACGTCCTCGCCTAAGAATCGAATTATTATCAAATAATAAACGAGCGCCAAAGAAATAAGAATTTATTTTAATCACAGTTTGGAGCACAAGTTCAAAACTTATATAGGGTGTTATTGCTTCCTGCAAAAATGTTGTGCCCGGGTACACAAATGATAGGCAAAACTTTGTTTTCACCTCATGCCTGCCGCTATTACAAGCCTTGACACCAATTTTAAGACATCCGAAAAACTAAATTGCTACTGGTGCACAAACAAATACCACTAGGCTGGCAAGCCAAATAAGCACAACATACTTAAATTTTCTAAAGCAAACTAACCTGTTGTATCTTATCTTCATCTTCTCTCTCTCTGATTTTGAATTCATCTGGTGGTTGTGCGATGTACTTACACCTATAAATAGAAACGGAGTCATGTAAAATCAATGTTGCGAAGCTAACAGACAGTGATATAGTAATTGAGAAATAATTGATGAACTATGAACTATAGATAGAGACCTAAGTTATGATCAATAACCAAGATAGGAAACTTTAGACAAGACAATGTAAAAGATTAAAAGAATAAAAAAGGAGACATACGATTCACATCGCACAGCCACAAAGACACGCAAGAAACTAAGGAAGTTAATGAAAAAGTTCACATGAGAAGTTTAACAACATAGAAAGGGTCTTGTAGATGAATGACAAATGAAGATTCATACATTTGAGCATAAAGTATAATGCAACATAAAATTGCGAATTTATTAAGAACATGAATAATTTTGTTGTCTTACTATAACTTAAATACAACATCCATTAAGCAAGCACAAACACAGCAGAAAATTATTAGCATTCACATTAAAGTAAAACATACTCTGCAGAACATCATGGTTGATAGAACTGTTGGTTTGTGACATGACCACATAGACGCACATAGAAATCATAGAATTTTGCTTAATTTCCCATAGTAAAAGAATTTGACTATCTGAGTGTTACTATGGGGTTATAAACAAACTTCCTCCATAATTGTCATCAACAGCTTCCTACAAAATTTAAATCAGAGTTGATTCAATATGTATTGATGGAGAGAGAAGAGAAAGCATGTGCTAATAAAAGTGTTTCAAGTTTCCACTACATCACAATACAAAGGAATTTTTTCGATCACAACCTCTACAATTGTTCAATCAACAGTTGTAACTACGCACATTTCCCTGTTAAGTGCTCCCCTTGTTTTAGAGGGGCCAAATTAGACAACAACGTATTAAGGTCATCAGAAAATTCATTAAGGAACATACAAAATATTTGTTGACAAATATCCTCGGAGGTAATAAAAGTTTTTTTTCTTCACTGTTTTCTGTTTTGTTATTTTGTTAAGGAGCCCTTATCCGCCTCTGTTTTGTAAATTTTTGTGTTCAAACTGATAATTGCTCTTTGATTAAAATAGAAACATTTATTTTAGTTCCAAAAGAGTAAGTCCTGCATTTAGAAAGACTTCAACTAAGACTACCAAATACAATTTCCATTAAAATGTACATTTTCCTAGATACAAACCAGGCCATCACTAGATTTCCATCCTATTAAAATATTTCAAGAGCCACACCATACACCCCTGCTCCCTGCAAATTTCCCCCCTATTTTCATGATGTCTTGTTTGGTTGATAAGATATACCTGAAGGTATGGAAATACACCATTATACACTTGTTGGAAAAGTTGTGATTTTGCTGCAAACCTGAAAACAAATGAGTCACTCCAAAGTTTATCACAAGATAATAAGCCAAAAAATAATTAATTTAAGTTCACAACAACCATTTTGAAATATTCTTTAGTATGTGACTGTGTCATCAACCAAATTTGAAATACTCTCTCTGGTCCATATATAAGAAAAAGTTTGGTGTTCTCTTTGGTCCTAATTATAAGTGTCACAAATTTTGAAATGTACTAATTGCTAAAACTACTTGGATACCATTTCAATATTTACTACAAATGCATCTACTCCCCATAAAAGTGGGTGTGTTAATGCAAGGGTTGTAGTATTTGAAATAAACGTTCAACATTGGAATGTTAAATGAACTTCCTTGGTCATGATGATTCTTTTCTTCTTATATATGGAACCAGAGTTAGTATAACAAAATTCTCAGGAAGTTATAAAAACAGAAAGCTATCTTCACTGTATATAAGCCTAAAGATGGACCTACAGACACAGAAGTCAATGAATTATTAATAAAAGTTTATCGACACACACACACACACACAGATACATACATTTATACACAAAATTTGAGGTGGGAGATACCAAGGAAAAAAGCACATAATAACGTATGAAAACAATGAGCCCTTCAGCAGAGTACAATCCTAACTTGTAACATTAAGATACCTTTTCAGAAGCCGAAAACAAATATAAATCTCTTCAATATCTTTTCCAATCTTCATTTTGATATACTGCTTCAGTAGCTCACACAAGATGTTAACAGAATCATCAGAAATCTGATGGACTAGATTTAGCAGGTGGAATTCAGATATTATTTGGTGCAAAATTGATGACAGTGTGCTAATCAACCCTGACTTGTAATAAACTTCGGCAAGTTTATTTAAAATTAAGCAACTGCTGATTTTAAACTCCTCCACCCATTTCGGAGGATTCCCAGCCCAAAGACATTCATTCAGAACATTTGATCCAAGATTCTCGGAATTCTTGACACCTAATGACACCTGATGGTTTTCACTACGAGGAACCAGAGCAACATTGGAGCTAATATCCTGTCTCCTGTGTGCAGGAAGCTGCAGAACAATGACTGCTTTCAAATCCTCCGGCAATTCTCGTAACACAGAACCATCAACTTGACTTAAAGAAGAAGGCAATAAATCATCTTTTTCAAAACTTGATTTGGGATTAACGTTACAAGACAGCCCAGACCCTAAATCAGGTACAACTTCACCTCCTTTTGCCTCATGTTGCATTGCCTGGCAGTAAACCATGAATCATGATATATGTTGCTAAACAAAATATTCTCGGGGAAGTAGCAGAATAAATAATTACAAATTAAAGCAAACAGGACTAAAATTTATTCCATTTTAATGATTTAAGTCTGTGACTGTGTTACAAGGTGGATAAATTGGTTTGGGGGAAGGGACATAGGAGTTGGAGTGATAAGGAGATCATGTGTTCAACTCTCCCCACTAACTACTAGGTTGTCTGTAAAAAAAAAATTCCCAAGAGTCACCAAAAAGATGAAATCAAATCAACTTTATGATTTGATATCTTGATCATCTGTATATTTAAGTAAAGATGGAGTAAAAAGAGAGAACTATTATGTTGACTAATATTCTCCATCATCCAATGATATGGTCCAAGATTTAAGCATTAAAACTTATGCATACCACCAGCACTAAACTCCTAATCCAAATCAATGAAGGGAAAAAGTCCAGTGTAGTACCCGTAGTTTATTTTAAAAAAAAAATTAAAAAATTACCTCAATCTCAGATAATGGCTTTTTTTGAGGAATCAGCTCCGCATCCAAAAGCTCCTTTTTCTTGTTTGTTGCTGCAGAATAAACAATTTGAAAGCATGTACACAGATTTGAGTTGTGCATTAATCCAAACTAGCTAGGATAATGAAATAGAGAAATGCTTACCTTCTTTTTCCAAAAGTGAGCTTTGTACAGAGCTAGAACTCTCACTTATGCCTTTTCCTTTAGTAATATAATCAACTAACTTCCCTCCATAAATTTCATTTAGTTCTGAAAATACTTCTGGGGGAAGATTCCTTATAACTTCCACATCAAGGTGACACAAAGGAGGTGGTGTTGAAATTCGGTCAGCACTAGCTTGGTTATCTTGTATGTTGTTGTCCTTTTGAACTGAAGACCCTCGCAAATCTCTACATCCATGAGTGGAAGTGCTGTCCATATTCTGCTTGTCATGACCTGAAGAAAGAGAAACCAACGGATGTCATTTTTATTAATTTAATGATTAACAAATCCCAAAATGAGAAAACAGTTATTCATATGATCTACACCAATTATCTTCTAAATAATAACATAGCATGCAAGCCCTGTTCAACAACAATTACCATTACCCATAGGATGTTTCTGTTTATCCATACTTGCAGATCTTGAAGTGACCCATGATATCAAATTATATTTTTCTGCACCTTCATGAAATAAATATTATTAGACAATCACAAAGAAAGAAAGTTTTGAAAAACAATAAAACCATAGCTCAAAACCAAGGAAAGCAACAAGTCTGTTTGGACAGAGAGAAGGAAAGATGAGGAACATCAAAATAGCAAATCTCAGCTTAAAAACATATGTTCTCCTTCAGTTCAGTAAGTCGCCTATAAATTTAGTAGCATGCACAACAAAACAGTATCTTATTACAGCACAGCTGGGTTAAACTTTATTGAAAATAATACAGGTACCTTGCTTAGATGCCTTGCTACTTTCAAGTCTGGAAACTTGCAGGCCAATACCTCGAATCTCCTTGACATCTACGTGAAATAGCCAAAAGGAGAAGATGATGGTTAGATTTCCAATTAACTGGAGATATATGGATTCCCTGCAAAAAGTACTGGGCTAAAACACTTTATATCAATGTTTTAGAAATCAAACCAATCACTGAATCCTCTGTGTAAATGTCTTTGTAACTTGATATTGGACCTTTATTTGGCAAAAGATCATTTTGGTTAACATAAATTGACCAGTTTTTCCTGTTTTGGACTAGTTCATCGATTTTCCTATTGAACCATTGGATCCTGTCTGGTTTATTAAACTATGTTATGCAACACGATTACAAAGAAAATACCATAAAATCGTTATGAAGTTCAAAGGCATAAACTTCAGCATCATAATACTTTGAAACGTTAGTCTATTATCATCAACAACAAGTGTTGAGCTTAAGTGCTTGATATGCAAGCATTTAATTAGAATAGAATAAGATGAACAACATCCAATCCTGAAAGGATGAAACAACTTGGATCAAGTGTTTAATGAAACACTTTAAGAATATACCCAAGGCCAAACCAAACCATGTTAATCATAAAGAGTAATGCTAGCAACACTCTCTTCTGAACACTCTCTCTAATACTCACTCTCTTATTGGTTTAAATCATTTTGGGTTTATACTTTGAAAATTGAACCCAAACAAAGTGGTGGGGCATACAATGATTTCATCCAATAAAAGAGTGAGTGTTAAAAAGAGTGTTGAAAAGTGAGTGTTGCTAGCATTCCTCTAATCATAAATGCAAAAAAAAAAAATGTACAACTTTCTTAACCATCGTCCTTATATAGTTTGGTCATATTAAATATGGCACTTTTGCTTTAGTTTTGGCCTTTCTTATTACCAAAATTTACCAAAAGCCTTTTTAAGTGTTAATCCCATCAAATGAAATAGTAGTTCCTTTAATTTTTTTGCTAAAGAAAAAAAATGCAGCAAAGGATTCAAGAGTCTAAGGATATACCAAGAGTGATCAGTTATAGAGTCATTAAAATGGTGGAAATTAAAAGTTAAGATACCTATGTAAAAATTTCCAAAAAGCTGCTTTGCTATCCTATGGAGTACTTCCAAATTATCAGTAGCAACAGGAATCTACATCGAGTATATCAAACAGAAAATTAGTACTTGAAACAATTAGAAAAACTTTTGGAAGACAATATATCAGTTTAATGCATACATGAAAAATGCTGGATGTTTCAATATTTACCGTTACTGAGTGACTCAAATTTTCACAATCTCCACAGCCCATAAATTTTGCAGGTTCATCAGCATCTTTTCTTCTCTTTTTGATCTAAAACATATATCCAAAAAAAATTAAAAAATTTATATCTTTTGACTTAGAAGTTATAAGAAACATTTACGATAATAATATAAATGACAGTTCAAGAAATAAACCAGGACGTGAAAAACACCTCATGAGCCAAAACAGAAAGTTGATATCTGAATAATCGTAAAATAAAAATCTATCAAGCTAAACGTAATCAATACCTTGAGAGAGAAAGTGCGCCCTTGCATGCCACAACCTTGCAATCTTAATGAGACCTCCTTGCAAAGGTTAGTTAGGAAGTTCTCACACTGGAAAAACTTTTTAGTCAATATTTTGATTGTTTTGTTTTGCAATACTCTAAGGAAAAGATAAAAATAAGATATGTGTAGAAGAGTACTGACATCTTTCATATCGTTGAACCTCACACCCCAATTTACATCAGCACCAATAGACTTGCATTCCTGCATATGTGTACATAACATCATCTTTATGAAATGGCTTCAAACATAAGCTTGTCAAGAAAGAATAATTAACCTTCAAAGGAGGAAACGACGATAAAACACCACATTTGAGGTGAAAGATTGAGAGTAAAATACTAGCCAGTGGCATCATGTTTTAAATCATGCCGTGGAGCATAAATATACCAATTTTGATTTTAGACTGAGAATATTATTATTTCTCATATTAACCTGACAATTTATATCCTTCAATCCTAGTTCACTTTAACAATTGTTAGTCAATGGCTAAACAAAGACAGCAGTAGATCAATGCAAAGGGGCAACTTACACAACCTATTGGCACGATGTACAATGGAAGAAAATACGTGGATTAATGTGTGTGTGTGTCCAAAATATTGTTAATATTCCAAGTCAAAATAACAAGAAATCGAGTTTGGATTTTAAAGATGAAACAAAAATTCAAAATGATGGCCTTTTTCCCTACCTGAAATTCCCCAACCAACCGGTTATCAATTCCTCTGCTATAATTCCACAGCATTTCTCCTGTTTTCATTCCATAGTCCTTCTGCAGTGAGACCTGCAGATGCAAAGATGTCAGATACTGACTCAATAGAATTATCCAAACGTTTTTCTACTAATACAACAACAACCAAGTCTTATCCCACCAGGTGGGGTCGGCTACATGGATCTAATGACGCCACTGCTCTTTCATGTACCATACTTCTATCCAGCTCATTAATGTCTAGATATTTCTATTCAACTAATGCCCAAAAGAAAATGAACTAGAATTTATGCTAATTGAAAGAAAGAAAGAAAAAAAGTTTTAGTTCTTGAAGGTTCTTGAAATGAGCAGTTTCACTTAAAAACGAGGGCTGAATCCTTTTAAAGCTTCTCCCCAAACGAGAAGCATTATATTTGCTACCCTTGTGTTGTGCAGCTTCGCCCTGCCTCATTTGTGTTTCCACTTTATCCCTTATTTGCTTCATTTTCCCTCAATCTCGGGAATCCTTTTTCGGGCAGTAGAGAAATTTGTATAGCCTCCCCTATTTTCTCCTCTCTCATGAGCTAAATTTGTGGCGATTCCATGGAGTTCCGGGTCGTGCTCACTCTAAGGAGAAGAGGATGGTACACAATACACACTGTATGATTTAGAGAGAAGATGAAGAATTTGTTCCGTGTCCAATAAACTGTTTCTAATTTCTTACACAACCTATTCTCATTTTGAGTATATATTTTGGTGGTCATTTTGACATTATTTTGGAACTTAATTCATTTTGATGCTATAAGGAGGCTTATGTCAAATTTGTTTTATATTGTATTGGATGTATTGATACTAGATTTGAAAAGTGACAAAATGACCTTCAAAAGGGAGTCAAGGAACAGAAACTGAACTTCCAAAGTATCAGAAAAAGAAAGAAAAAAATCATTAAAAAGAATAAGTCAGTGAATAGTAAAACCTTTGAAATCATCATCAATTGTCCGCACATTTGAACATTCCGCTTCTTCAATTTTTCCTGTAAAGCATGCCCTACTCCAGGAAGTGCATTAATTGGGAGTTGACTTATATGATCTTCAACCTGGAAAAGTAAAACTATATAAGAGGGGAGGCAAAAATATTGACACGTTCCACACATCAACTATTTTATCAAATTACATGATTTGTAGGGACTTATTGTAGACCTACATGTCCAAATTTAGTAGAAATGCTACAAATCACAAGCACAATATTTTCATTAACTATCTGAAGAATTTGATATGCAAGTTGATCTATAAATATATTGGGTTTTGCTAGAAGACACCCATGAAGGTGTCTTTTAGCAATCCACACCTCAAGGTGTGATTATCCACTTTTTAGTTATAACTTGCTAAAAGACACCTTCATAAAAATTAGTTGGGCAAATGCCTATAGAGTAACTTGCTAAAAGACACCTTCATAAAAGGTGTCTTCTAGCAAAACCCAAATATATTATTGTTATCTGAAAACATGCAGCAGAAACCCCCATAAACAATAAGTCTTGTGCAATGTCCATGCTCCAAAGTAGATGTCAAACATGGAATTATAACTTTTGAGGAAAATTTGAAGCATCATAGTCTGGAGTAATAGAATTTTATCTGAACATAACTATATCTTCCATGTCTAGCATAGAACTATCTCAAAGAATTTCTAATAAAAAAATCATATCATACAGAATAATCCACAATGTAAATACAAAATTAAAATAGCAACAATTAGCATCAACAACAACAACTCAATCTTATCCCACTAAGTAGGGTCTGCTACGTGGATCAAAAGACCCTATAATGTTTTGTCATATATCATATCTCTATCATTAATCTCTAGGTCTTTCTTAATAGTTTATTTAGGTCTTCCTCAGCCTCTAGCAGTTTGACTACCCTCCATATGATCTACTCTCCTAGTATATAATCTAAAGGTCTTCTCTCCACGTACCCATACAACCTAAGCCGAGTTTCCACCACCTTTTCTACGATAGGTGCTACCCCAACTCTCTCTCTCCAATGTTGTCATTCGTAATCTTATCTCGTCTAGTCTATACACACATCCAACGCATCATTCTCATCTTTGCTACGCTTATTAAATTCTCGTGTTTGTTTTTTACTGCTCTGTCCCATATAGCAATCAACAAATATCTGAAGATAGTCAAAAGCTTTCAGCATATAGTTCATGGAACAGTCACTGTTCCGGGCACATAAAATAAAGGAATGTACAAAGAAAAGAAACAGGGCCTTAAAATCAATTACGTGACACCTCCATCACACGAAAAAAAAACAAACTAATACTGTCAGCATATAAAGGTGTTCCATAACTTTCCAGTCAGTTAGCGTAGCTGGCATAACCAACAATTAGTTAGTAACAGACTAGTTAGTTGTAGTCATTAGTTATAGTTTTGCTATTGCAAGCTTCAGCAACTATAAATACAGTTGTATTCAGCAGATGAATCAACCAATAACAGGTTTATTGTGGACGAAATAAAAGTGGTTTCCTGGAGATGGTTGTTGACTCGGATTAAATCTCTGGCATGCTTATTTTATGAGTGGAGGTGGAATCCTAAGGATTGTCTTTTGAGGTAAGGGAGGTTTGGTTACTGTTTTTAGGTTGTTTGGTTGTGTCCTGCTGCGGTTTGCCTCTCTGGTTCCTTTTTGTCCGTTTTGGTGCTAGGCAGTCAACCACTGGGATATGCAGCGACTACTTGTTGGAAGCCTGCTGCCACTTTAATTCCTGCAGCGGCTTTGTTGTTCTGTGGTGCTGGGCAGTAGGTCTTTAGGAGGCTTTTCTCCTCTGTGTTCTCATCTGCATGTTGGGTGTGGGTGGTTTTATCGTTTGGTGTTAGGTGGTTCCTTGGGAGGTTGTTTTTTTGGGGTTCCTCATATATACGGTGGAGGTCTCACCTATAGGTGTTCCGCATATATATGGCACCTTGTGTTTATCACTTTTCCGTCCTAGTTTGTGATTTCTTTCACATTCTAGGCTTAATAAATTTGGCTGATTAAAAAAAAAATCAATAACAGGTTTAATATCATATTCTCTTACCTAAACAAAACTCTCTCTCGCACATTCTCTCTCTCTCTCCTGTAGATTCAGTAATGATTAATAGAAAACTCCAAAACATACCCTTTCTGGAGTTATATGATATTGACCGTTTGGCTTAGCAGTTCTAGTAGCAATACGAGACATAAGCATGTTTCCAGCTATGCCAGCACTGGCTGTACATCCAGTGGTCTCATAGATCTCTTTCCTGATTGATGACGCTAAAAGTTCAGGATCTTCAACCTTTGAATGGGTGACATCTAAAAATGCTTCATCACAGCTTACAGCCTGTATTAAGTAGCAGTTATAGCACTAAAGATACACCAACTGAGAATTTATGTACTTAAAAAATATTCAACCATAGAAAACCTGCACTTTGTTGCAATGTCGATGCAATATACTATAAAATTGATCAGCTACCTGCAAATTGTCCAAGATTTCTTGGTAAAAATAAAAAATAAGGGGTAAAAAAAGTTACAAAAAGATATGAAATTGTTTTCTGTAACTTTATTAATTACATACACCCTTCTGTAACTTACTTCTTCGTAAGCTTCAAAGTTGTATGGAAAGATAACAAGGTGGGGACAAAGAGCCTTGGCATCTCGAACAAACATACCAGCCTTAATACCTAACAACGACAGAAGTCATAAGTTACATAGCAAAAAGATAAACAAATAAGGTAGCATATTGAGTCATATTGTCATTTTATAATTTTGCATATAACCAACCATAACTACGTGCTGGGTAGTTTGCAGAGGAAATCTCAGCAGTTCCCTTAGAATTATTCGAGTGGCAGACAGCTACAGGCTTATCCAACAATTCAGGGTGGCTCCTGATAACCACCGAGACAAAAAAGCAATCCTGGGGCAGCACATGACACAACAATATAAACATAACATTTGTTTTTAAAAGTAAAATCTGATAAGCAATGAACAAAGAAAATTAGTTGACAACGATTAGTTATTTCCAACATGTATGTATAGCCTACCATGTCAACATGGATAACGACTGAGTTCCCAGAAACACTAGAGGCATTGATATTAGAAATTTCATTGTCAAACCCAGTAGACAAGGTTGGAAAACGCTTCCGATACCGATTTCTCCAAGTTCCAATGAAGTGTAGCCGTGAGTTCTGCATATTGCATATACCAAAGTTCAGCTAGGATATCACAAAATTATGGCATCATCAGTGAAGATTAAGAGATTGGTAAAGTTAACATTGTGCATAAATTTTATGATACAGTCAGAGAGGACAATCATGCCAAAGTAAAACGAGGAGCAAGTCAACATCATAGCAGTATATCATTTGATAAGTTTGCAATTTGCATCCTTAAAGAAGTTGATATTCTCCATCTCCCTCCCTCAGCCAAAATCAGTTTTTTTATATTTTTAATCATTATATTTGTTTTTACTGCTATAGGATGGCAAACACAACCAAATGCACCAAGGGTGCTTAAACTAGTTATGACTCCCCCCATTTTATCTTTGCAGAATACTATAAGAGGATCAAGATGACGAATACAGTAGCCACCATAATAAGAGAAAATGAAGGCAACCAAAAAGAAAGTCACCATTTTGACAAGTTATATGAAAATCCAAACTTATATCAACTTCAGTACCTTGAAATAATTTTCCACAAAATTAGGATCAGAAAGAGTTGAATGACACTGCTTAGAAGGCTTGGTGGAAGCAGAAGTTGGAATTTCATTTACATTATGGTTGTCTGAGCCGAGGCTACTAACTGATGCAGAAGGTTGTTGACAACTAGATTGGAGTTCACCTTGGACGTTTTCCTCGTCTTTAGCAGCATCATTGCTTCCTCCTACAAGATCTTCTTCATCACACTTAATTCCAGCACTAGCCAGCCGCTCTTCCATCATAATTGCATCAGTATTCTCCGAGACATTGTCATCAGCTTCGATACTGATTTGCCTGCTAGATTCAACCACATCCCCGACTTCTGATGAATGTCTACCCTCTGATTTTCCAACACTAACAAATGAATCTTCAATGTCTGACTCTACTTGACAGAGGGAATTCTTAAAAGTGTCCTCTAATTTTTTGCTAGTTGTCAAGGTGAAGAATTTGGAAAGTTTTGGTTGTTGGTTATTAGAAAGCTGGTCAATTTGATAAGGTGCCCAAGTCAATAGTCGATTTGAAGCAACAGAATCTAAAATCCAAGTTGGTTTTACAATTGGAAGCCCTGCACTGAAAGCTCTGAGATTCTTAAGTTTAGTGTGAGGAAGATTGGTGCAGATGATATGTGTAACACGATGCCTTGAGAAATAATTCTCAAAACGTCCACCATACTTTAACATGTATCCACGCAGTTCCTGAAACAACACATGTGTTGTTTGTTATTAAAGTTATGTTGAAAATACAGCAATCCAATTGGAATAAGGTAGGTACCTACCTGGCTGGAAGGAACAGTGAAACCATCAACAAAAATTGAAACTCCGGCGAAAATAGGGTTCCCAGAAGAAGTGGAAGCTTCGGTGTTAAACTGATTGTGTAGTTTTCGATTCTTCTCAGTCATGTAACTGTAATAATAATGACATTATTCAATAAAATACTGAGAAAATGAATAATTAGAAAATAATAATAATAATAATAATAATAATAATAACCTGGTAACATCGGAGTAAGGGGATTTTGTGGAATTAGAGTTCTTCCCCCAGGCGATGCCTAAGGTTTTCTGATTGGTTGTAGTTGTTTTCTGCTGCTTCTTTCTGGATCGATTGGAAGATGATGATGATGCTCTTTTGCAAGAATTCAAACTCATCTTCAACGATGGATTCGAGGGAGGGAATTGTGTGTATCTACCACTTTTGGCACCAGAATATATGAGATCGCTGCGTTTTCTTTCAAATCTTTGAAGCGGTACTAATATTATATTGTAGACTAGATTTTTAAATTAAAAATCATTCATCTTTAATTTCTTTTCTTACAAAAATATTTATTATTCTTACAAACTTTAAAATTTATAAAAATTGCCACATTTGTAACACAAAATACTATCTTTATACTTACTTTTTTTAAAATAAAACCCACTAAGCACACATGTCATACTTTAACTTATATTTTAATCACAATGCTATGAAAATGCAAT
This sequence comes from Medicago arabica, assembly GCA_946800305.1. Taxonomy (NCBI): domain Eukaryota; kingdom Viridiplantae; phylum Streptophyta; class Magnoliopsida; order Fabales; family Fabaceae; genus Medicago; species Medicago arabica. Next base: position 58,388,369 of record OX326970.1, on the reverse strand, counting down.
GGAAAAATTGTAGTTAAGTGCATATAAATCATATAAAGTTATATGATTTTATACGATGAACAATATTTTATTTAAGTAATGATAACTCAACATCAAATATAAAATATTTGACACAAATACAACACTATAGGCAATTTGGACATTTCAACCATAAACAGCATACTCCTCACCACATTTGACACATGTTTTGTAAAATATCTACACCCTTCTTCTTTGGTTACAGCTCTTCGCCCTACATAAAACCCTTACGTCTAACTGAACTTTCTAAAATACTCATGTGTGAGTTAACTCACGCAAATGTATTAACCAACGTGACTTAAGTAACGCTCGTATTTCAACACAGCAACAATTTTTGATTTTGAACAAGAACACATCAGGTTTCTAGAATTGAATTGTTATTCTAAATTGAATGAATGAATTGGAATCAAAGGTTTCTAGAACATGAATTGTTGTTCTAAATTGTTATTCTCTTTTTAATTATTCTAAATTGAATGAAACTCTCCAATCGTTGGAGTAATTTCATATCTCAAAGAACAATGTTTTAGACCAGTCACTTGATAAAGATGAAGTGTTCTAAATTGAGAAAACATAGAGGGAGGAAAATGTTGCTGCCGCGAGAGAAATTGCACCTTCTGGAATCGACGATGTCAAAAATTGGAGTCATTCTAAAGCCTGTCAAAAATCAGTCATGGCCGAGTGGAATTGATTGTTATTTTAATTATTCTAAATTTTCAAAAAAAATCGGTGGAATCAAAGGAGCATGAATTTAGAATAACAATCCATACTCTTTTTGAGAAAGAAATAGTAGAAGGACGGTTGATGGAAGAAAGAAAGAAAGGCTGAAAATCTTGATATTGCTACTTACGTGAGTTAACTCACGCATGTGTTATATCATGTGTGAGTTAACTCATGCGGCGTGACTTAAGTCACGCAGCGTTAGTTAACTAACGCATAGTTTTACACTTGCGTTAGTTAACTAGCGTAAGGGCATTTTTGTCATGCATGCAGGGCGGGAGTGTTTTGTGCAGGGGGAGAGCAGTATTCTTCTTCTTATCATCTTCTTTGTCCTCCCATTAGGGATGGCAATTGGACCCAGGCCCAATGGATACCTGCAAAAAAATACCCAAAATGGATAGGGTAAAACCCCATTTTTACGGGTCTGGGCACGGGTAAGGGTACTATATTGTCCAGACCCGCAACCTTGCATATACATATTTATATAATATCATAAATAATTTATTTATTTTTGATGTATAATTAATTTATTTATTTAGTTATTTAAGCATAAACCTAGACTTAAACAAAAAAAACTAATACAATAACAACTTCATCATGCCGGTGTACAACTTTTTAGGGATATTTTGGATGTTTTCTATTTGACTAACTATTATGATTCGTACTATTGTATGAGTTAATTTTAAAAATTTTGGATCGTAGTTTTATTTCATTTGTGATGTTTTTATTGTCTTTTCGTAGTTAAAATGCGGGTAATGGGTGCGGGTATGGGCACTTAGGATATGGGGAAGGAGACTAAAGTTGTTGCCCACGAGGATACGGGCACGGGTATAGGTATTTTTTACAAATACAGGTGTGGGGAAGGGCACCGTAGTACCCTATCTATTGGGTACCCATTGTCATCCCTACCTCCCATTCATCACCACATCACCGTTCTCCTCCCCCATCACCATCTAACATTTTCCTTAATTATAAACATACTTATCAGAAAATCAACGCTCCTCATGAGAGTGGTGTTGTTCAGTTTGAGAAAAGTTTTTTAATATTTGCTGAATGTTATTTAAAGTTTGGTATTAAGATGATTTATGAGTTTTTTTTTGGTAGTTGGTTTGTTTTTGTTGTTTATGCGTCAATAGATGTGATTTAGACGTGTCTTTCAATGGGTTGTTTAATTTAATGGCTTCAAACGTCTGTTTTTTTTTTTTTTTATGTTTAATCTTCAAATATGTATTTTGTCTTAACGAGTTAATGGCATCAAATTGAAGTCCAACCACTGCAACACCAAAATCCAAACCTACCGAACATAATCGCAATAAAGAAACAAATGCGAAGAACATTCCGTCCCGTTCACAAATGACACACCCAACCCGGTCCTTCAAAGAGAACGTACGGCATTGCATCAAGTTGTCCCTTGTTGGCAGTCTATCAAGGAGAATTTTCCAAGATAAAGCAATCACTTTAGAGGGAGCCGAACTCCTCTAAAGATAACAGAACGCTATTTCCAGATATCCATCAAATTATCGTCTACCACAAACTTTCTTTCCAACAAAATAATATGCCGACTTATCCGTAAACACACAACTCTCAAATGCTCCCCAAATCCACATATCCTCCTTAAGCACAAGTTAACACGGCTCTTAAAAGAATTAACAATTACATGGATCAAGACTCGATTCGATACACGAATTGCACATTTAAGCCTATATAGATAGTATACCTTTGTTTTAAATTTATGCCTCTACACCAAGCTATAAAGCTCGGATACATTAAAATTGGAGAAGTATGAATATTGAATATGTTGCATTCAATATAGAATTAAAAACAAACACACTTGTATCTATATATACTCATATCTGCATGGGGATGGATGGTCTTTGGGAAATCTTGGAATTAATAATAAATAAACAAGCAGTAGGAAAATATGAATCCAACTGCAATTTATTATTGTTATGTGAGGAAAAACAACAAACAGTTGAGGTGCACAAATGTTGGCACTACCCGCAGCATATCACCTTGAGCTTATCAGCGGCAGATTCATCAACAGAATACTGCAGTAGCGATATGATCAATCAATCAATTAAGATTCATGAGAAATGAATGAATGAGCAAAGAAAAAAGGAGGAACTCACCTTATGAAGAACCCATAGAGAATGAGTGTAGGTACGTTGAAAGAGATCATGGAGAGTAGTGGAATCAGAAGGATCAACCTCACGGTAATTAACGAAGTTCTCGCGAGCGTACTTTGCATAATAACTTCTTGAATCCTTTGGTAAACGACGCACAAGTCTCAGAACTTCTGCGTATGCTCTCACAGCTTTCTCCATCTAACTCTAACTCTTCTCCTTTCCAAACTTCGCTTCTGGAACTTAACTAGTCAACCTCATTAATTACCTTTTTCTTTTCTCTTTAAAAAAAAAATGGATATTTTCTTGGGTTAATTATGTTTTGGGTCTGTTTGATGGTCATGATAAGATAGAGGTAGGATATGATATAAAGCTGGATAGTGATAGGATATGATAAGGACATGATAAACATTAATCATATCATGTGTTTGATGCGCACATGATAACAAACAGGATATCATTATAATTAAATAAAAAATTGCTCTCATAATTAATTAAATATTATAAAAATGGTATGTTATTAATTATTATGGAAAATACATGTTATTATTATTTTAAAAATGACAATATTTTAAAAATTGCAGAATATCAAGATAATAAATAAGGAATGATCTTCTAATCCTGTCAGGATAATTCCTAACTCAGCCTATACTCATGATATAAATTACAAAGGAAAGTCAGGATAGGATATGAAAATGGTTTATTTTATTCTATCCTTTTGGTGCATCAAACATAAGATTTAATCAGGATATGATTAATGTATCATATTCTGTCTCCCTGTCCTGACCATCAAACGGACCCTAAGGTCCTACAAATATTTGAGCTTCCAACATTGGTCCTTAATTAAATTTTATTAAATTTTTCATCCCAACATTTTTATTCATTTGTAAGTTTGGTTCTTGTTGTTAAACTGTGCTGACTAGGATAGCAGAATGTTGACTCAGACATGCCACATGGACATTTCATGTCACATGGTTATCATGTGATAAATGACATCATATGTTTTTTTGGTCCTTATAAAATTGGGATCTTTTAACTTTAGTTCTAACTTAATTTAGTAGTGTTTTTTGTCCATATAAAAAAATTATGCACTCAATTTTAGTCCCTACTAAATTTAAATTTGTTTAATTATGCTTAAACTTTTAAGATTTCGAACAATTTTTTGCGCAAGTGTTAAGAAAATTCTAAATTTTAGGAAACGAACCTTTTGTAATGTTCTAAACTTGTATAAAAAAAATCGTTAACAAATTTAAGAGTTTAAGGATTGTTACAAATATTCCCATAATTTTTGTCAAAGCCTATCACTCTCCTTCATTCCTTTTTATTCTTCCAGATCCATAAAATATTTCACCTTACAAATATTTTCGATCATTCCCTAAATTTGCTGGAGAAAAAAAAAACAGATATGTGTTACTGTTTCTCTTTGTTACTACTTCGCTCTCTTCAATCTTCTTCGCTCCCACTCTTTGTTTTCCGATCCAAACCTTAAAAATCGACTGGTTCCGCTTCTCTCTTAAAAAGGTTGTTGCTGGATTTTTCAATTGTGAAGATTGTTGAGTTTTTGTATGTTGAAGTTGACGTGTGATTAAGTTGTTGAAATTGATGTCTTAGCTGAATTTGTAAGCAAAGGTTAGAAGAGCGTCGTCGATGTGAACGAGGTGGTGAAAAGAGTAGGAGGAGAGAGTTTGGATTTTTCACCACCTCGTTCACGCCGGCGACGCTCTTCTAAAAACTTAAATTTTTCAATGATTTTTTTGATACAAGTTTAGAACATTACAAAAGGTTTGTTTACTAAAATTTAGAATTTTTTAACATGAAATAAATTAAATATGAATTTTTTTTAAAAGACAAAAGTTCAAAATAAAAGTAACAAAAATCTGGATGTAGAAATAAAATTTTGAGATAATTTTTTGCATATGAACTTTTCGTAATTTTCTTAACACTTGTGTAAAAAATTGTTCAAAATATTAAAAAGTTTAAACATATTAAACAAATTTAGATTTAGTAGGGACTAAAACTGAGTGCGTCATTTTTTATATGGACTAAAAACACTATTAAAATTAAGTAAGAATTAAACTTAAAAGATCCCAATTTTATAGGGACCAAAAACATATGATGTTATTTACCACATGGGAGCCATGTCACTTGAAATGTCCATGTGGCATATCTGGGTCAACATTCTCTTAACCTCGTCAGCATAGTTTGACGGCAAGGACCAAACTTACAAACGGAAAAAATGAAAAGTTTAATAAAATTTAAATAAGGACCAATGTTGGAAGCTTGCTTATTTGTAGGGACCTTAAACATAATTAACCCTAATTTCTTATTTGTTTTGGAACTTACGTCAAAATTAAAACGGATAATTTGGTTTTTGTTTTTGAAATTTATCCAAGACATAGGCTATATTGGATTTGGAAGTGTAATTACAAACCTCAAATGGAGCCGAGTGGAAGTAAGTCATTTCGATCAATATTGACGTATGATATAGTTTACGTCAGATCCAACGAGAATATTTTTTTTCTTAGAGAGAAGAGCATTTTTACCAATTTTTTTGGACACACACAAATGTTAAAAATTAAAATAGAAATTATTTAGTCATATCATTTAAATCTATTCTCTTTTAATTTGTGAGCGTGTTTTGATTTGGGTTTGTGTACAAGATAGAATTTATCTAACCAAACATAGAAAGTCACGCAAAATTAAAAAACCTACTTTTGCTAATATGCAAAAAAAATTATAGTAATTTAAGCTTAACAGTATGCATTAATTTTTCACGTATTTAAATATATAATTATAAAGTAAATTAAAAGATGATATCATATACAGTGAAACTCACTAAAATATCATGTTAATATCATTCTCTCATCACTCTTTGTATAGTTTAGGGATCTTTTAGTTGATTTAAATAGTTTATGGACCAAAATGATGAAAAATAGATAGCTTAGGACTATAATTTGACTATTTATTCTTTAAACATATATCTAAATACCTATTTAAAAGATAAACATTCTCGTACAATGAATTTTGATTGAGTATGTATCCCTCGTCCAATATGTGCCGGACCGGTCAGAAGGGCGATCCCCTTGTAACATGTGGACTAAGGTGCATCGTCTGAAGGAACATATCAGTATCAGTACGCCTTACCCTACTGGAGCACGTCTCTGTGCATCAGATACCGTACAAGTGTCATCCAACCGTCTCCTAACCACATGCCCCACATCACATAGGCAATCATTCTCACAAGCCTATATAAGGGTGAGATAGCTTCACCCCCAAAAATTAGCTCGACTCAAAACTCGACTCGAGATCATAACGAACTTTTACTCGCAAACAACCAAGTTCAGGTCAATAGCTTAATGAACCAAGAGAAAAACAAGGAAAACTATGGTTTAAATGAGCACAAAAACAACTCATAAACCTCTTAATTGTCTAAAAACAACTTAAGTAAGTGGGTAACAGCATTACTAATTAAATTAATTAATTAATATTAATATCACTGTCATTCTATTGCCATTTAACTCACTGTGCACGCCTCTTTTTATAGCTACCTTGCTTTGTGTCCTTCATAAAACTACCGATGTGGAACATAAGCTGCGTTTAATTTTTTTTTGGACAAACAAGCTTAAATCTATCAAGTGTATATGGATTATGTCATACAGTACTCTATCAAAATTATGGTTGTGAGTATTATCATAATTTTGTACTCAAGTGGACGTTTTTATTTTATATTGTTAATAAAGTGGTATAATAAAAAACTTTGACATCCTCTAAAAAAAATCTTTGTCAAGTTTACCAAAAAAAACTTTGATAAAAAAGGTAGAAATATTATTTCATTTAAGATTAGTGTAATTGATATATATATATATATATATATATATATATATATATATATATCGAGTTGTCTCGTGTACCAAACGAGTTGAATTATACATAGCTCAAGTTCGACTCGTTTATTTGACGAGTTTAATTTTCGACTCAAGTTTGACTCATTTGGTTCATGAACGTAGTTCAACGAATCAATTATCGAATCGAGTTTCGAACTATTATAGAGTTGGTTCGGTTCATTGTCAGCCATACCCCCAAGGTATGAATCACTTTTCCCAAACTTCTTACACACTCTCTCTCAGTACTAACGTGTCTGCTGGCACCTTCATTCCACCACGAAGAATCATCGCCATTATGCCGGAGCTTTTCCCACAATAGTTGTCTCCATCAATTCCTCACCGAAGAGATCACAATCAATCAAATGTTTAAATAAATTTTTATATTAATTATTTTTGGTACATCTTTTAATATCAATTTGTTTAAATAAATTCAAATGTTAAAAAGTTTTACTTACGGGAAGTATTGTTGAACCAATTAGGAGTAACATGCTAATATCGCACATTTAGGTTATGTTTGGATTGATGGAACCGAACGGAGCGGAGCGGAAAGTAACATAACGGAATGGAACGGATTGGAATAAATAACCCGTTCTATTGTTTGGATATTTTATAATGGAGTGGAACAAATTTACTGTTCCATTGTTTGGATTGTTGACGGAATAGAATAAATTATAACTTTTATATTCCTATTTTACCCTTCTTTAAAAATACTATTGAAATTAAAGCTCATATCTTCTATTAAAATATGACAAAATATATATAATTATAAACAACAAAAACTTGAAAGTCTTATTATAATAGGATGAAAAGGAAAAATCTCCTGATCAATGATTATTACGATAAAAAATGGAGTTTATACCTACTATTAAAAAGTGCAGTAAACTCCTGATAAAAATAAGTGCGTCAAACTTTATTTCTTTAAATTCAAAATGATGCAAGCCAGTACAAGTACTCAACCACTATTAGAATCGTCTGTGTTCTTACGACAGTAAATTTTATGACCATGATCCAATGCCCATTACATGTATAGTAGAAAAACATAATTATTAAAGCAAAGACTCGATGGAATAAACATGATTAACGTAGAGGAGAAAGGGATAGATTTGTAATTTAGTATTTTGAAAAATGAATTAAATGAGGATTCCATTCCATTCCACACAAATCGGAGGGTAAGCAAATTGAGAGGAAGTGATGGAATGTGATGAAATACATACCATTGAGTTCCATTCCATTCCACCCTTTCAATGAGTGTCCAAACAATGGAATTTTAATTTATTCCATTTCATCCCCACTCCATTCCATCACATACCATCAATCCAAACATAGCTTTATGATTTAGATTAGGTACAATTAGGATTGTTCAAAAAAGGGAATAAAGAAAAAACCAAACCGATATGAATATTGATGTATACATATTTGGTAAGGTTGAAAAACACATGTAAATGACGAAAACACCCCGCGGCAGTTAACTGTCGAGGAAAAGGAAACCGGCTGCAGTTAACTGTCGAGGAAAATTTAGGCAGTTAACTGTCGAGGCAATTGTTATAAGAACAGAACGCCATAGGAGTTTCCAAAACTCCATTGTTACGGTTTCCACATCCTTGGGTGCGATTTTTGACAAGGTTAAGCCATTCCAAGCCAATTCCAAGCACAAAATCAAGTAAGTTGTTATCATCCTATTGCATTGTTGTTTTGTGATTGAATTATTAGTTTTTTTTTTGGTTAAATTTCGATTATAGAGGTTTTATTGGTTTTATGATTTTATGATAATTTAGGTTTAGTTTTTGATGAATCGTTGTACAATTGTTAGAATCGTTAGGTTTAGGTATTAATTTTATGATAATTTTGGTTTAGGTTAGAATTGTTTAGGATTAGGTTTAGGTTGTTATGAATTGTTAGAATTGATTTTATTGAATTTATGATTATGAAAGTTTAGACTTAGGTTTTGATGATAGTTTAGGTTTATGGCATTGTTGTTTTAGATTTTGATCGCCAATTTGTTTATGTAGATATGTCTCATAATTAGGGCTGGAAATGAGCCGAGCCGAGTCGAACCTGTCTGAGCTCGATTCGACTCGGTAAGAATTAGTCCGGCTCGAAACTCGACTCGAGTTCGAAACAAACTTTATTTTCAACTCGAGTCCGGCTCGTTTAAAGTTCACGAACAACTCGGTTCGGCTCGTTAGGTTCAACTCGTTTGTTCGAATTACATATTTCAAAAGCTATTTTTTTTGTCAAAAATTAGTCTTTGACATTTATTTTAAGGATGTCTTTGACATTTAAAAAAAACAAAAATATAATTTTAACAAAACTACCTTAGAAAGGTAGTCGAACTTTATATTTACTATTCACTACTGTAGCAGTTTGTATAGCATCAGTGTAGGTGTTTTAACTTGTGTTTTGCATTGCTCTTTTATATATATACCTTCCTCGTTGATATTTTGAAACCTCCCCGATGTGGGACTATTCTTGTTCACATGATTGTTTAAAAACCTTCACAAGGTATTAACTTTTTAATTTTTTTTCCTCTTTCTAGTACTACAATTACTACCATCGATGATTTTTATTCAAATTAATAATAATTTCTATGAAAAAAGTGTATAATTATTAGAGGAAGTTGGTAATAAATTACATATTATATAAAAAAGTATATATGTATATATATATCTCGAGCTGGTTCATGAACCAAACGAGTCGAACTATATTTAGTTCAAGTTCAACTCATTTATTTAACGAGCTTAATTTTCAACTCAAATTCGACTCATTTGGTTCGTGAACCAAGTTCAACGAATCAATTATCGAATTAAGTATCGAACTATTTTCGAGTTGGTTCGGTTCATTGCCAGCCCTACTCATAATCAAAATTAGGGTAGCGTTCAGTCGAACAAAAAGGAAGGTGATGAGAAGATGAAAGAAAAATCGCCTATGACATGACACGGAATCGCATGTGATGGTTCCGTAAAAAAGAAGGATTTGAAGGTGCCGGTGTACAATCATTCCATGTTGAGGAGTGTAACGCCCCGAATTTTGGTCTAAGACATTACGCCTAATTCAATTTCATTTTTCGTAAAACACTACTATTTTTATTTATCATCAATAGTACAATCTTAGCATATTCTATACAAAATTCTTAACATAATTAAATTAAAATTCTTGAAATAAAAATCCTTCAAAATTTCTTCTAAAGTTACAATTTAGTCAAAACCCCAAATTTTGTCCCCGCATATGCTTTCATCACACATCAAACTTCATATATCATCTTTTGTACCTACAACATTACATTAACGTAAGGGTCAATTTCCGGTTCTACATGGGATCACCTAAACTCAGAAAAATATCATAAAATAATAATAAAAGGACTCGTCAACTAAAAAGGATTAGAAATGGGCAAAAGAATAAAGTACACAGAAACTATTTTTGTAAAACTTTATGGATGAAATGCATGATATGCAAGACTCAATGATCCGGATATTGTCGTGTTAACGCACACAAAAGAATGAACCACTCAATGGTTCCTGCAAGGCCGTAGCCCAATAAAAACTAGACCACTAAATGGTCTCTACAAGGCCGTAGCCCAAAGAAACTAGACCACTAAATAGTCTCTGCAAGGCCGTAGCCCAAAGACTTCATGCTATGCTATGCAACTCAATGTCATCAACAAAACCAATAATAAAACCATGAAACGCAACCCACCAACCTCTAATAATTTATGGTCCACAAGCTATTTTTTAAAAATCATATATAGTTATAAACATGTTAAATCTAATAATCAAATTCTCACAACAACCAACACAATATTCAACCACCATAAGAAATTATACATATAAATCATGTAAAGTCATTAAATTAAATAGAATAAAACATAGAAAAACTAACTCTTTTTAATGGACAAGAATTCTACTATCATTTCACAACACTTGTCTGACCTAGTATGATGGTGTGGGGGAAAAAGCCCTTACCTCAGAAGATTTACTTCATAGCAATATACTTCTAATTCCACTCATTCCACTCAAAGAGCTATTTGCAAGAAAAGAAAGGATTCGAAACTTGGTTATACACGCAACTTGAAGGAGAATAAGACTTGGGAGTCATTGAGAAAATATTAAAGGAGATTGAAATTAGAGAGATAGATGTGAAGTAGCAATAAACGTCGCAAGAAAGGGGGGGTTTTGAATTGTGACCCTTTTAAAAATTGTTCCTGAAAGCTTTAAATAAAGATTGATATACTCAAGAAAGTTCTTGGTGAATGTTAGTTTAACAAGATTAGAATGTATAACAATTTTAATGTTTGTACCAAAATGTTCTCGAGAATGTTTATAAACAGAATGAGAAAAATAATCTTTAAAAAGATTGTTTTTGATATGGACCAGAATGTTCTGGAGAATGATTAATTATACGAATGATAAAACAATATTATAAGTTTAATTTAAACTTTAGTTGAAGTAGTTAAGCAATTGTTTTTTCTCAACTAGAAGTTTATGGTGTAGAGATTGGGTATTAACGGTTTAATCCCTAATACTCTTTTTACGGTTACACAATCTCCGATAGCTATTTTTTTGGTAGATAGATGAAATGGCAAAGCCATTATAAACTCACACACGCAAGTGGAGGTACTGGGTTCGAACCCCAGTCATGATATCCGACCTAACAATTTCGACATTTTTGCTAGTTGAGCTAGAACTTCTTGATTCTCTAATAGCTATTATCATCATACAAACTAGACCAATTAAAATAAATAAACTAATATTAATTAAAAGAAATAAAACTAAGGATTCTACTTAATTAATCATAGGCTCAAAGGTTATATTGCACAAATATAATAAATAGGCTTTAGGTTATAAGAATTTTTCTTAAATTCTTACACATATAATAAGTTTTTGAATAAATCATCAATTAAGAAAAGATACTAGGAAAATATAGCTTATGAAAATTAGGGATGTTACAAGAAGGAACGAGATGACATGCTATTTTGGTCCTCAATTAAAAGCAGGTGCCGCAGGGACTGGCGAGGACAATCCAATTGAGATAAGCGAGAAAGATGATTGAATGTTATGGCTTGTGATGCATAATTGTTTTGGATCTTTTTTATGTTTTTTCATATGTCGCGCGCATTTTGCTACATTATGGTACTTTGAATAAAAATCGTGTTTTGTATAATTTCGATTAAAATCGCGTATTATATAGAATCAACTATATATATATATGTGTGTGTCATCACATCGAATTCCCTCATATAAGACAGGTCAGCACATAAAGAATGAGGTCCATTCCGTGACACTAATCTTATATGAAGGAACTCGATATCATAACTTAAAAGTTACATTACATAACAATACATAAAGTTCCTAAATATGTCATACCATTACATTACATTACGTTCGGAAATGTAGCTTCCAACTACAACAATTATCTTACTTTTGAATGGGGTAAATTCAAACTTGCTAAACAACAGTTCCCAAGCATTCACCCGGAACTTCTATTGTTCCATTCAAAAGATTAAATTCTTGTTAGGCTTGGTTTAAATGAAGGTATTGAAGTGTCAAGGAATGGACCAACCTGACAAGAATTTAATCTTTTCAAAGGAACAATGGAAATGACGGGTGAATGCTTGGGAACTTTCGTTTAACATGGTTAAATTACCCCATTTAAAGGAAGACAATTGTTGTAATTGGAATGTGCATTTCCCTACTTATTCACGATCTTATGGAGGAATCAGACTTTTGATGATCTATTCAGTTGATCTCACCAACATTGCACGCATATCGATCTACTGGAACATGGTGTGCTCTTAAAACATGCTCCTCATGTTATCGTCGTTCGTTAATTCAACCCAAGTGATATTCTCCCATCGTCGAGCGTTGGACGTTTATACCGAACGTACTCCACCATCCTTGTGTCTCTAGGGTTGACTCCTTGGTTGAATTTATTCAGCTGAACCTTGAGACCTCTTAACGTTACACCAAGGCACCGAACCTTCAATCTCTGAGGTTCTCCACCATTGAATTGTGCATGAACGTCGATCCATCCGGCCATTGCTTCAAATCTACACAATAAGAAATTAAAAATAATCAATGAAAAACTCATTTAAACATTTCATCAAACACTTGGAGTGCAAATTTTACATAAACCCTAAAAATTATAAAAATAACCCTTAAATGTTTTACCCTAAAAAAACAAAACAAAACAAAATTATTCAACTAATATCTACTCTTAAAATAAATCATACACTCTTACAATGTAAATCTACTTAAAAATTAAAAATAACCCTAAAATTCTAAACTATAACATAAACATCATGCAAACATTTTAACTAAATTAATCAACTTATATCTACTCTAAAAATCAATTATAACATATAAATCTACTCAAAAAGTAAAATAAAATAAATCTACTAAAAAACTACAAAAAAAAAACATTTATAAGAAGTAAAATGTAAGTTAATAGCAATATGATTACTTATTTGTGATTTTGTTGAATAAATTTGGTTGGAGTTTTTAGAGATGATTTTGAGAGAGATTGGAGAAATTTTTCGAGATTTAGAGAGTAATAATGGATGAAAGAGCAGCAGCAGTAAATTGCAGCCGGTTCTTGAAAAACTTCGGCAGTTAACTGCAGCCAGTTCTTTCACAACTTCGACAGTTAACTGCTGCGGGACTTTTCGTTATTTACATGTATTTTTCGGCCTAACCAAATGTACATAGAGCATTTTTCAACCGTTATTGATTCCTCCCGGAGCACCTAACAATAACATGCGGTCCACTAGTGACTTGTGAGGACCTTTAACTTGTTTATTAAGTAGTTATTTTTGTGTCATCGTAGTTTTTATTTTTATTTTGAGAACGAGCTCTTCATCGTAAATTGTTCAATCAACCAAGCACTACTTATGGAACTGGTCACAATTGCAAATGGGACCTACAGGCTCTAGTTGTTGTCTGCTGACTGTATGTTTGCTTCTTTATTATTGACGGCTTTTCAAAAACAATTGTCCCTTCAACTCAAATTTTGGAGGAACCACACTATAATTTAACGAGGTGTGCATTTGAAACCCTAATTATGCAACTTTCGGTGCTAAAAGAAGTGAAGGAGAATGTAGTTGCAATAATTACAGTGCTTGTGAGTTTTGATTAGCAGGTGAAGAGAAATAAGAATATAAACATGGTTGTGGTAAAGGGCACAGAACAAAAGAACTTGTTCTCTTTATAAAGTTGATGGAAACTAAATCTAATGGTTCCTGTTGTAGAGTACCCACACGTTTAATTAGTTTATAAAATACAGAACTTGTTAAATGTAAATAGAACTAGAAACATCATATTCAAAGAAAGCAACGAATGGATGGATAAACTATAATAGTAATAGTGAGATACAAAATAAGTGTCCTCAATTAATACAAAACCTCCCCTGAAATGAATGTCTGAAGAATGCAAACAATGTATGTAGTCCAGATACAGTAATAAACTCTCATATGATCAAATCAAGAAAATAATAATATATATATAGAGGTAAAAATAACAATCTGAGTTCTGAAGAGGTATCGATCTAGAAAAGCAAGGACAGGAAAGCACATCCAAATACTAATCCAACCATCTTATGTGACCACAACTTCTCTGCCCCACTCTGCAATGCAATATACCCACAAAACTTAATTAGTCTAACAACATATATATATATATATATATATATATATATATATATATATATACTTATCACATACTATTAATATTGTTTGCATCAAAAGCATGTGCACACACAAAATTAGAGTAAGGAAAAGTAGAGAGAAAGAGAGAGAAGTGAACTTACATCATCGGTACCAGAGGGAGAGATAGAAGGGGATAGAGAAGAGAGTCCGGGAGCGGGAGCATCTGATGGCGAGAGTACAGGTGCCAATGCAGGGGCTTTACTCTTAAGCTTGGCTGGAGCGGGAGCTGGAGTGGTTGCTGGAGGAGATGAGAGGGGAGTAGGTGTGAGTGCTGGAGGAGGAGTTGCTGGAGGTGGAGTTGCAGGGGGAGGAGAGAATGGAGGAGGTGAGGCAGGGGGTGGTGATGCAGGTGGTGGAGTAGACTGAACAGGTGGAGGAGTGACTGGGGCTGGAGGAGGAGATTGCTGAACTGGTGGTGGAGCGGATACAGGTGGAGGAGAATTAGACTGAACGGGTGGGGGAGTGGACTGAGAGGGTGGTGGAGAAGACTGAACGGGAGGAGGAGAAGATTGAACAGGTGGAGGGGAAGCTTGAGGAGTGGTTGGGGGTGTATTAGCAGGAGGAGTGGGAGATGAGTTTGGGGAGGTGGATGGAGCTTGTTGGGCTCCTACGCTAGAAAACACAGCGCAGATCAAACCAACCACCAAAACTATATGATGTGTGCCCATCTCTATTTATATAATGTATATGATTTAAGTTGCTTAATTATAACCTGCGCATGCAACTGGCAGATCACAAAAGAGAAGAAGAGAAGAGAATGAGTTGAAGACTTAAAGAGTTTGTTGGCATGGGAGAGGTTAAATAGGCAGGATAGGATATAGCAGGTTCCGTATATGTAATTATGTATGATCATGATCATGATCATGATCATGAGGGTTGTTTACTAGCTACCAAACATTTCCAGCTTAATCTCACTGATAATGATCGATGCTTTCATCCATCTGTACGTATAATGGAATGTCACAAACGACATAATAACAATTAACAATGACCTCACCTCTTTCACTCTGGTGGGTCCCACCGCCTCACATGAGTGGCTTTTGCGTTCAAAAAATGCATTAATATTGGGAACACGTGTAAATTGGGTTTCTTAGCGTGATCTGTAAAAATCATCGGGTCATCAAATTTTGCTTAACCAATTCTTCTACAAATTATTATTTAATGCTTTATTATCGACCTACAAATTTAATAATATTTTAGGATAAAATCTAGTCAAAAAGTAAGGATTAAATGTGGAGTTCAGATTGGTTTGCACTCGAAATAAGGATTACATCGATTGATTATTTTAAAGATGCAATATATATGGTTGTGTTTTGTTTACTTGTGCTTGTTTATGCAAGACAACAAGGTTGTTGTTGCATTTGAAACATGTATGGGATAACTATCCTTATATGTCAAGTTTTCTTTTAGGTTTTTTTTCTATGTTGACTTTGAAGAATTATGAATGGATTACACAACAACGAAAAAATAATTACATGAATAAATTTGCAATTAGAGTAAAAATTACTTTGCGGGTATCATTTACAAATTTACTAATTTGCCTGATTATCATTAGGTGTTGAGTAAATTATATTACTCACAATTCTTCAAAAATAAATTAGGCCTCACATTTATTTTAATAATAGGAATTTTTATAGCTCTGCTGACATTAATAGATTAATGTTTATTTTCACAAGTTCACTCTATTGCAAATTTTCCAAGTAAATTTTGATAGGGTAAAAGTAACATTTATAAAAATTTGATAATAAGTGACATGATAGCAATAAATAAATTTGATAATACATTTTGGATATAAGGATACTCTTATTGACAAACAATGAGTGTGTGAGAACGTGGGTCATGTGTCTTCATTTGGAGGGTGGGCTACATATAGCATGTGTGATTTGTACGCTACGTTGGGAGTTAAAAGAAGCCAATAAGGGAAGGGAGTACTAGTTTAGTTAGTTGGTAAGGTGGATCCCAAGTTGGCCAGATACTACTCACCTCTCTGTCCTACTGAAAAATGTTTAAATAAATATCATCAACAATAATCAGAGGCCCCAAATTATGGTGGGGGCTTCAGCCTCTGCTGGCAATAAACATGATTATTTGCATTCACATGTCGTGTTCATTGCTTTTGATTGAATGAAATGAAACCAGGTAAGCATTAATAGGAACAGTGCTAAGTAACTAGGAAGATTTTCTAGCTTTGATTGTAAAAAAGAAAAGAAAAAAAGACTTTGCTTAGAAAACAATCCACACATTTAAAGTCCACTTTAATTGGAAAACATGATTAGCAGTGTAATTATTGTCTTAAACATTGATTGATGATGAAATGCAAAAGTCCCTTTACCGTAAAAAAAAAGTTTCAATCAACAGTTATTAGATAGATATGTAAATTGTATTGTATTTTCAAAATACATTGTTTTACAAAAGTTAACTTATACATGTAAGTT
Source organism: Medicago arabica (assembly GCA_946800305.1). Taxonomy (NCBI): domain Eukaryota; kingdom Viridiplantae; phylum Streptophyta; class Magnoliopsida; order Fabales; family Fabaceae; genus Medicago; species Medicago arabica. Next base: position 58,371,496 of record OX326970.1, on the reverse strand, counting down.
AGCCTATTCTTTCACTAATTAGACATTTTACCCTATTAATTAGCACGGTCAACAGCAGTTTGTTCGAACTTTGATTTCCGACTATTTAATTTCTTGCACGAACAAGTATTTTGCATCTTGCACCATAAACTAAACAGCTGCCAAGTGTATACTTTAACTAACCTCTGAAAGGGATTATCTATCTCAGCAACCGACTAGTACAATTTGAAAGCGAACTCAAGTTTGCTTAAGAAAATTGGTAACTATTTCTACTTTCTAGTGCCTATAGGCTCAACAATCAATGGATGGGGGGGGGGGGGGGTGTTTCAAAAAACAAGTTAGATGTGTCCGGCGACTAGGATATATAATTGTTAAGTTTAAATATTTTCTATTTAGTATATATATCATATAAGTTTTTTTTTTTGTTCATTTATCTTATTTTTAACATGTTTTGGTCCTTTATCTTTTCTTAAAAAGATTTAAGTTTGTCTTTTTTTTTTTTAAAAAAAGAAGAAGAAGAAGATCAAGTTTGTCCATTTGTTGTCCAAATGTTAGAGAAAGTTGAAAATTAAACCAAGCGACTTTAAGCTTGTAAAACGCATTGCAACAATTTAATCTCCTTTATTCAAAGTCATCACAACAAAATCTTCTTCAAATACTTGTATTTCTAAAAAAAATGACGACACTCTTCTACGTCACATATAGGTTTATATTAGCATTGTATGTGCCGTATAGCCTAGACCTTAAGATGTATTGGTCCATCTTGGACCCATCAATTTTAACCATTGATCGAGTAGGATACATTGATTTTATTATAGTCCATCCACACATAATTACTCTATCCTCTTCCAATCTCTCTTCAGTCTCCACTGTTTGCAACAACTCAATTGTTTCTCCTTTACAGACAACGGACGAAACCCACACCCGCCGCCGTCTCCGACTACACTCCAACTTCATCCCTTTTGATTTGGAACAATTAGCAACTTCAAAATTAAATTTGATACGATGATTTCTTGTAGTTTCACACCTTTCTATGTTACTTCTGGCTATTTCACTTTCACAGATACATTTAACCTCTTGTTTGAAATATAAACCATTAATTAAAAGGAATGAATTAAAAACAATTGCAAATCTGAGACAATATTTTGCAGTTATGCAAATCTGTTTTTTGGACAGATACTTCAAAAAAAAAAAAAGTGGTCCATTGTGGACCAATTTTTTTACGAGTCCAATTTATACCGAACCAACCAACATTGTAACATATTAAACTTCTCTTAACTTATGTTATGATTTATGACTAAAAGACTAAAGTGTGAATCTTTTTAAAAACATAAAAGATCAAAACATGTTAAATATAAGATAAAGGACTAAAAATGCATTTTTGATCAAAGATAAAGGACCAAATATATTTTAAGCCTTAAGCCTGTATCTTTTTATCAGAAAAAAAGACATTATATCTGGGTGAGAAGATGCTAAGAGGAAGATATGCGACATTGGTATCATTGAATCCAAGACGGACAATTTTTTATATTTGAATATAATGGTTGTATAGTTTGCTTGTTATTTATTTTAAATTTTTTTTTGCTTGTAAGGCTACTAAAGTATGTCGGAGAGTTTGAGGATGATGGAATCAACATGCCAATGTTTTAGGACCATACGAAAGAGATACCACATTTTCATCCAAAATCTTAAGACATTAAGTTAATAGGCCGCATCTCTTATATATCTACATTCTGATCATTCATAATGTGATCTTAAGTGCTCATACATAAAACCCCAAAAGACTTTCATATATTAAAACATTGAGTACTGCTCTTTACCCAAACGATTTTGCTCGTTCCCAAGTAAAAGGTCTATTTTGCCCTTACGTGAGTTAACTCACGTTGAGTACTATTTTCGAACAAAACCCAACAGGCAACCACACAACTCCATTTTTTCTTTCCCTTCACCTCCAAAAAGCCAAAAAGTGCGAATTTTTGGGTCAAAATTTTCATTCCAAATCATTGCAAATCGTCAGAAAGCAAGTTTCTATGCTCATCAAGCATCAAAGAATAGGTAATGTACCGTCAAAACTCATCCTTTTTTCCTGGTTTTTCTACTAGTTACGTCATTTTTTTTCAATAGGTGATAGCGCTCAGCGTGAGTTAACCCACGCTAGTTGTAAGGGCTGCGTGAGTTAAGTCATGCAGAAGGTTAATACTAGTGTGACTTAAGTCACACTACTGTGATGCCCAATTTTTGAATATTTGCGCCACTTTTTTCCTTGCTTTGCTTGCCGCACAAGTTATTTATTTATTTTTTCTCTGTTATTTTTTTTTTATTGAATAGACATTGAGTGATATGGTTGAAAATGTGACGAAGGATGACGTTGAACCTAAACTGGCCAAAAGCGAAGCTTTCGGCATAGGCGTAGGTTCTGGCGTAGCATCCGGCGATGTCAACCCAACCAAAGATGTGGAGTTTCAAGTGAAAATTCCCTTCCAAGCTCACATTGTTCACAACCAAGCAAAACCGGTACCTACCGATAACTTTGAAGAAAAGCCTAAATCGGTACCTACCGGTGTTCGTGTTATTGAAGTAAACACATGGTCATTTTTTACAACAAATGAAAGATGGAGAGATCAAGAAGAATTACTTGGTTGGGTTCGTCGACAAGCGGCAAGTGCCAGATTTACTATTTCTATATATAAATCTAGTACAATAACGACATACATGACGATGCAATGTGAAAGGAGTGGTGAATACAAGCCACCTAAGACGAGGAAGAAACCGAAGCTTGAAGGCACGGGATCAAGGAAATGTAATTATCCGTTTAGGTTGAAATGCTTTTTGAAAAAAAAAACAAGATTGACGGATTGCAATGCTTTGTGGAATTCACAACCATGACTTGGCGCCAAAGTTATCCGGCCACCTTCTTGCGGGTCGACTAAAAGCGGAGGAGAAGCAAAAAGTTATCGACATGACAAAGAGCTTGGCGCTGCCTAGGAATATTCTAATGGATTTGAAGGAAAAAAATAAAGAAAGTGTGACCGGCATCAAGCAAGTGTACAATGCGCGAAGTAGATGGCGCAAAGGGCAAAGAGAGGACAAGACGGAGATGCAATACTTGATTTCAAAGTTGGAGGAGCATCGATACATCTATTTCACAAGAGCAAATAGCGAGGAAACCACTTTTGAAGACTTATTCTTTACTCATCCGGATTCAATTGATTTGCTTAACACTTTTCCCACCGTTTTGGTCATGGACTCCACTTACAAAACCAATGCCTACCGAATGCCGTTATTTGAGATTGTGGGTGTCACCTCTACCAAATTGACGTATTCGGTTGTGTTTGTATTTCTTTCCTTTGAACTAGAGACTAACTTTAATTGGCACTTGAGATGTTGGTTGGACTTTTGAACTCAAAACGCCTAAAGTGATTGTCACCGATAGGGACTCCTGTAAACGTGAGTTAACTCACGCTAATGCAAATGACAACGTGAGTTAACTCGCGCTGCATTTAACACTAGCGCATGTTAACTCACGCAACATGTGTTAACTTACGTTGTCATCTACACTAACATGAATTAACACACATAGGGGTATTTTGATCATTTCACTTGAAAACGATAAAAATCGTTTGGGTAAAGAGCAGTACTCAAAAATATTTTAGATCTTACGTACCATTCAAAATCATTGGGCCTAGGATGAATGTTCACCCTCACTTAAAAGTCTAACATGCCAAAAAAAAAAAATGAAATTGTTCTTGCATTGCAGTATCCTTTCGGTTTCTTCATTTTGTTGGTGTGTTAGAACACTTTAAACAAAAGTGGGTCAGAATCATCAACTCATGCAGAAAGTAAAGGTAGAGACGTGTTCGTAGGGCTAGTAGTAAGTTTCAAGGTCGATGCTACTTTTCAACCTCCATTTGTTAGCTCGTATCTATCTCTTCCAACAGGTTGTGTCACATCAATCCTCCTCCTCGTTAATCAACAGCTTTTAACCAACTATTTGGGTAATGTATGGAGAATAATTTATTGTTTTTTTCTTTTGACGACATTATTGTTGTTGTTTTAGCTTTTAACCAGTTTTTATTTTCATGTATGCCTCTTTTTTATTGCCTCTTTTTTATTTTCATGTGTCACATCAAACACGGCACTAATGCTAATTCCACACATAGTTCAATTCATGCATGCTTCTTTTTGTTTAAATGGTAGTCAAAGTCAGGTGCTACTTCCCTTTCTTAAATATGTAAAAAAAATCTCAAAATTACACTTGTGTTTTCTCATAGCCGTAGCCTTAAATCCGAATCTAGACTGCGACTTTGAATCATTAGACCGTTCTTAATGCTTAAGTTTCCATTCTTTCATTCCACACTTTGATCATTGCTGCTTCAAATTGATCCAATCCAAGTATAGATGGGAAAATGAAAGCACTTTCTGTATGGGTTTAAAGATGAATGATTAGATGAGTGCCTTATACTTGTTTTCTCTTATGCTCTTTGGTCATGGTATATCTTGCATGATTATTAATGTTGGTTGGATTTGTAGTAGATGTTTGAATGATGTCATGCTATAATCTTACCCTTTTTCTGATATGTGTCTTATCTAATTATGCATGTTGTGGGATTAGATGGCAAGGGTAAGATTATAAATTGTTTGAGGTTGGAAAGTGACTATGGCATGATCTTTAGACTTTAGAGCATGGAGGAGTAAAATAGAGTAGTAGAATAATGGTCTAAGTTAAGACGTTATAGACACATTTAATATTCTAACACGTGAGTTTGAACACACAATTTTCCATATTTTAGTGCTTAGTCAATGAATTTTGGCATTGTGCTCTTTGAAATAGGAAGAAAAAAAAAACATACACAGTTTTCTTTTGAACCGCAAAAAAAAAAAAAAAGTATAATGTGTAAGGAATTTTTTTGGTTACATATTTCTCTTATAGATTTCCTTTGTCACCTTTCATGTTTCTAGTGCGCCCTCCAAAATTACTCAAAATATCTCCATTCGAATTTTCATAATCCAAATATCTTTTGCAGGATATTGGATTATATAATCCGAATTATGTAAAAACTTATAATTCCAATTATAATTGATACGAAAGTTTCTATTGACCATCATGTCATCCTAAAAAAAATCGCACAACAATTTTGGTTATGGTATGAATGGTAACCAATGATCATGATATCATAATCCACTATTAAATAAAACTAAGAATGAAAAACAAAGAAAGAATGAAAAGAGGATTTACAATGAAAAAGCAGAAGAATATTGCAAAAAAACTATTTACAACCACAAAATCATCTTAAACTGAAACTACAGTCAAAGAAAACATTTAAAATGACCAAAAATGAATTAAACAAACCATAAACCATCTGAACATTACTTGTAACACAACAATCTATATTCTGGATTGATTTAAATTATATAATTCGAACGCCTGTCCATATTGTTTTGGATATTCTATTACGAAACCTTCATATACTGTGCTAAAATTTGTTTGTAGCACACAAAAAAAAAACTTGTTTTTCGGAGGATTTTTAGATTATGTAATCCAAACGGTCCCCATAACGCAAAAAATTGAAAAAGAAATGTCATTAATTAAATCAAATTCTACAACAACAACAACAACATATATTAAATATAACAATTTCACAACATAATTTTGGCATTATAAATAAACAACGTAAAACAACATAATAAACACACAAGATCATGAATTAGCCAAACTAAATTATTCATATAATGTATCCATGCAAGTTTAGATTTCTAGTAGGTCATGGTCCAAATCAAACTTTCCTTAATATCACAAAAAGATCCTAATCAGTCCCCTCGAATTGTGTTGACCAAGTATAAAGACCATGATTTTAACATTGTCGTTGTTTTGATGATTCATCTGAGTGAACCATACGCTTCCAATGTAGACTACACAAAAATCTTGTATCAATCTAGTTTGAATTATATAGTTCGAAACGTGTCAAACTCTCCAAAGCGCAAGTTTTTACATAGTCTTGAAACAGTTCAGATTATATGTTTGAAATAATATATAAATGGTTTCAGACTATATAATCTTAACTAGCCCATAATATGAATGATAACTTGTGAGCAAGTCTAGCTGGTTCCATGTGTTTTTGACTACATTTGTATTGTTGACTACATGATTTATCCCTCCATTGACTATTATTACAGTCTATGTTTATATTTTTCCTGTAAATACCCACTCATTCTTCACAATTTCTCGTTACAACTCAGATTCTCTTATCTTATTTTCTACTTTTCTTTGAAATGCGTTGAATCAGCTATATCAAGATGATGTTCTTATTTATTTATTTTTTAAGGAAGGATGCAGCTGTTGTTATGAGGTTTTTGTTGGATTTGTTGATCTTTGGGTCTATTTAAAAGAAGAAGAAATGACATATAATGATGCATCAATATGAGAAATGTTAATTGAAAGTGCAATTATTTGTTTTTAAAAAACGTTATAAAGTAGCAAAAAAGAGGGTGGAAAAAGAAATGAGATAGAAAATATGTAAAAGATTGAGTTTGAAAATTGAAAAGGGCAAAGGGTAGATTGGTAATTGAAAAGAGAAGGAGATAACAGTTGAGCGGAGTGGGGGGGATAGTGTTATTGAGTAAGAGAGAGATATTATCCATTCCATTCTACCCAAACGCTCGCTGTTAGTGAAAGAAAGAAGATGTCGGTTTCAATGGGTACCGGATTATTATTATTATCATCTCCTCTGACTCTCAGGACTCAACTTCAACAACCAAGGTTTGCGTTTCCCACTTCTTCTACGTTGCGGTTGCGGATGTCTCCTCCACTCCGAACAGTTACTTCCGCCACCGTCTCTCAGCCACCACCCACCGGAGGCAAAATTCGCGGTATCATGAAACCCAAAAAAATATCCCCCGAGATGCAAGACCTCGTCGGCCAACCCGAGATTTCCCGAACCCAAGCCCTCAAAAGCATTTGGGCCCACATTAAGGAACACAATCTTCAGGTGAGGATAAGCTTTTATTTTTCATATTGTGGACAAATGAATTATAAGAAGATAGGATTAGGGCGTTCGTTCTTTTTTATTGTTAACAAACTACATGGCTGGCTGGCTGGGATGTAGTGAGTAAATGGGAATCCAATTGACTGTAATATAATATGATATCTATTGTCACTACTACCTGTTTGTTATTACTATACTATTATTGTCTTGAATGTTTTAACTCAATATATACAGAACCCTGAGAAAAAGAGGCGTATTCGCTGTGATGAGAAGCTTAAGAAGATATTTGCAGGGAGAGATGAAGTTGATATGCTTGAGATTGCTGGCTTGATTAGCCCTCACTTCCTTAATTGAAGCCAAGGTTTTGTTTTTCTATCAGTGTCCTGCAACATAATAGTAGTAGCCTTAGTATTTTCTTTTTGTTAGGATTTCGTTTTGAATCATGTAATTTCTTCAACATGCGATACTCTTAATTATTAGGTTTTTATTGGACATGTTAAATATGTTGCTGCTTCTGATTATTTTTAATTACTAGTAAACATTCTTGTGCCATCTGTGTTGGGTCTTGAAGGGAGCTTAAACCACTGAGGAGACATTACATTGGGATTTAAGAGTAACGGTACAAATGATTTAGACACTATTTTTTCACTTAAATTCTTAAAACATTAATTATACGGTTCATCTTATTTTTATTTTAATCAACATCTTATTTCCATCTAATATAACGGTTTATTCGTTCTTTGAAACTTATATTGCTAGAACTTGAACAATGTCTGAAGAGGCAATTTTCATAAGTTTCCAAGAATGACTAATAAAAATTGGAATCATCCCTAGTTTGACCGGATAGAAAGGGAGTTTTAATGTACTTTTAATCCAATATTTTCTGTTGAATTCTATCAATTATATGCCACTAAAGTCATTGTTTTAGACCTCAATTCCACTCCAATAAATAATATAGTAAACATAGTGTATTTATTTTCTGGTGATGATGGAGGTCTACATAAGATATTACATTAGTTAATTTTGAATGCCATCTACTCCGACCACAGTAGCAAGCAAGCAATAGCAGGAATTAGTGAACATGATTAGTTCCTGAAGTAACAGGTCTCGGAGAAGGTGGCAGCACCATCAGGAACATCTTCCATTACCCATTCATGGCCAATAGGGAAGTAAATTCCCGTCCTTGGGTGTGGAACCCAGCAACTTGAATATGACGACGACGACGATGATGATGTTGAATCCACTACTGCCTTCTTCCCAAAACTACTACTCTTTGTCTTTTGATCAACCGGCAGCTGCTTCGACCCAGCTTCTCTTCCTAAGTATCTGCTGAGCCCAGTAGTACTCTCCGCTCCCTTAGCTGTTCTCCTGCACCCAGTCCTATACAGTAGTAAATAAGTTTCATTCATTCATTCACTCACAATTGTGTTACACCAATATTGATTAGTTTCAGAGTAAGTTACTACTGTATTATATAAATTAAAGATTACTATCTATTACCGGAGATGCATGAACATGTTTGATCTTCCCATGAATCTATACGTACGTACGTCCGTATTGGAAGCTGCTACTTGATTGATATAAAATAATTAACCTGCCAATTCACATGGTGGAGTGATGGTCATTTATAATGTAATGGACTAGTATATAAATCTCGCAAGTACAGGTCCAATAAAGAAGAATAAATTCTTTTGCACATGAGAATGCAACAGCATAATTATCCTCATGTTCTTTTGAGGAAAATCAATCTGCGCTTTCATTATAAACCCTTGCTTTTTCCTACTCCTTTCCCCAACTAATTCAACGTGGATTAAACGAATGTCTTTTTATTTATTTGTTTTAAAAAAAAAAACAAATATCAATTTTGCTACCAAAAACATAAAATGAATATTAACGTCTATTTAGTTGTAGTACAATTTTGTTTATTAGGCGAATATAATAACATCACCACATTGTCATGTCCTGCTACTTTTCATACCTCATTTCAGTCGTGGGTGGAATTAGTGTCTGTTCTTCCCCCCCGAGTAAAATGCGTGTACAAATAAACACCATGCATGGATCGATCAATAATTAAACACCATGGATATAGTCTTAAAGTAATGTTATCTTTTTCTTCTTTTGTCTGAAACAAAGTAGCACATCAATTATCATGTAGCTTAATCTATTTATTTATTTTATTTACATTGGATGTAGCTTACTCTATTCTAATATCATATATTCCACGGTCTCATATTATTATTAGCCCTTTAAATTTTGTGAAAATTCATTAATTATGTCAGCTTACTATGTATGATAAAACAATTTGTTTGCCTAAAATGTTGTTATAGAAAGTGTTAGATGTAAAATTTAGTTACCCTCCCCTCATTTGAAGAAAAAGAAAATTAGTTAGACTAGTTAGTTGTAATCAACATTCTCATTATCAATACAAATTGTATATTAACAAAAGTAGAAATATACCTTTAGTAAATTCTCACTTTTGGAGAGAGTACAAATATCGATGTTGAGAAACACGTATTTTATTTAGTTTAATTTTGTTAAGTAAGATGTTTATGTGCACACGACTAATTCCTTGAGAATGGTTGATTTCTCTGGACCGGTCACCAAAATATTATTAATGTTGAGGTTTGAAATTAGAGTAATGGTGGGACCAGAGCACAAGCACAAGCACAGTAGAAGAAGAGAAGCAACGCGTAGTCAAATGTTGTGTCTGTCGTATTGGAACTTTCTTCTTCTACCTTGTCTTTCTCTTTAGTTAGTTCTCTCTTTCTTAACTCACAAAGAAAGAATGAATATGTGTAGTTTGATTTGTCTGTCTGTGTTACTTGTTGTTCTCCTTCCTCTCCCATCTCTTTCAACAAACTCTGAAGGTAACGCACTTCATGCTTTCAGAACAAGACTTTCTGATCCCAACAACGTCCTTCAAAGCTGGGACCCTACTCTTGTTAACTCATGTACTTGGTTCCATGTTACCTGCGACTCCAACAATCACGTTATTCGCTTGTAAGTTGTTACTTACTAACAATTTCATTTCATTTCATTTCTTTTCTTAGGGTTATTCTAATAATTGAATTGAATTTCAGAGACTTGGGCAATTCTAACATCTCTGGTACTTTGGGACCTGAATTGGCCCAACTAACCCACCTCCAATACCTGTAAGTCTACATACATACTGCTAAATCAAAATCAATTATTATTAATTAGTAAGCAAGCATTACTGAGTAATTTATTTTCCATTTTCAGGGAGCTTTATAACAATAACATATATGGCAATATTCCCAACGAACTTGGTAACTTAAAGAACCTTATTAGTATGGATTTGTATAATAACAAATTTCAAGGTGTTATCCCTAACTCCTTTGCCAACTTGAACTCACTTAAATTCCTGTAAGTCCCGTCCCCCCATCTCTTGACTTCTCTTTATGTTACTTCATACTTCAATTTAATCATTTTTGTTGTAGACGCTTAAACAACAACAACCTCACTGGACCCATTCCAAGACAACTCACTCACCTTCAAAATCTCAAATTCTTGTAAGTTTCTCTTCAATTTCATTTCACATTTATTTTTCTTTCGATTTTGCTAATTGATCGTGATTGTGTTGTGCAGCGATGTTTCCAACAATGACCTCTGTGGAACAATACCTGTAGATGGCAACTTTGGATCTTTCCCACCACAAAGGTAATACAATTAATACACTAACTGTTTGCAGCCACTATGTATTCAATTGATGGTTAGTAAGTTGTGTCACCTTATTATATTTGTTAACCCTCAATTTAACTACCTTAACCATATATTTGAATTGTGATGACCGTCTAATTTATTGGCGAAATTTTATGTCAAATTAGCTGATAAATAAATCTACTAGTTTAACCGCATATCAATTTAACAACTCTTAATCTACTAGTTTAACTATTCAAAACTTACAATACAGTTCCTCATATTATACAACTAGTATGTGAAATTGTTAGTTTCAGCTGGTAGAATAAAACCAAAATCCATTACCATCATACACCACTCCATGATTCTGAAAATCATCCATTGAATTAATTCCAACATGAATCCTGCTGAAAATAGGAAGCATCTTCACTTAATATACGACTGCATCACTTTCAGTAACTGTGTTACCTTATCAAGCATCCTAGAAGGTCACATTTGTACGAGGCATCTGGAAATTTTGTCTACTACTTTATTCTCTAGCTTATTATCATTACTGAACTAAGATAAAATGACCATATTTAACATGCATGAGATAATAATTTATTTGAATTAAAGACAAGATACACTAAATACTTTTGCAAATTATCTCGCTTCTTAGAATAGTCTCCCAAACTTGTATTCATGACATTTGAAGCTGAAGTATATGTTTACTACTTGTGTTTCAGTTTTGAAAATAATGGACTCAATGGCCCAGAACTGAAAGGACTGGTTCCTTATGATTTTGGATGCTAAGAAAGGCAGAAGAATTCTACAACTGGCCTTCTCAGATTGCTATGATGAGGCTTCTTTACTTGGGCATTTAGCAATATCGGAGATGTATGATTGCTGCAAAATGAATCTAAGTAGGACGGACATGTACGTCCAAATATTTGTAATAGTAAATAAGATGATATTAGCATCTGTCTCTGGTTGCAGATTGCATAGCAAGACTAGGATCGAGTTAATTGTTAAGTAACAGTGTATTGTGGTAATTATTTTTGTTTTTGTATACTCACATAAAGCAAAAGGCTTTAATATTTTGTTTTTGATTCCTGAATATTATCCAGACAACCCTTTCCATATTGATATTTTGATTTGTTTCACAACCGTAGAAACACATTTGTCTAAATTAAAATGCTTTAGAAAACGATTGAAAGTGGGGCTTCTATGCTCCTTCAAACTCAAAAGGGTCAAAGTGATTTGCTGCCTAATTCTTCTGTTTAATTTGGTAGTCCATAGGAAGTTTGGCCAAATTCATGATCCAGCTCAGGACGAGTTATTCTTACACAATTTTTTTATTTTTTTTGTGTTAACCCTAATGTTCAAACGATTTGTCCTTGGTGAAGCTCATTAACCACTTGAACTCAATTGTTTAGTTTATTTTGACACAATTTTCATATATGATAAATCTTGTATATTATTGTAACAATGACAAATTTGTTCCTACAAAGCATTCTTCAGAGTTAATGTCATTATAGTTTAAATGTGCTCAACTGAATGATGACTACATCTTTTGATCAATAATCCTCAGTATAGTCTTTTAGGCAATTCTTTGCACAATCAATCACTGTGTCTGATGCAAAATAAGTAAGGCAATAGATATAAAACATAAAACCTGTCTTACTTATTTGCGGAGTTGTGTAAATGTGAATCAAAATAAAACCTGTCTAAAATATTGTGTTTGGAAAAGTATAAAATTGCAATGCACCATGAATTGAACCAAATGTTATCCCTGAAGAGATTATTGGACATGCATTGAGTTGGCCTATGCTGCAGATCAAACATGTTGTGACTGATAAGAATTTTCATCCTATGCTGCAGATCAAACATGTTGTAACTGATAAGAATTTTCATTGATTGAAAATAATTATAATTCTTTGTTAAATTGATTGTAATAACAATTGTAAAATATAAGCAAGGTACAAAAAACAAGATTTGGTCATGTTCTGTTCACCATTCAGCCATCCTACAGAACTCTGCTTCTACTCTTTGAATATCTGTTTACCAGTGGCCCATCTCAATACTTGAATCAACAGTATAATGGAAAACCGTGTCCATTTCTTGCTACCTTAATGAAGTCTACGAAGACCAGAATATGCAACAATCTAATGTGAATTTTCTATGAAAATTTTTTCCAGACAAGACCCTCTACTTTGGATTAGAATCACTTAGCATTAAAGACAATTATTACAATTATTCTTCCACCATGGGCAATGGTGAACTCATAAGAACCTCTGTGTCCTTGTTTTCATGGCCAACCAGTTCTGAATCAATTGAATGCCAACCATTAGAAGGTGATGACAATTGTTCCGCTTCAAACAGTAACCAATTTTTATTCTTGGCTTGAACCAAGATAGGGTACAAGGTAAATCCAACGATTACTACTGCTCCACTTACAAAGAACGTTCTCAAAGAAGCGAGACACATAACAAGAATAAGTAACAAAGCAGGAGGCAAACAAAGCATGACCGCCCCAAATGTTTGGAACGGAACTCTGAAAGGTCTATAAAGATTTGGCTTCTTCAATCTCAAAGTTATAAAAGCTGCAAACTCAAGGAGCATTCCTATAGCATATAAGAAATTGAGGAACTCCAGTATTTGCTGAAAGCTCATCCATGACAAGAAGATAACTCCAGTTGCAGAGAACAAAATGCTAATTGTCGGCGTTCCATACTTAGACCTAGAAAGTATATAGTACCACACCAATGTTAGATCACTGTTATCTTTTTGTTCAAGCAATTAATATCGAATTTGAAAGTACTCATCTAGCATTCACTTAAGACTAAATGGTAGGTACTACATCCACTACAGATCCCCTTTAAGGAGGAAGTTCAAATCTTCCAAGAAGATACCATACAAGGAGAAGGTATCATCAATTTCTTTCATATAGTTGAACGAGGGTATTGAGACATGACATAAAACATTACTGACCTTGATGAGAATACAGCTGGAAGCAATCCCATCTTGCTCATTCCAAGAAGTTGAAAAGCATCACTGCTCATTTCTGCTTCAAACAATCCAAGGTTAGACATGGCAGCTGCGGCTTGAATCCACAGTTTAAGCCAAAAACCACCAATCAACATCCCAACTTCAGCAAAATAACCATCAGCCCATTCAGTTGGAGGGGAACTCAAAGCACCTGTTCCTGCTAGCAACGGAATCAAATACGAACAGACCACCAAAAGCATCCCCCAAAAAAGTGCTTTTGGAAACGTTTTACTTGGATTCTCAACCTCCCCTGCAAGAGTACTAGCCTTGTCCCAATAATTCAAATTCCAAAACATGTTATTGAAGTAACCACGCCAATTGACCTTATTAAAATCCACAACAAACCATCGTCTTAGTCTGATTTTCGGAACAGAAAGAACGAAGACAGCAAGAAACGGTAAAAGTGAAAAGACAGTTAAAAGAATAGCAGAGAAACCAACAATGTGAAGACCTCTATAATTCAAATAAGTGAGTGAAAAAGTGATCCCTAAGAGAGCAGGAATTCGAGCAAGCATACGGTTAAAAATAGGAAAAGAATGTTTCAAGTAATCAAGAAACAAAACAGGATAAAGAGCATTGTCCATAACACCACTAAACCATTTCCAAAAACCTTCCTGAAAACCCCAGAAAGGACCAAAAGCAGAGGATATCCAAAGAACATAGCCACCGTTGTGAGGGAAAGTAGTGGCGAGTTCAGCAGTGATGAGAGCTTCAGGAACGCTCCAAATGAGAGGGAAAAACAAGAAGCCGAGTAAGGATAGAAGAGGACCACCGCCGGTTCTAACAGAATCCTCAACTCCGAATGGACCGCCGGAGACTTCGTAGAAGATTAGAGCAATGAGAGGTAACAAGGTTAGTTTTCGATTTGAATTTGATTTCGCAGCAACAGCAGAATCATCATCATCCATCAATTCACCTCCAAAGTTAGCAATTGCACGTCAACGGATGTTTTTATTCAGATCTCAATATCATCATCACACTCATCGTATCGTATTTTTGTTTTCTCGATTTTATTATCTATTTTTTTTCATCTCTCTTAATTGTTTTTTTAATCTTTCACACTCGTCAACCTTAACAAAATTTGATTTCATGCAGTCGTCCTTTTAATCTTCATCGGAATCGGACGGCTTACAAAAAGCTGATTTAATTTTAAGTTTATTGTTTCAAAACTACCGAGTTAAAATTAGAATCACGTCTGATCTATCTCAATTAGTCTGGACAATGCACTACAATATGTATGAGACGGAATTCAAACCACAAACATTTTATTTATTCACCTTTAAAAAATGTGAGTCACTGTATTACTTTGAAAAGAAAAAAAAAATCATCATTCTTGATCTAATCTTCTTCTCGTTGTGGTGGCGTTTGGTGATCCCAGCCACTTTGGCCTTCTATTTCTGGTTGTCGTGGCATTTTGCATAATGAGAATGCTTGTATGTAGTGCTTTTGTTGTGAAGCTTTGGGGTGTTTTTGAATGTTTGCGCTTTCAGGTGTTTTTGAAGGTTTGCATTTGGCGAGGCGTTGAGAAACGAGTAGAGTTTAACTTCATTTTGATGCACAGGTTGTGGTGTCTACACTTCTCAATGGAAATAATGGGATTGTAATGTGTTGGAGCTTGCTGACATTCAAAAGTAACTAGAGATGATTGGTAATTCAGTATTTGCCATGCATACTGTGAAAGCAACGTGGTACTAATATGGCTTGTGAAGATGGTTCCTCCTTGATTACCTATGAGAAATGTGTTACTTAAGTTAGTTTATTATTCTTTGTTGCTAATACTGGTGTTTCTATACACCTCGTTTAATTACAAGTTAGTTTTCTATTTTGAGTTTTGACCCTCTCTGTTCTAAAAAAACAAGAACCTGTGTTGTTTCATTCTAAAAAACTTAGAACCTGTCTTGTCTTGAGGATATTAGAACAAAAAGAAAATCATAAAATAAAAATAAAAAATAAGACCGAAGTCGTCTTAAACTGTCTTAAAGATGGCATCATGAGCAAATAAAAAAAGTGCATCTTGAAACTATCTTCATGCTTATGAAGTGTCATTGTATGTAGGTTTTATCTTCATGCACAAGAAGGAAATTATGGAAGCGGTGATTAAACAAAGTTTTCACTGCAAACAGATGACAATTGTGATTTGCCAGCCACATTTTGTACGGTGAAAGTGTGTTATTTTAAGAGACAGTGCCATTTTAGCATCAATATAGTTGCATTTTTACTTCTAGATATAGGGAGAGACGTGTTCCTTATCTTTTCTTGGTAAATATATGTGTGCTTCCTTTTAGATGAACATGGACACACGATCATTAACATGAATAAGAATTATCTAACTATAGCTTGCTCAAAACTAGTATAGATACGTGGAATGGAGAAAGAAATGAGTACCGAGTATACTAAGGTAAATCTGACAAACTAATAAAAAAATGATGACAAATGTTAGTAATTAGATTAATATTTACTCATTCGTTTGAGTTTGAACACCTCCAACTCCTTTAACCCATTTAACTCTTGGCTCAAACCAAAACCAATTGAGCTAACAAACTCTCCCTAGTGACAAACTAATATTAACATGCATTCAGAAATTGTCTTCATTCATTTTACCTGTCACATATCATAAGATGTATTCAATAAAAACAATGGGATCTCAACATGTTCAACTGTATTTCGTGGAAAGAAGCAATGATTAAAAAAGGCTTAACATGTTTAAAATTTGAATGAAAAACAAAAAGAAAAAGTGTTTCGTACATAGAAAGAAAAAAATACATAGCAGAGAAATAAATAAGACATCCATTGAGTCTGTAATGAAGGATAAAAGGAAAAAGAACAAAATAAGCTCAAGAGTATCACTTTCTCATAAAAGAAACAACATAAAAATTAATATCCTTAAGAATTATAAATTCTGCCATCCATCTAAAACCATAGGCTTATTATAATGCTCACCGTAAAGCATTTTTGCCCTCTTTGCACAGCCCAAAACAACTAAAACCATATGAGAAATGCCCCATACTCCCGAAAAAATAAACATTCAACAAATATGCCAAAGGACTCACAATTCTCTTGTCTAACAGTAGGATTTCTTCGCCAAATAAAAATGTTAGTCTCAAAATGAGAGAAATACATGGCACAAGCATTAAGAGAATTTTGGGTAGGAGATGCTATCTTATTACATTAAGCAACCACTTAAAAGTCCAGACATGAAACCTAGAATTGGCACATAGTAATATAAAAAACACCACATGCACAGCACATACATTTGAAGCATGAATGTTTCCAATTGAACCACATAGTCCGCATTCAATAAGACAAGACACGTACCAGAAACAATTTTTATACCAGGAACAGTGTAAAACATCACGAACATTCTCATTATTATTCAGCAAAAAGTAAGAACTAAGAACAAATACCAGCAATAGTTTTATAACATGAAAAATGAATAGGATTACAAACTTCCCCACTAATAATCAGGAAGAAGAACACATCACCTCAAAAATACCACTTTTGTAAAGAATATTAAAAAAGTACATGTCTGAAAAAACAAAGCACCAGAGGAAGGCAGAAACAAACAACCTAGTGGAGGAAGGCAAAAAAAATAACTCCCTAAATGACACAAACCAGTCGAAAAAAGTAGCAATTGGAGAATCGTGGATAACATTTTGAATCAAACATCCTTCCACAGACTGAACAAAACAACACCTCACCGTAAGAGCAGTAGTTTTGCAGGAAAAATAAATATATGTTTAGATCAACTTTTTGGAATTTTAGAATGAAAAATAGAAGAAACTGAAACAAAGCTATTACTGATATCATTGACCTGTGTTATTTCCATAAACAAACAGGGAGGAATCCTAAGCATCATATTTATAGATCAGTTTCTTATTTATTTGTAGATTTTAAGCGACTCTTGGTTCAATGAAGACAGATGTATTGGATAACTTATTTGATTGACAGACAACAATTACACAGCTTATAGTATTTGGGAAGAGGCACCAGTAATGAAGTGGCATTGGCAAGTATTCATTCAAAAAGTAATTATTATAGATACTTACACATGTGAATAACGAAAAATTACAAAATAACACCAGTTTAAGCGGGAAAATTATTATGTACAGACTCGGTAGGGTAAATTATCATGTAAAGATTCTATTTTATTCAATAACGATAACATGATAAATGTCAGGCCCGCTTGATAGGTTGAGAATAATGTCTATCTACTCTTTTCATGAGAATTGATAACTTCTCCGTCCCTTGTTTTCTCACTTTACTAATTACTTGCTTTAGATGAGTCAAATGAGTCAAATCCAATGTCCAAAGTGTTATTGTTTTTTCACAAAGTAGTGGAGTTGTTCCTTCCCAAAACTACATTCATTAAACAATTCATGTTATCAAAGTGTTTCAACTTCCATCTGCATTGCTGCATCCATCCTCTTTCATCAATCGTTTTATCTCTAGTGCCTTTTTATGTTCGGCCATAGCAGCCATGGCAACCACTTCATGTGTTTTCTTAACTCTCTTTTTCTTGTTCATTAGTATCTAGAGAATCGAGTTGACATTTCCAAACATCTGAAACGCATACATTGGGCAAAGAGGGAGTGAAACAGGTAGTAGTAATCCGTGTTCAGCATTAGGCCTAAGTTTCCTCTTTCTAAAACCTGGCCAATCAGAATCCTATAGATTGTATTCCTAATAAAAAAATCTCTGACTCTCCATCCAGAACTGTATGATATTCAAACATCAAACAAAGTATTTCACAAGGTACTACTTCAAATACGCGGAAATATAAAACAGCTAATCCAAATGTTATGTAGAAACTGAAAAGATCCAAATTCATTGCATAGAAGTATCGATTCTCCCCAAAACTACAAGATATGTAAATAATAAACCTTGGTCAACTCCTAGACGAACCTTCAGGCTTCAGCTTGCTCCAACTGGTGGAGGTTCATCAAATTTCAATATATAGGCCACTTCATGAACAGGTCGCAATTGCTGAATAACTTGAGCATCCAAATAAGCATCACAGGAGAAGCACCATACTGACAGATCACTGTTTGACAGAATGAGTGAATGAACAAAGCAGCACAAGAAAATTGGGGCGTCAGAGGGGACACAAGTAAAAAGGAGCATCATGAATACCTGAAACTGAGGGCCACACTATGATTAGTTTCACGAAAATGCTGGAGCATATGCCTGTTCACAAAACGGCCACAGAGCACGTCCTTACACGACAAACACAACCAGTTTTCACTTGGGTGTTGGCACCTGGAAGAAGAAAAAAAGTCCGATTAAGTTGTTGGTCGAATATTATCAATAACATTATGATGCACTGTCCACCAATTAATGATGTGATCCTTCATAGAGTTTGGTTTAGGCCTAACTCAACTTACAAAACCAGCTTGTAAGGTGTGGATTGCCCCAAAATCAGACCATATCTCATCCATTGCTGAACTTTTAACAATCCTAACATGTTTGACCTTTGCAAGACAAATTGATTTAATCATGGAATAAAAAGAACCAAATTAGTTTTGGTTCGCAATGTTATTTTTGTAAGTGATGTCACCTTCGTCTTGTTTTGGCTATTCTTAAGCTCTGGATGTCCAATTGATGTGATATTTGATTAGATGGAAAGCTTATAGAATTGCCTACAATCCATCTATTATGCTCAAGAACGAATTATGCTTCTTTGATGGTGTAAAATAGGATGAAAGTTGATTACTTGATTTTGATGAGTGGGTTGGTGTTTCTATTTAGTTAATTTAAATTAAATAAATAATGGGCTGATACATATTAAATAAATAATGGGTTGCTACATAGAGGACAAAGACATTCAAGAGGGACAAGGCTTTACGAGGAAAATTACAATTATGCAGCGGTTACACTTTGAAGACAATGACTAAGTCTAGTTTACTGTTTATTTTTCATTGTAACAATTCAGAAAGTTGAACATCTTTTTCCCTAAATGTATTAGGCCCAAAATGAAGTAGAACTTTGATCAAAGTTCAACTTCCTTTTATTTATTTTATGGAGCGGTCATTTTATTATTATTTGCACCTTCGATCATTCATCAAAGTCCTTCTCATTTGACTCAAGCACCTTCTCTCTATCTTCAGATTGCTCCTCCTTTTGATTTGAGTTCCTTCCGTTGGATTTCAAATCTTGATCGCTCAACAAACTGCTTCTCTATTGCTTCTCTTTCAACACGAAATCCTTCGCTCTTCCTTCATGCACCTTTACTTTTCTACAAAGTGCTTCTCATTTGACTTGATCTGGTTGGTTATGCTTGGATTGCAATTTTTGTTATTCTTATTGCCCACTGATGCGACATTCATGGATCGAATCATGAAAGTAATCACCTATGCATTCGCCAAGAACTCACATTAATTCAAGATTTTATACACGGATGGCATACCACGGAACGAAAAGAACAATGATTGAAATCCATGCAGGATGAACTAGATCTCAAGTCAAAGGAGAACTAGTTTGTAGAACAAGTAAAAAGGTCCATGAAGGTTGAGCGAAGGATCTCAAGTTGAAAGAGAGGCAGTTTAGAGAGCAAGTGAAGAAGTGTAAATCAAGATTTGAAATCTAACGGAAGGAACTCAAATCAAAAGATGGGAAATTTGAAAAGAGAGGAGAATGTGCTTGAGTCAAATGAGAATGACTTTGATGAAAGATTGAAGGAGCAAATAAAAATAAGGTAACCGCTCCATAAAATGAAAAAAAGAAGTAGAATTTTAAAAATTCTTGCCGAATTGTTACACGAAAAAAATAAACATTCATTAAACTAGGGTGGTTCATTATCTCGAAAGTGTAACCACTTCGTGAATGTCATTCTTCCTCGTAAAGACTTATCTCCTAACTTCAATGCTATTGTCGTCTCTTCAATATATCTGAATATATGTTGCAGCCCATTGTTTGTAATTTAAATGAACAAGATGAAAACTCCAACCCACTCATCATAGTCGCATCATCAACTTTCAACCCATCTTATACTACGAAAGAAGTGTAATTTGCTCTTGAGCATAAAACAAAGAACTTAAGATAATTCTCTAAGTTTTCTATGGAATCAAAGATCAGCTCAATGGGATGAAAGAGCTGCTAAAACAAGACAGAGACGACATCATCTACTACGGAAATAACACCGATTAATTTGGTTCTTTTTATTCCATAAAAGGGTAGCTGGTACACTAAAGCTACGCAAGGTCCGAGAAGGGGTCTAATTGTTGTGAAGGGTAAACATATTAGAATCACATCAATTTAGCATAAAAATTGACAGGTTAGAACTCCAAGAACATAGGGAGAATAGAGAAATAATGTGATAGGAAAAAAAGGAACCTGTTGCAAGGAGTATTAGGGGTTGGAATATGGGTAAGATCATTTGATAAGGAATGGAGATGATGGCATGAAGTTCGAGCATCGACCCAACCAGATTGAGACCCATGGATTAAGTCGTAATCTTCTTCCGATAAACCACCTTCCTGAGTTATCGATCATGGCACAATAAGTATAAGTAGATATTCTGTTACTGAAAATTTAGAAAAAGTACGTACCGGTTGAGAAGAAGATGAAGCCATGAACCGTAGAAGCTCGCTAAAAATGCTATAAGCTTACTTTTCAATGCGCACAGGCAGAGGCGATGCGATTAAATTTTTATCCTATGCCCTCTATTTATAAATTCAGAAAATTTATGTTTTCATCCACTCTCAGCAGTTTCAATTGTACCCTTAGATGATTCGAAAAGAATCTATATATCTATGTATAAAGTAGTCGTGACTCAATTAATAATTGCTGAAATTGTAAGACCGGACGTCGTGACTCGGATTCGAACCCGAAAACTTAGAGTTCCGGGAGAAATACTTATTTGGACACAAGTATTTGAATACTAAATTTAGACACATATATACCATTGATAAAAGGTAGAAAAGAAAATAATTAAATAATATTTATTATTTAAATAGTAAAATAAAATGTATTTTTAAGTGTGAGTGTCTATATGATGTGCCAAAAAGCTTGTGACCATGTAAGACTTTCTCCATGTTCAAATACGTTGAAATCTATTTTTATTTATTTATTTGTATATGGACCGCTCAGATGCATTAGATGCACCAGGCCTATAATGGCCACGTCTCGAGGTAGGAGCGATTACAACAAACCGAAGTGGAAGGTAGGATGAGAAGGGTTAAGAGCGGCATTAGTTATATTGTCAGACATCTCGAGTGCACGAGCCTCATCCTCTTGTTAAGTCTGAACTTTAGTATCATGAGCATTTTTAGGTTATAGATGCTCATGACGATGTCCACCCGGATGCTTAGAAGGAGGATGAGGCAATCGAGTTGGATTTGTATCCTGGTGGTCCATGAGATGTGTTTGTCCTAACCCCGTAATTTGTATTTAAAAAAAAAAATCAATAATCAAGAACAAAACCAAACCAATTAAGTTTCCTCTAGTTCAGTTTAATATTTTATCTTGTTGGTTTTTTCCTGGAGTACATTGGTTTTGTCCAAACTATTATTACATCTCTCGAGGGGTGATAATATTTTGCAACACTTTGTTTTAGAAAAATAAAAATAAGGTCAAATACCTCCCGTTGTCTTTTAATTTTTTTTTTTTTTTTGCAACAAATAGTTATTTAAGTCATAAATTATTTTCACAATTATCATATTATCATCGAACTCAATTAAAAAGTATTTATGTAAACGTTTATATTAAATTGGTTGGTTGTTATGTTTATAATGTTGTTCATAAAATAATTATCACTAAAATTATGTTTGAACTTGGAAACAATAAAGAAAGAAGTCTCGTGAGCATAACTCAGTTGGTAAGGACATGCATTATTATATACAGGGGTTGGAGTTCGAACCCCAAACAATAAGGTATGTAACTAACATGCTAGATGTCATAAACATATTATTTCAAAAAGCATATTGTTGAAGTTGAATGAAAAAATATAAATATTATATTATAGGATTTAAAGAGTAATTTATTATTATAAAAAGAAAAGAAAGGATTAAAAAATAAATAAATAAAAAAGATGATATTGAGAATGGAAAACTAGGGTTGAGTTTGTAGGGTAGTATATAAGGTTAGGAAATACACAAACACAGTCTTCGTATCTGGCCATCTGCGACTGCGTTACTAATAGTTTGAGATCGCTGCCTGCCGCCGAGGAGAGGAAGAAATCATGGGTCACTCGAACGTCTGGAACTCTCACCCCAAGACCTATGGTCCTGGTTCTCGCACATGGTATGCTATGCTATCTATATTTCAAGATTCTTCGATCCGGTTTTCTTATTACATCTATTTGTTATCACTGTTTAGATTAGATTCGATTTCATTTTTAAAATTTGTTAGGATTTCCATAGCTTACTGAAAGGTGAAACCAATGCATTTTTCCATGTTTTTGTTGTTTTGTGGGATTATCTTTCTATGATTCAGCTTCTTTTCATTCCTTTTCTTGAACTTGAACATAAAATGGATTTCAACCTTAAACTATGCAATTCTTCAGTGTTATGTTATAACTATTGTCTTAAAGATGAGTATGATTTAGTTATTATTATTGTGACATTTCAACACTTCTTGATTGTTTTTACCCTGTTTTGTAGCCGTGTGTGTGGAAACTCTCATGGATTGATCAGGAAGTATGGACTCATGTGTTGCAGACAGTGCTTCCACAGCAATGCCAAGGAAATTGGTTTCATTAAGGTCAATATTTTAATGTACTTTTCTATTTGTTAGTGTAGATATCTAAATATCTGCTTGAGTTCTCATCACTTTGCCCCCCCTTTTTTGGTGTTGCAGTATCGCTGAAAAGCTGAGTCCTTCGGAGCTGCAAAATGATGCCATGATGATTTTAGTTATTGAACAACTTATAATTTTGTAGCTTTTTTTTTATTTTTTTATTCTGTCAGTTAATCAAACTTGAGTTGTTAGACTAAAAACATATTTACTTTCTACTTGTTGTGGAGTTGTTTTCCCGTTATCCATCACTAGAATTATAAATTGGATGTTGGCATTTTTGTGAATGGTTTCTATTTTATGATGTGAATGGAAATAATTTTCCTTTCATAAGCTTTTAACTGATTTGTAAACTTGAAAATGTGCCATTTGTAAAGATTAAAAAAATAGGGAGTTCTTCCAGGGTTTGGATCTGAGAGGTGATATGGAACTCTTGGAATCTAGATTTTCAGCACAGGATATTGTGTAGCCCATTGTCAGCCAATATGTGTGTGTTTGTGTGCCGCAAATTCTGGATTTTTAGAATGTCTATAGATTGATATACATATGTTTTCATACATCCGTTTGGCAGTTTCCAACCTCTCCTCTTTAACATGTTATCTGGTAGGTTACCACGACCCTGAGTGTGGGACTACTGACGACCCTTTGAGTGTGGGACTACCAAGGGCAATGTGTGGTTTATTTGTTAGGGGGAATTAAACAACACTATCTATGTTGCATTACTTCTTCCCATCCCAATATGTGTGGTTTCTTTGGTTAGAGAGCTAGACAATGTGTTGAGATCAGAGACGGGTTTGGAAGCACTGAGACCTGGTAGGCATATTGCAATATGTTACTTCTACATAGTGTTCTTGAGACTTGTTTAGGTGGGCACTGTGGGCGAGTCTTTGGTAGTATCCATTTCCGAATAAAATGTCATACTTTTAAATATATACTCCCTCTGTCCCCTTTAATATATGACATATTTAGATTTAACATAGTTTGTCCATTTTTTTTTTTATTAATTCACAAAGATAAATAATATCACGTGAGATGTTGGATTCATCTCGATGCATATTTTTAAAATATTAAATTTTCATAATTTTTCTTAAAGAATTGAAGATATCAAAGATAAAACATATGCATTGGTACGTGTTGGAGTCAATTAGGTCATCTAATACGAGACGGATGAAGTTTATTTTGTGACTTTGGAGTTAGGTCCCATAGTTTAAGTATATCTCTAATGTTTTAATACTGCATAAGGATGTTTTTGTTTCCGTATAAAATTTGAAGCTACGTTTCTACTTTTGTTGCCAATATACCGAGTGATCCTGGCCGGTACATCCATGGTTTTCACATGTCACAAACATTTATCAACGAATGAATTGCTGCTTTCTTTAATATTAAAAATGCTCTACCGTGTTAAAAATCAGATGATATTTTCATGATTAACGTTTGATTTTGCAAGTATTATGCTTAATTTTGTATCAATTGTTTAAAATCAGATTAAATTCTCAGTTTACTAATCTTCGGTGAAAATTTCCACATATTTCTTAAAAATCACAATATATGGGTAAATGATAATTTAAAAAATAATTGAAATTCAATCGGAATCACAAATTACCACATGTATGTCACATAATTTCCTACAGATTTTTAGTTTAGTGAACGACGCAATTCATTTCTCTTGGATTGAACACAAATTATAATCTGTCTCATTATAGCATTCTCACATCAGTTGAAAATAAAGACCATAACAAGTTTATATATCTATATCTTTATAATTTCTGTAAAAAATAAAATAACAAATCTATCTTTATAATAAAGTTAGGAAATATTAACTAATTTACAGGTTGAGTTTAAATAACGTAATAGTGTATCAAAAATATAAATTTACACTTGTTCTAGGTTTTTTTTTCTCTCCTGCTACTTTGATACTTAAAATAGAACCGAGTAGTCCCTAAGAACAGGTATTTCTATTAGAGATATCCAAATTTCAAGAAGCATATCAATAGAAATAGTAGTCACCCTCGATCTTTACAACATAGCAACAACAAATATTTACAATGAAGTTAAACTCAGACGCATAAAATATAAATGCCAAAATGTTAACTAGCACGTATCTAGAAATTCGCCAGTGCTTCACAAATTTAGTCTACCTTGAGATGTTCACACCAAAGATGTGAACAAAGTACACAGTAAAATATAATAAAAGAAAATTCTATTTTTCAAAATTACTATCAGGAACCAGTGAATCACGCTGCAGGATTGGGAAGGGCTTTGGGTTTTGGCTTGACTTCAATCTCATTCACACTGCGAACGTAGATAGCATCTTGGTCATGGCTGCAAAAGAAATTAACAACAGATTAGAGAGAGAGAGAGAGAGAGAGAGAGAGAGAGAGAGAACGTGTGTGTGTGTGACTTGATGGTCATGGGAGCAGGGAATACTTACGATTTAGGTCCCTCTTCAAAAGTGTAACTTGATGCAACAGCTAGGAGGCGTCCATCTCTGCTAAACGAGAGTGCAGCAATGCTACTAGGATATTTTGAATACTGCAAGGATAAATGGAAATTTAGTAATTGATGCAGTGCCATAAGAAGAATCTGATCTCTAAATGTACTTGAGGCAAATGAGAAAAACCTGGTATAGCCTCTTTTTGTTGTTTCCGTCCCATACATTAACAAAACCGTCACAACCTCCTGTGGCAAATGTACCATATCTGCATGAAAAAATGTCATGAGTGTTTTGACACTTTAATTAAGTATTAACAGAAATGTATGTGCCAGTTAGTATGTTGTTACTGCTACTAATAAATCAGTAATAATTGGGTTAGCAGCTGTTAGTTAGTTGCGACTGATAGTTGGCTGAGATTGTTAGTTTGATAAGCCGTACTCTATGGAAAGAACAATGTATTCAAGGAGTTTAGCGCCTTTTATCAATAAGATTCCTAACGATATTCAAGGTGTTTCGCACCTTTGCACACATTTTCTCATCCCCCAGATTGGTTCTTATTACTCCAACTATTACATTGTTGTACGAGTGGGAAACTCTTGTATATTCAAATTCTAACCATCTAATATCGGAATCCATTTAAGTGTAATATCACCATGTCATCTTTGGTGTTTTGAATGATATAAATCCTACAATGGTACTGATAGGATAAACATCTAAGCAAACATTTACAAGATGGTTCTAATTTCAAATAGATCCCTTGCCAATGACATTCATAATATCTCCTAGTCATTTTTGGAGTACCGAGTTGCACAACTTTCAAGATCCTATCAACATTCAGTTAGGATGCAACCAACCTTTCCCAAACAATATACTTGCAATCATTTAATCTCTAAACCAAATAGTCATGATTATCAATAACATGAATGAAAGCAACTGTCACGCACAAAAAAATTGGTACAAGCTAAGAGATTATTGCTTCCTGACTCAAGCCATTGTGGTAATTATCAGTGTCCATTCTTTGGACCCAGAGAACATAAATAGCTGATAATGAGATTTAGGTAATCCACTAAAACAACAATTTGTTTTAAATTGTAACCTTCTTTAGCATGCTAGTTAATTAAGGTGATAAGAAAATCTGATAAACAAAGAACCTGAAACACTTACATTGGGTGGAATGCCATAGCATTTACAGGATAGACAATATCCCTTCCAGCTTCAGATTTTCTATGGCACTTGAAAGCGTATCTGTGTAAAGTTTAGAACCAAAAGGCATATTAAATAGACTACATTAATGAAGTAAAAAAACAACAATTTTGAAGTGGTTAAAATGATAAACATAACGCTAAAAATCAATACTTCTTTGCCTGGCTAGCCTCAGATAGGTCAAAGAATTCCATTGCAACCCGCCCTTCAACAGAACTAAGAGCATATCCTGCAAAAAGTATGTGGAATATGAACATCAAGGCTAAGAAACTCAACACAAAAATCAGTGTCATTATTGTGCAAATAAAAATATATGAATTAGTACTACAGTTTACCTGTTCCATTTGGGTAGCAGCGTACACATCTGGTTTGATATTTCAATGAAGATTCCCTTCGTTGTTCAGGACAAGACATGTTCCTCAAGTCATAAACATTAACGTGTCTTCCAGCTGTTGCTACTACAAGCCGATGTCCAACAAGAGATAGCGAGTAAACACGTTCAGGCTGTATATATGTCCCAACTAGAGTGCGCTCTTGTCCACTTGCACCCCTAGGGTCCCAACATTTTATGGTTTTGTCCCAACTTCCAGTGATCAATTGCCCTATAATGATGGATAAGTTAAAAGTTAGCCGATTGTCAATAGTCAAACTTCCACCAAATAAGCTGAAATTCTTGTCATTTAATCGATAATGATATACAACCAAATATGTTATTGTTGTTGGTTTTAAACTTGATTCTCAAGGCACATTTTAGGAGAAGACAGATCACAAATGGCATCAGTGTCACTTAAATGAGTCATATTCTACCTCTTCCCCAAAAAAAGAGTAAGAAAGGTACCTGCGGCATAGGAGTACTCAACACAACGAACAGGAGCATCATGGTTTCCCAAAATATCCTCTTTACCGGTAGCGAAAATGAGACTATAAAATGAAATGAAATGAATTAAAAAGAAAAATGGATCTGATGAGAAGATGGAAAGGGTGAAGTGACTGACTGACTGACCGTCTGACAGTGTTATCGGCGGAGGCACTGAAACCAGAAGAGTCATCATGAAAGCAACAGTCAAGAACAGGTCCACCGTGAAGAAACTCACCTCGAAGGACATCCGCGCTTGCATCGTAAAGACGAACAGTTTTGTCCCAAGAGGATACGAGAAGATGATCACTGTGGTTTGAGAATCGAATGTTCGAGATTCCGTCTGATGGAGGGTTTGTTAACTCTCTACCGGATACCACTGCTGTTGTTGTAGCCATTGCACAACTCACTATCTAGGGTTTGCTCAAGAGGGAAATTAATTCAATTTTCTTTCAATCAAATTTTCAAACCTTTTCTCTCATTTCAGGGAAGCCGTGAGTCAGTCAGTGAGTAATGATCGCCCGACCCGACCCGGCCCGGCCCGTTTATGTGTGTCTCTCTCTCTCTCTCTTACATATTCCTATCCCTACCCCTCTTTTTTCATTCCAACCCCCTTTTAGCATCAAACTCCAAGGAAGGGATATATAGTTGGTTTCTTTCTATTCTACCATGATTTTTACAATCTAAACAATCCACTATAACTTACTCCAATTCTATTCCATCACATCACATCTCACCAATCTAAAGAATTAAGTGACACAATTTCCAAAATGTTAGACTATCATCCGTTAATTACCATTAACATTCTACTTTCAAATGAGAACACTTGAACCATTATTATGTCATAATAAAATGGGCTTAAATTTCTGGAATAAGTTTTATTTGGGCATACTTATTTTTAAAAATGATTAACTGTTCCAATAATTAGACAAAAATAAAGTTGCAGCTAAGTCCATCATTTTTCGGTTATCAAATAAAGAAGTCCAAGGGATTGATTAAACATTACAGCAAGGTTTAATATAAATTAATAATGATATTTATAATTAACGACGTATTTCTCGATATTTTATTTATATTAACAATATCATCTGATTAATTACTTGATTTACTAAAGATTTTCTCTAAAAGTTCTTCCGTTTATAGTATATATATATGCACCATTTTTAGGACCACTAGTCGAGTTGTTAGTGGCTAGCCATACCTCAATTATTCCCATCGCAAGGGTTTTATCTCTTTTTTTAAATGCATGACAACCACTGGCGCCCTTTAATTATTTGAAATGTGTATATCAGGAAATAATAAGAATATGTCCTACCATCCGTAAAAAAAAAAGTCTTAACAAGGGAAGAAGAAAACATTTATTTCCTCCGTTTTATAACGAGGGTCACTTTAACCAAAAAAAATTGTTTTAAAATGAATATCACTTTACATTTCAATACAACTTTAATTTTTTTTTCTTTAAATATCCTTAAATCCACCCATTTAATCTCTTTACCCAATAATAAAGAAAACAATCAACTAAATTTATTCTTTAAAGTAACTCCACTCATCCAAGGTTTTGACCAAAACATTTCTCCCCCATCTCCCAACGCATTAGGTTATATTTGGTTTCAATATTTGAAAACTCAAAAGTGATTTTACTTGATGATAAAATTTGTAACTTTTGTCTTCTACACTTGATTTTGGCCTTAAATTTATACTTAAATTTTACATAAATATAACCAAACTTAAATCACTTTACATTAACTCTCTTTTATTCAAAATCAATTTTACATGATTAATTTACAAAATAAATATTCTTAGTCATATGCTTAGAATTAAACACCTCTTCTCAATTCTCCCCAACTCATATGTAGTCAAAATGATGTCGTCCTCACGAGTTAGGATCCTTTTCATTTAGAATCATCTCCATTTATTCCATTTACATGGAGAAAGACAAACAAAAAATTTGAAAATTATAAAATAATTACTCTTAGTAGGATCCACTAAATGGTAGGACACATCAAATACTTTTTGTGTATCTCTCTCTTAATTGCATCTTCCATTTATTTTAAAAAATGGAGAGAGGATCCTAACTCCACACTCCCACTTCCATCAATTCCTCCCTCTAATTCTCCATACTTGAATTTCAACACATTATCCTTTCTATTTCAATTAACTTTGCAAAAACACTTTGTTCGAAGAAAAAAAACTTTGCAAAAACACTATTTGGTTTCACGAGATGGAGGTCTATAACGGACGGGTTAGATCGGGTTACATGTAGCCCGAACCTAACATTAGACTTGATCAATATTTCAAACGCGGTCATAAATATGATAAAATTTAATGAATGGTTCACTTTGATGAGTAAAATTGTTCTCTTTGCCATTAAAAAAATAAAAATTGTTTTACACTAAAATGGATTGATTTTATATTTGAAAAATACGAGACGCTAATCCAGTTGGTAAACAAATTTGGAATTTGAGGCAAACATACACATACACATTCACCATGAAATAGAAATAAAATAGGAGTAATTGTTTACTATATATTATGCTTGTATTAGTATAGTACATATTCATTTATGCTTCACTTTGTCATCTAGCACTCTCATACAACCATGTTCTGTATCTCACGCGGAAGCAGAACAGAACAACAATAAGCTTAAATTTAAGCCCCCCTCGTGCAAGTGCAAGTGCAAGTGCAATGGTTAAATTATCAGTACTATTTTAATGAGTCGTCCCATAATGCAAATTGAGTTTCATTTCATTTCAAGATGTCGTCATATGTGAATAAATATGATTGATAACTAACTCTGATTATTATGTTGCCAATGCCAATTATGAGGTGGGACCAGACCAGACCACTCTTTTTCAAGTTCTAGTCTAGACTCTAGAAAAGCACCCAACCATCCCAATTGTCTTATTACTAATGTTTTTGGAATGTTTTCCTAAATATTACATTGCCAATGCTATTGTTTAAGGAATTAATACTATCATTTTGTCTTGCTAGCTGCTTAACATTAACAAGTGAAGTGGAGGATTACTGAGTCAGAAAGTTGATTAGTCGAAATCTTAGGAAAGTGAGAGTGCAAGCTCAAAAGTTTAGATGTCACCAAGCCCTATTATTAGAATAGAAATAGATGCAGTTGTGGCAACAATTGTGCAAACAAATAAGAAAAGGAGTTTTATGTTTATAAATAAATAAATTAGTATTTTCAAATGGCATCAACTAGGAGCGCATGCCCAGCCAGTTATTTATTCACCAACTCTATTATAGTTAGAAACTTAGTTAATTCCTTTTTTTAACATTCTTAGGTAGCTATATTTAATGCTGTTATGATTTGTTTTCTATTTGTTGTTTCAGTTTCATTTTTCCTTCTGTTCTCTGCTTTGTGTGTGTGTGTATATATATATATAATATAAGATAGGTGTGTTTCCTATGTTTTAACAGTGTAATCAACATATACGGAATTCATTCATATTCATAAATTCCCCCGGGGAATTCACCCTGAGCTAGCTAATTCGTACGTGTAAACTAGTTGTACAAATTAAAATACAAGTAAAGCTAGCTATACAATATACATGGATGAAAAAATATATTGGTCTTTGGTCCAATAGCCACATATAGATATAAGGATTGATTTTAACTTCAAGTTTAACTTATGAAGCTGGCAAAAGAATCTGGTCTGATATATGAATATGTCCATCCAGCCCATCCCATCCCATCCACATGTACGTAGCTAATATGCCATATATAGTAGTATGAAAATCTAGAGTTGAAATTGAATATATTTCTGATCGATCTATATAGTTGAAGTTTGAGAGAAGAATGTAGTAGGTAGCTAGGTTTTTTGTAAGATCCCTGGACTGAAGGGGACAAAAATCCAGTTACAGATAGAAAATGCTGTCTGTTTCAATGACAGTTTGTTCAAGAATCTCACACAGACTCCTCACCACGATCTCATTTTCATTTTCAACCTCATCATATGATAATCATAATATCATAACCCCACGTCTCCCACACGCGGTTGGAATATATAATCACACCTATGTTAATATAATTATATATGATAAATTGAATAATCCATAAATAATGTTTCAGGTTTAAGTGGTCCCATACCTGAGCATATATTAAGACTTTGTCAGATGCTAATTATTGGCAATTATGTATTCAGATATTTTCTTTTCATATCCAAGGATGAAGTCACTCCCTATTATATAGTATTAGTACGTACATTCTTATTCCTATTTGTCCACTATAAATAGATGGAATACTATCAAGCACTAAAAACAAGTATAGAGATCTTCTACAATATTACATTAATATAACACTAACACTCTCTATAAGCATTCCAAAGAAATAAAATGGAACCTACTGAGCTTATTTCTCAAGAATGGAGTTCTCTTAGTGGACTCTACACTGCTGAGGAATCTGATTTTATGAACCAGTTACTTGGTAACTCCTCATTCTCACAACATCACCTCTATCAAAATTCCAATTTGGGAACTGAAACTGCATTTTGGCCCCCACAAGTTCCTAGCTCAACTTCTGATACTAGTAATCTCTTCCCCACAACAAGTTGCTTCAACAATCCACTAACCAGCTTTGACTATATTTCTATGGGGATTTCCATAGATCATTCCAAATTCACTCCATGTACAACACAATCTCATGAACAAGTTCTAGCTAACAAAAATTTGCAGGCTCGAAAAACAGAACGTGAAATACTAGTTCCTGAACCAGAAGAGGATAAAACCACAAGCACAGAAAATTCAGGAAAAAGATCTAGGAGCTCAAATGAGGTAACAAACACAAGGCCTGTGAATCTTCTAAATATTTCACTTACTACTGTTTTTTATTTCTTCTTTCCAAGTGTCAGTGATATGCATTTCCTTTTCCAGCACAGTTTATGGTTTGGATTTTGATTTTCTGAGATTCTCCGCGTCATTTGATTTTATAGGTCCCAAAGAACAAGAGGAATGTTAAATGTAGAAAGATTATTAGATGTGGTTCTATAAGCACTGAAGAGAATACAAGTCCTGGTTCTCAGTCTCAGGATCAGACCTTAAGCGGTTATTGTTCAGAGGATGAGTCCAATTCTTCTCATGAGCCACGTGGAAGGGTATCTTCAAGTTTGAGCCAGAATGATTCTACTGCTAAATTAAGTGGAAAATCAAGATCTAGTAGAGGTCCTGCTACTGATCCACAGAGCCTCTATGCAAGAGTAAGTCTTTTGTGGAATAGCAACACTTAGTTTCTCATATGCCAAATCATCTTGTGGTCTTGTTTAATGTTTGTATGAACTAATCCTTTTAGTTTTCTAGTTTCAAATTGATCATTTATGTTAGTTAATATGAACTTAGTCCTTAAGTCATATAAGATATACACTATTAGTCTATTACCCTCATGCCATCAAACTCGATTAAAAAGTGTTTATGCCGACATTAATTGTTAAGTTGGTAGGTCCAAACCCACCGCTCTCAACACTATGATTCATAGGTGTATTACTCTATCTTGGTTTGAAACAAAAATGATTGAATACTTGATTTATAATGTTGTTGATGAAATATTTATATGTAAAATTAGGATTGAATTGAGAAACAATAAGAAGAAAATGTATATAAGTAATCATGTTTGATCATGTAAGCATTTTTTAATAAAGTTGGATGGATAAATGATCAATTTGTTATTATTAACAAAACAATTAAAGGACTAACTTTCCTTAAAAAAAAGAAAAGAGTAATCTATTCACTTTTACCAATATAAAGGGTAAAAAGGAATGATCAAATCTGTTGCCTGCTGTCCATGTAATGTGAGGGATTAGTTCTTACCATGTTTTCCTTTTGTATTGTATAGAAAAGAAGAGAAAGAATAAATGAAAGGTTGAAAATCCTACAAAATCTTGTCCCCAATGGAACTAAGGTAACTTTCTTTCTCAATGACATTCACACTATTGAACAACAATTGGTCCATCTGCGAGAAATTCTGAATTTTTTTTGTTGATTAACCCTGCAAGGTGGATATCAGCACCATGCTTGAGGAAGCTGTCCAATACGTGAAGTTTTTACAGCTTCAAATTAAGGTTTGAAGATTCTCCTTTCTCTGCATTTAAATTTTAGCTCAATGCAAAGACAATTACTGATCATTTGCCTCCCTGTATGAATATGAATTTAACAGCTTCTAAGCTCTGATGACATGTGGATGTACTCTCCCATTGCTTACAATGGAATGAACATTGGACTGGAACTTGGTATTACCCCAACAAAAGAAACAAAGGATATGCATAACATAGCAATAAAAGAGAATGCAGCAGTTTAAGAGACACCAGTTCCATTTATGTGGGTTTTTTGCTGTTTTCTATTTAAATGGCATTTTTTTAAAGAGTATCTATATGGCATTTAATTCTTAGCAAATATGAAATTGATTACAAAACAAACCTTTACTTCTGAATAATGAGATATCAAATTGAGTTGGTTTCTTGACTCTTTGTACAAGCATTACGTGGAAATTATAATCAAATTACAATTTTTCATTGGATGATGTACCCATTCTACCATAATAAAATGTGAAATAAGTTTTATTTATCTTTCTATCTTCTATATATTTTTACAGTTGACAATTATATTATCTGTCATCTGCTAAAAAAAACTACATTACTCATCAACAAAATGTAGGTAGAGTTAATCATATTAAGTTGACATCAATCAAAATTATTCATTTGTTTTCTACTATACTATACATATAACATGAATAATGACACAAAAGAATGATTTTGACCGGGGGTAAGTGGTAATGAACAACTTTACCCACCATTGCTGATATGTAAATAAGAATTTGCCTAAAATTAAAATAAAAACTAGAAATAGTTGCCTTTGACAAAATACAGCTTGCGTTTGGGTAAAAACGATAAGAAGAATTTATCTTATTTGTTTCCGCTTAAAAGGAAAAAAAGCAAGGCTTCCAATCTTCCATCCACTTTTCAAAACAAGTAAACAACCCCATCTACTGTTGAAAATGATCAACTATCCATTGCCACATAAACTTTATACATTATTGGCTAAAATTTATCAACTACCCATAACCATATTTAGATTCTTTTGATAGACAAAACATTATACACCATTGGTATCTTTTAATGTATCCATTGAAGTTGGATCTCATTGTGATCCTTCTATATAACAACTTTTATGTGTGACAGTTGTCTTTGGATAGTTAGTAAAAAATACATAAACATATGTTTAATCTTGGAATAAGAAGATACATCCCTTGTGCTCGTATAACTATTACGGAGTAATAAAAACCAGAAGACAATTCGGTTGTCCTTATGTGTTTAATGCATAATTATGGTTAGTGCTGCATATTTTGTGTAGAACTGAATCTGATATATAATACAGACGTACTAATGCATGGCAACTCGCATCCTAAATACAAATTCACGCAACATCCAGAATAAGAGTGAAAAAAGCACGGACACCCAACAGAGCAGTGAAATAATATCAAGATGTTTTCTGAACTACAACACCATAAGTTACAACATTGTGCGTGGAAGATTACATATGGTAAACAGAAATCCAGTGAAATACATCTGACCTTCCAAGAGCATTCTAAATTTCTAATTGGCAATATTTTATTGTCTATATATTAGAGTACTAAATAAAAGGCTCAGAATTCTAAATGGCTCAAAGAGGGCACGGGAGACGCCACATCCATGCTACACGCCATGAAATCCCACGAGACTGAACTGTTTTTTTTTTTCTTTCAAGCTCTTTGATGATTGACATGATTTGGAACTTCTGCTTGGCTGTCCAAGGGCATATATTGTGCCATGATTGCTCTGATTTCAGAATCCATGTATTGCTGCAAAACCACCAACAAAATACCCAATAAATTTGTTATTTCATTTATATGCTATTAAATACAACAAAGTAAGCAAGTCATGGGAAACTCGATATGCTATAATGCTATAGAAATTCATCAATTGGCATCCAATAACATCAACAAACTGAGAGAATGCAGCAGAGCTTACCCTAATTCTATATTTGTACACAAGGAATCCCCCTCCAGCAATCATACCCAAGCCAATCAAAATGACCCAAAAAGCAGCCCAGGTAGATTTCACCTGACTGGCAGTTTTACCTGTAGATTATACAGTAGGAGACATCAAAACAAGCATTACAACACGAACATCCTCCCAAAAAGAAAAGAAAAAAACATGTAAATGTAAGTGCAAGTAAAAAAGTCTATTGTATACAACTCACTTATACAGGTATCATGGTCCTTGATATACAGAAGATCTCCACTACAACTGCAGTCATAGCTGCCCCAAGTATTTTTGCAGCTACATTCAGGGCACTGACAAGCTTTCTTCTCTTTGCATTCATCAATGTCTGTTAAGATGAAACATAAGTAGTTCAACTTATACATTCACTAGGTATCATCAAGTTCACGATGCTTGTTCAACCCATGGACTAAAAAGAATCTGCAGCTACTTGAGTGGTGATAGTAAGTTCAATCACAGTTTATCCAAGTATAGAAGCCAATGTTTCACTTACTGAGATTTCAGTAACTCCAGTGAAACAAACAGAGAGGACATAACATATTTTGGACAAAAGAGAGAGAGGAAGACAATTTTGACCCAGATTCAAGCATGACTTACTAACTTAAAATGTACAGCAGTAAACCATGGATTCTATTGGTATTTGGTAATATTTCACAAATATTTATAGCAGACAATAAGACATTCAAGAATGAACGTTCAGTCATAATTGATAAAAATATTAAAAAGGAAATGAGGATTCTATTCATGGTGTACAGTATATACTATGCTGATCTTATACTCAGAAAGCTACACAGCAGAAGAAAATAGTAACATAAAAAAAAAAAAATAACATAAGCATCCCTCACCTTCACAATTTTTTACACCATCGCCTTTAAACCCTGTGGGACACTGGCATTTAACTCCTCCATCATCCTGTTTTCACAACAATATGTGTAGTAATTCAGTCTCTAATTTGGGATTAACAAGCCAATAAAACTTCAAACATTTAAACGAAAATTTATTGTTGATAAAATGAACTGAATAAAGTTTGGCCAATAAATTTAATAGTTACTAACCAAACAAGCAGAAAATGCATGTCCGTTCCGGGCATCATGCCAACAGCCTCCATTGTTGATCTTGCAACGCCCAGGTCCACCGACTGCAAACACAGAAGAAACTAGTTACACACAACTACGAGTGCACGTGGGGAAAAAATAATCACAGATGTCCCTCAGCTAAAGGATCATGATTACACCCTGCTATGCACATCACAGCATAGAAGTGAAGGCAATAAACATGGTACAGAAATAGCAAACCCTTTTAGAAATCAATTTTGAGTGCATAAAGGTAAAGCTTAAAGCCATTTCACCTTCACAAGTTGTATAACCGTCTCCTTTGAATTGCACACCATCAACCAAGGGGCATTCACATACTCGCCCACGGAATGTATCCTAACAGATATTTAACATTGTAAGAACATAGGAATTATAAATCAGCATCACCCTGTTATTAGATAGTCTGTTTTCATGAAGATAAATACCTTGCATGCACTGATATTAGCTGTTTTATCCTGCCAACAACCACCGTTGTTTGTCAAGCACTCGTTTGTTTCCACATCTGCACAGGAAATCAGAAGAATGAGGTCTAAAAACAAGTCTACATCGCATATTTCCCTTGTACCAAAGGTAAGTAAACATTTACCGTTGCTCAAACAAACAGCTGGGTCAGTAGTTTCCTCAAATCCAGAACAAATAGCCTTTAAAACGGCACCTTTCTCCAGTTTACCACGATATTGTCTGTTATTGACAACAAGAGTGGGCAATATGGTAACATCACCGCGTGATCCCTTCCCAATCTACAAAACCAGTTTCATAAAAAAATCTACACATAAATATAATGTTACAATGAAATAAATGATAACATAAACTAAAAGCAATTATAAAGGACGTTACTTGGGCATCTTGCTCTTCTTTCAAAATGGAATTTTCAGTATCGGCATCAGGATCTCCCATGCACTTGTCAATCTTTCCAATGTCAAGACCTGCAGATATTTAATAAACATAATAAGCATATGGGCATTAGATATTTAACAAAGTCATTATCAACCAACGACTGCAAGAAAACCTAATAAGCATAATGATTCACTCACCAAGAGATTTAATGATGGCATTTGCACATTCTTTGTTGTACTTTTTCTCCTTCATCGGGCATCTAATTTGAAAATCAGTGACATAGTCCCACCACACCCAAGGCTTTTCGGTTTCTTTTGCCACCTTGAAAACACATAGCTGCCTCAAATTTTCAACAACCACATCTTTCCCATCATAGCCTGTGCTGAAGTCCTGCTCAGGATCGGGAGCACAGTACCTTCCATGGTTTATGCATTGAGACTTACACTGTTTACTCAATGTAAACGCATGAGGACAGTACCATGTTATATAATGGGGTGTAAACTGAGTGTAACCTCCTTTCTCTAAGATCTGCGCTGCACCCTTGAAATCCTTCAAAAACTCAATCAACATATCACATTTAACTCCACACTCATCATTACTATTGGTCCACAACTCATACTCGACACGATCGTCAGGATGAGGAACAGCCTCTCGCCAGTCAAGATTAACATTGACCATATCCCCACCACTGATAGCATCTTTCAACTTTTGACCAAAACTTTTTCCAATAAGAGCAGAGGGTATTGTAATGTTCTCAATATATTTAGCAGATGAGCCATCCTCTTCGGGTGTGTCCATAGTAATCAAGGGCTCCTCAATATCATCGGCAACGAGTACCGCAGAAGCTCCAGCCTTCTGAGCATTCCAAACCTTCAAGGCAAAGAAACAATCTGCAAAAGAACACAAAGTAAGTAAGCACAGAGAGTGAAGAGCCATTTTGATCCTCAATGATATAATGAGGGACTAATTTGTCTTGAGTATAAAAATAGCATATGGTATTAATTTATGTGAGATACTAAATTGGGATAAGGGATGAAATATCTAGGTTTTGATTTAGAAATGAAGGTAAAATATGAAGCATGCAAATGAAATGAAAGAAATAATGAATTGTAACGAACTAACAAAAAAAGA
This sequence comes from Medicago arabica, assembly GCA_946800305.1. NCBI lineage: Eukaryota > Viridiplantae > Streptophyta > Magnoliopsida > Fabales > Fabaceae > Medicago > Medicago arabica. The sequence continues at coordinate 58,332,525 of OX326970.1, read as the reverse complement.
AAGAAAGAAAGTGAGTAAGTAACTAACTTCCACGATCAAGGAGAAGGATGGTAGGAAGAGCACCGGGTTTGGATTTGAAAGAAGAATCATCAAAATCTTTACAACCCTTATTGTTATCTTTAGGATAAACAACGTTACCAGCCATGCTACCACCGTATTGAGGAATCCCAAAGTTACCGATCGCACTGTCGTGTTTTCCTTTTATTTTATCAGGTGAAGTCACCGACAAGCTGTTCTTCTCCACCACGAACCTCGCCGTTGACATCCCAGTCAACATAAACTCAGCTAACATAAACACTGACAACCGCCACAAAAACTTCATCCTTCTGATGGGTCTCGACTCGATCGGTTAATTGAAAATATATATTAATTAATTGTAGTTCGTCGTGCTTGCTTGCTTGCTTGTTGATGCTGTTGCTGCAACAACACAACAAGTCCTTCTTTCTCTCTCTCTCTGATTGATCTCTCTATATATATCTATATCTCTCTACTGATCTCAAAACAAAATAATTAGGGAGTCTACCGAGGGTCTGGGTTGTGAGACTTTAGTTCCTTCCTCCTCCGCCACGCTAAACTCGTGATTAACTTCTTTTATTTTATTTTATTTTATTTTATGGAAGATGTTAACGAGTGAAATCAGGGCACTTTTAAAGGTCTTAAATCATAATTTTTTTAAATATTTTTTGAAAGAAAATGGTAATTTTTTATAAAAATTTGTATGTTTAATGCATTAGAAATTTGATTATTTTACCTAATTTAGAATATTTAACAAGATCTTTATTATATTTTCTTAAAAAACAAGATATTCATTTTATTTATATATTATTTCATCCGTCTTATGTTACGTGTTGAGTGTTACACAATTGTTAAAAAATGGAGATTGTTAACCAATGCTTCAAGAACATTGGTTAAACATTCAAAACAAGTAATTTTTGATAAAAAATAACATCTTATATTTTTAAGATAATATTTTTATTTGTATATTTCTTAACCAATTTAAATACATGACATCTAATTTGATATGGACAGAGTATAAAACTATAAATTCACCTCTCTTTAAATGAATAACTAAAGAATTCAAAACTTCAATCCCTAAATATCTATGTTAGTATATATTATATATTAAGAGAACTAGCAACAAACTTGTGATAAGCACGGACCCGTGCTCCGTACGGGATGGACGTCGAAGTAGGGGTTATATGTCAAAGCGAATTGCAATGTTATATGCATTGAGAGGAAAAAAATTAACGATAAAGATGACATTAATGATAAAAAGGAAAATTACATTGACATTCTTTGATATTTTCTTAAACATAACAAGCACACCTTTTATCCAATTTTAGTTCAGTAACCTTCTAAATACACAATTTAATTTCAATCATATTGGTTTGATATACCTTGTTTATGTTTTCTCTTTTGGGAATAAGTTGAATGAGGTTGTTTTCTCGCAATGGAGAAACAATAACAATTAGTTTTACCAACAAATAGAATCAACATCGACAATTAAAAAAGAGATTAAAAGAGAATATATATAGATGGATCGATGAACAAATGTGGTTGACAGATGAAAAGGAAATAATATTCGATATATATGCTTTATTAAATTAGATTTTAAAAATTAAACTACATTGACAAAGGAACAGTGAGTGTGGTCTCTTCAGTTTGGAAAAATCACCAAAGTCCTAAGTTTGGTTGGAGACTAACTTATCTCTACGCTGTTGGATTTTAAGAAATCTTCTTTGATGCTATGTTTCTTAAATAATAGACGGGATACTTGCAACGTTCCAATTAGACAAATGAACATAATAATCACTTATATATATATATATACACATATATATATAGAGAGAGAGAGAGGGTGTATCAAATGAGAGAAGTGTTTATTGTGAGAGATGATAGGAGCTTTTATTAAACATTGGATCAAAATGGAGGGCTGAGATTAAATTGTATGGTTTAAATCACTCACGTGAGTGCTCTTTTCCAAAATCAGATCTCCTTCACCTTTTTTCCCCTACTTTTCATTTGGAACAACCGTTCAACTCCAGCACCAAAATGAATGCTTTGATTCAGATTTGTTGTTTGAAATACAACACATATTTTTTTTCTTCTTTTTTGTTTTTTTATTCACATACATTAATCTCTTGGTTACCAAATTCGTTGTGCTGGCTCTTCAACATCTCTTATTTATAAATGTTAACCCGAACGCAATATTAACCTTAGATTTAACCTAATTTTATCGCCTGAATTTACTATATTAACCCTAGATTTAATTTAATCAAAATGTTAATCTCTTACTTATCTCTTATTTATAAATGTTAACCCGAACGCAATATTAACCCTAGATTCAACTTAATTTTATCGCCTGATTTCACTATATTATTTGTAGATTTAATTTAATCAAAATGTTAATCTCTTACTTATCTCTTATTTATAAATGTTAACCCGAACGCAATATTAACCCTAGATTTAACCTAATTTTATCGCCTGATTTTACTATATTAACCCTAGATTTAATTTAAATAAAATGTTAATCTCTTACTTATCTCTTATTTATAAATGTTAACCCGAACGCAATATTAACCCTAGATTTAACCTAATTTTATCGCCTGATTTTACTATATTAACCCTAGATTTAATTTAAATAAAATGTTAATCTCTTACTTATCTCTTATTTATAAATGTTAACCCGAACGCAATATTAACCCTAGATTTAACTTAATTCTATCGCCTGATTTCACTATATTAATCGTAGATTTAATTTAATCAAAATGTTAATCTCTTACTTATCTCTTATTTCTAAATGTTAACCCGAACGCAATATTAACCTTAGATTTAACCTAATTCTATCGCCTGATTTTACTATATTAATCCTAGATTTAATTTAATCAAATTGTAAATCTTATACTTATAAATGTTTACCTGTCTCGCTATACTTAACCTAATTTTAACCTAATTTTATGAAATATTATACGACAATCATGACATTCATCTAAACTATTTTGTTATCTATTACCGTCAAATATTACATTCGATATGACCCGTGCGTTAGCACGGGTCTATGGTCTAGTTCCTTTAACAGACCCATACATAGATCATTGATGAAGAAAAAACAGCTAAAATTAAAAGGGACTGATTAATCTCTATTAAGAAAAAAATCTGTGACCCATTAATCACCACAAATTAAATGATTCATTCTCCCATGAATTATTAATGAAGAAAAGAAATGGCAACTATAACACCAGGCGAGAGAGAAGACGCGCAGGATGAAGCTGCTGAGAAACTAGGCTGCAGTTATTAAAATTAGATCCTATGATAAGGATTGATCTAAGGGCTATGATTTAATCCTCTCAGCTCTTACATTAAAAGCCCTATCATCACTTGATACTCTCTCTCTCTCTCTCTCTCTCTCTCTATATATATATATATATATATATATATATATATATATATATATATATATATATATATATATAGGATGTATACTATGAGAATGGTGAGAATGATCATCGACCATTATAAATAGATGGTTAAGATTAGAAATACACATATGCACCTCACCTTATTATATCAATTATCATAAACTCATTTCCTTTTCCGTGTAAACTATTTTGTTATCTATTACCGTCAAATATTACATTCGATATGACCCGTGCGTTAGCACGGGTCTATGGTCTAGTTCCTTTAACAGACCCATACATAAATCATTGATGAAGAAAAAACAGCTAAAATTAAAAGGGACTGATTAATCTCTATTAAGAAAAAAATCTGCGACCCATTAATCACCACAAATTAAATGATTAATTCTCCCATGAATTATTGATGAAGAAAAGAAATGGCAACTATAACACCAGGCGAGAGAGAAGACGCGCAGGATGAAGCTGCTGAGAAATTAGGCTGCAGTTATTAAAATTAGATCATATGATAAGGATTGATCTAAGGGCTATGATTTAATCCTCTCAGCTCTTACATTAAAAGCCCTATCATCACTTGATACACCCTCTCTCTCTCTCTATATATATATATATATAGGATCTATACTATGAGAATGAATAACTTATATGAGAATGGTGAGAATGATCATCGACCATTATAAATAGATGGTTGAGATTAGAAATACACATATGCACCTCACCTTATTATATCAATTATCATAAACTCATTTCCTTTTTCATCTTCTTCTCCCCCACAATCATCACTCCATAAATATGATTTAATCTATAAATTTCATTTCCTTTATCATCGTCTCTCTCTCATCTGAAGATTTAAAACTCTCCTCTTTTTTTTTTCTTTCTAAAATCTTTATCAAAACCTAAAATGGCAAGAACTAAGAAGAGTTGAACATACCAGCACCGTTTTTATTTTTTCCAACATTTTGAAAAAAACATCGTGTAACCTTTGTTATTCCGCAAACACAAAATCCCTATACTGAAATTGAAGATTAAAAGATAATTTGCAGAACAAATTAGATTGAAATCGGAAAAAAAAATATCAAAATTAAATCCTAAATCAGATGGATAGAGAACGACGAAGAAAGTGTAAAAATTTCAACCACAAAAAAAAGATGGAAAGAACATAAACGAAGAAGAAGAAGAAAGGGATAGGAACAAAGAAGAAGAGAGTCAAGAGCGAGAGAGATGAAGAGGAACCAGAAGAAGGAGAAGCCTGAAAAACTAGAAATTCTGATTGTGGGAAGAAGAAGATTAAAAAGGAAATAAGTTTATGAGAATTGATACAATAAAGTGAGGTGCATATGTATGTTTTTAATCTCAAATATCTATTTATAATCTAATGGTTGATGATCATTCTCACCATTCTCATATAAGTTATTCATTCTCATAGTATACATCCTCATTGTGTGTGTGGTGTGTGTGTGTGTGTATATATATATATATATATGGTTAAATTGCATTTTTGATCCCTTAGCTATTTAGGTAGTATCGCTTTGGTCCCTTAATTAAAATTCGATTTATTTTGGTCCCCTAACTTCTCTCTGTTACACATTTTGGTCATCTCTGTTAGTTTTAATTCAAAAACGTTAGGTTTCCTTCATCTTCTTCTCCTTTTTTTCATCTTCATATAATCTCCATCAACCTTCAACAACAAGAATCCCAGAAAAATCTAGCAGAAAATGAAACCATTGTGCTGACGTAATGGCTAATATAGGACTCTCTTTGAACTCTTGTATAGTTTTGTTAGATTTTCCCTCGTTTATTAGAGAACCTTCTGTGAAGAATCTTATGGGAATTCCTAAGTGCGGATTTTGTCTAGTTTGGGGAGGTCTTGGCCTAGCCCCCCTCCTTTTTTTTTTGTTCTCTCTCTTATCTACGTTACGTTTTGAGGTTGTATCTGTTTGTTACTCCTCTTTTTTTTGGGGAAAAATGGGTATAAAAAATGGTTGAAAATTAAGGGAGTTCATACTCGTATAGAGAAGTTAATTGCTAAAAAAATGGAATCAACAAAGCTTAAATTGTGTTAAACTATAACAGAAAAGCTTGTCATTTTCATAATTAAATAAGGGAGATTAATGGTTTGTTAGTAAAATAGAGGGGGTGCTTGTGTTATTTAAGAAGGCTTTAAGGGAAGTTAGTGTAATTTCTCCATGATTTTTTTTTAAAAGATTAATTTGCTCATGATAAAATCATTGAAATAGTTTTTATTAAATGTTATAAAGTGGTAGAAAATAAAAGTAAAAATATTATAAATAATCACGATCTCGTTGATGATAAAAATCTTGTTATGAGTCTTGTGTGTGAATTGTACAACTATAGTATTTAATGACTCATTAATAATTTATCCAACTATTGAGAATATATTGTTTTAAACTCTTGAGATAATTATAAGTTGAATTATAGGAAAATTTGTTCTAATAGGGATTGAAATTAAGTTTGTTTATTCTTTTGAAAAAAGATTAAGTTAGTATGTTTTATCGAGTGAGTTTATTTTGATTTGAGAAAAATATGGGGAGGTTGAAGTAAAAGACACAAAAAGATTTAATTTTGATGACGTGTCAAAAAATTAAGAAGGAGTAAGATTGTATTTTTAGTAGACACTAAGTTTCATAATTAGATAATAGATAGAAGATACATGGTTTCAAACCGTCTTTTTTACTCTCTTTTTTTTGTAGGAACCTTTTAAGCAAAATTATCTATAAAATTTGATATTAATTGTTTATGATATTCAAAAAGTTAATATATTAAATTATATTTGTTATATTATTGGTATCATTCAAAAAATAAGTATAGTTTGTTAAAATATTTAAATACAAAATATATACTCATATTTTTAATCAAAAACAAAATTTTCTATAATTAATTTTTTTTAAGAAAATTTAATAAGAGATTAGCAGAAATACGGGCACTATCGTGCCCGTCTTTCCGCCTTTTCTACTGTGCTAACGCATGTGATAATTTTCTTAAGTTTGTTTGTATAATTTTTACTAAAATTTTAAAATATTAATGGAAATTATTGATATATTGATTTATAAACAAAATATTGTCAAGACATATAACAATATTATTTTTGAACTCAACGTATTTTAGTTTGTCTGCATATAAAATTAAGATAAAATAATGATCATTTATTGTTTATTCTAATAGTAATTAACATCATAACATAAATGTATAAATGACATGTTACGTAAAAGAAACATTGATTTGATTACGATAAAAGAATATCTTTAAAAACTACATTTTTTCGCGTAAAGTCTTCATCTTCTCCTTCTATTTTTCCTTCTTTAATGAGAATTTTTGTTGAATTTTGAGAATCTTTCTTAATAGAGCTACATATAACTGACCATGGCTGAAAACATGTCATGAAAGATAGATTCCGAAATTTAGAATGATCCGCCCTTGTGAGTTATTTATGGTAATAGCAAAACTTAGTCCAACAGAAAACTATTTTCTACTAAAAACAAAGGGAATGGAAGTTCTGAACTCGCATTTGTCCACATTCTTAAATAAACCACAACATAACTGTAACACCCCGTTCTCCCAACAGTATTAATTAACAAATTAAATCAGAGTTTTTCACCAAAAACGGAATGCTACATTTTCCTTCAAATAAAATCTCCAAATTAACGGATGAATAAATATTCTCCAATAAAATAGTCAATAATAATTAACTTCAAAACTTCGCAGCGGAATTAATTTAAAGCAACTAAATAAGCTTTGGCACGCAGGCCTCGTCAAAAGTTTCGTAAATCAAAATTAATACGTAAGGAAAGAGAAAACAAGCAACAAATTCCCGTCCCGTTACGTATCAGAGCCCTAAGACACTTGAGCCGACATCTCTACTAATCTTCGTTACCTGCACTTGCCCACGAGGCGGCAATTCCAGCAGAAGGGGTGAGATTCACAAACAACAATAGATAACATAATTCATCAATTAAATGCAGCAACAACAATAAGCAATAAGCAACTGTCAGTTTATATTTTAAACAATCCAACAACATCATTAACTACGACACCGACGACTCAACCAACGACGACGACAACAACAACAACAACAATGATGCGACTAATGCAAATGCATGTGGTACCATTTTACGCGCGTTGAATGCTAAGCATTCCGGGGCATGAGCCCCCAACGGTTGAATGAAATAACATTCCAGGGCATAAGCCCTCAACGATTGAGTGTAAACACTCCAGGGCATCAGCCCTCAACAATGGTATGAGTATGAAATGGACTCAATGGTGTATATCTACATACAACCCAACGACAGCAACAACAACTACTATATGCATAATCAGCTATGGCATAAGACTCCAATTCAATTGATAGGACACAACAAAGGGCACAACAAAGCCACACAACAAAAATCCAACAATTAGGTAACCTACAGCATTACTCGCCGTGGCGAGCTACCTTACTCGCCGTGGCGAGTTCACAAAATTGAGCTCCTCGCCGTGGCGAGTTGGGGGCGAGCTCAAGGCGAGCAAAAGTGGTTGCTCTCGGCATTTTTGACATTTTTCACCTAAAATCTTCATTTTTAAGTTCCCAAAACCCAAATTTAATTCTGTAAAAAGGTGCCATTCATCCCTAAACATATTAAGGCACTCAAATTGATATAAAAATCTGCCCAAAAACCTCATTAAGACAATTAACAACTTTTTAATTAAGCAACTCGCCATGGCGAGTGCATCTGCTCGCTGTGGCGAGCTACCGGTGTTTCACTGCTCGCCTCGCGAGTGGGACTGCTCGCTGTGGCGAGCTACACAGGCACTGCTCGCCTGGCGAGCGGGTTTACTCGCCGTTGCGAGCGGCGATAGGCAGAACTACGAACTGTACGAACAGACTTCTACTTTTCAACCCTAAACCCCAAATTAAACACCTAAAGGCTCAATTTTGATGAATTTCATCATCCCTATGCATTCTAACATCAGAACAGCATTAAACAACAACAATTACATGAATTAATCAAGTTATTAACATCAATTCATCATTAACTTAATTCAATTCATTAACCCTGACAACTCTACATTCATCAACGAATTAAGAACCTAAAGTTGAGAGTTAGTCTCACCCTTACCTTAGATTATCTTCCTGAATTAAAAGCAGCGTTCTTCTCTCCTCTTGCTTCTTCTCTCTTCTTCTAGGTTTTTCCCCCTTTTCTTGTTTTCTCACTGTTTCTACGTGAAAATGGTTCTGACTCTTTCTTCCCTTATTAATTCCTATTAACTTCTCCTTAATTCTAATTAACTCCTATTAAATTATTAAATAATTCATTTTAATCCCCAACCTTCTAATAATTATAATTCTTGCCTATTTTAATTAAATAATCAAAATAACTATATAATAAAATATATAACACACCAAAAATCGACATAATTTATTTAAAATCACATAAACTTACTAAAATCAATTGAAATAAAATAATCGACAACTAGGGCGTTACAACTCTCCCCCACTTAAAGAATTTCGTCCTCGAAATATTACCTCAAGCAAACAACTCAGGATAAGACTCTAGCATCTTACTCTCCAGCTCCCAAGTCAAGCTTTCACCAGTTACTCCACCCCAAACAACTCTCACCAGAGGTATCTCCTTGCCTCTCAACTTCTTCACCTTACGATCATCAATCCTCAACGGTAAGGTTTCTACCGTAAGGTTGTCTCTAACTTGCACGTCATCCCTTGGTATAACATGCGAAGGATCCACTACATACTTCCGCAACTGCGACACATGGAACACATCATGCAGATTTGAAAGATGTGGTGGCAACCCTATTCGATATGCCACTGGCCCAATCCTCTCCGATATCTGATAAGGACCAATAAACTTCGGAGTCAACTTCTTCGACTTCAACGCACGACCTACACCTGTCATGGGAGTGACTCTCAAGAACACATGATCACCCTCTTGAAACTCAAGTTCCTTTCTACGCTTGTCATGGTAACTCTTTTGCCGACTCTGCGACGCTTTCATCTGCTCTCTTATCAACTTGACCTTCTCTGTAGTCTGCTGGACTAATTCCGGTCCCAACACTATACTTTCTCCCGATTCAAACCAACACAACGGAGTTCTACACCTCCGACCATACAAAGCTTCAAATGGTGCCATACCAATACTCGAATGGTAACTGTTGTTGTATGTGAACTCAATCAACGGTAGATGACTATCCCAAGCTCCACCTTGCTCAAGTACACATACTCTGAGCAAATCTTCCAACGACTGAATCGTCCTCTCCGACTGACCATCTGTTTGAGGATGATAAGCCGAACTCAACTTCAACTTAGAACCCAAAGCCTCCTGCAAACTCTTCCAAAACCTTGAAGTAAACCTCGGATCTCTATCCGACACAATGCTTGATGGAACACCATGCAACTTCACAATATTATGAATATAAATCTCTGCCAACTGAGCTACTGGATAATTGATATTGATCGGAATAAAATGTGCTGACTTGGTTAACCTGTCAACAACTACCCAAATGGCATCATGCCCCTTCGGAGTATTCGGTAAGCTCGTTACAAAATCCATGGATATGCTATCCCACTTCCACTCTGGTACATCTAGTGGTGTCAACAATCCTGCAGGCTTCTGATGTTCAACTTTAGATTTCTGACAAGTTAAACATGCATAAACAAATTGCGCGACATCTCGCTTCAACCCAGACCACCAAAATAACTTCTTCAAGTCGTGGTACATCTTTGTAGCTCCCGGATGAATACTTAAGCTACTCCTGTGACTTTCTTCCAAAATCATCTTTTTCAACTCGTCGTTATCAGGAATACAAATTCTGCCTCGGAATCTTAACACACCCTGATCATCAACCTGGAAATCACTATCTTCCGCTTCATTACTAGCAACCATCAAGTCTACAAACTTAACATCAGCTTCTTGCGCTTCCTTGATACTGTTCAAGAATTCATTATTGATCTTCAACATACCCAACTGCACGCTCTGAGGTGCCAATTCACATACTAAGCTCAAGTCTCTAAATTGCTCAAGTAACTCGAACTCTTTTATCATCATAGCAGACATGTGCAACGTCTTTCTGCTCAAGGCATCTGCGACAACATTGGCTTTACCCGAATGGTAATTCAAACTAAAATCATAGTCCTTTAACAATTCGAGCCATCTTCTCTGCCTCATATTCAACTCTTTCTAATCAAACAAATATTTCAAACTCTTATGATCACTGAACACCTCAAATCTGGAACCGTACAAATAATGCCTCCAAATTTTTAACACAAAAACTACAGCAGCCAACTCTAAATCATGTGTAGGATAGTTCTTCTCATGTATCCTCAATTGTCTCGAAGCATAAGCTACCACCTTACCATCCTGCATAAGTACACCACCTAAGCCCAACTTGGACGCATCACAATAAACAACAAAAGGTTCATCTGGCTTCGGTAAAATCAAAATCGGAGCAGTCGTCAACCGTTGCTTCAACTCATTGAAACTATTCTCACACTTAGCATCCCACACAAAAACTTTACCCTTACAGGTCAACTGTGTCAAAGGAAGTGCCAACTTCGAAAATCCTTCAATAAATCTTCGATAATAACCTGCTAAGCCCAGAAAACTTCTAATCTCTGTAACGGACCTCGGAGTCTCCCATTGCGATACCGCTTCAACTTTCGACGGGTCAACCGTAATACCACTACCAGAAATAATGTGGCCAAGAAAACTCACTTCACTTAACCAGAACTCACATTTGGATAACTTGGCATACAACTTCTTTTCTCTCAACACTTGCAAAACAATCTTCAAATGCTCTGCATGCTCTTCTTCAGTCTTAGAATAAATCAGAATATCATCAATAAAAACAACAACAAATCTGTCCAGAAAGTCATGGAAAATTCTGTTCATATACTCCATAAATACACCAGGTGCATTAGTAACACCGAACGGCATCACCTTATACTCATAGTGACCATAACGCGTTCTGAACGCCGTCTTCTGCATATCTTCATCCTTCACCTTGATCTGATGGTAACCTGACCTCAAATCGATTTTACTAAACACACGGGCACCCACTAGCTGATCCATCAAGTCATCAATTCTCGGAAGTGGATACCTATTCTTTATCGTCACTTTATTCAGCTGACGGTAATCTATACACAGCCTCATGCTACCATCTTTCTTCTTAACCAATAACACTGGCGCTCCCCAAGGTGAAACACTTGGTCTTACAAACTTCTTATCAAGCAGGTCTTCCAACTGCTTCTTCAACTCTGCCAACTCAGCTGCTGACATACGGTAAGGAGCCATCGACACAGACTTCGTACCCGGAACAAGATCAATTGAAAATTCAACTTCCCTTTCTGGCGGCACATCGGGAATCTCATCAGGAAAAACTTCTGGAAATTCATTCACGACTGGTAGGCAATCAATCACTGCTTGATTCTCTACTGACAAATATGCTAACAAGGAAAACATCATAATTCCGTCACGCTCAATCTGCTTCAACTGCTTAATACTCAAGAAATCAACTTCACTCTCTTCTTCAGCGGAAGAGAAACGTACTGTCTTACTAAAACAATTTATGAGGACATGGTTATACTCTAACCAGTTCATCCCAAGGATTACATCCATACCCGTCAACGGTAAACATACGAGATCAACTTCAAAATTTCTACCAAATACAGACAGTGGACAACTTAAACAAACAAGAGTAGTAGTCACTGAACCCTTAGCTGGAGTTTCAACAATCATTTCTCCATCCATATTAGACATGGTAAGTCCCAACTTAGAAGCACAACTAACAGCAATAAAACAATGCGTAGCACCAGTATCTATAATAGCAATTAAAGGAGTATCATCAAAATAACAAGTACCTCGAATTAGTCGATCCTCATTGTCCGTCTGTGTACCAGACAATGCAAACACTTTCCCTCCAAGCTGAGCCTTCTTAGGCTTCTTGCACTGAGAACTAAGATGACCCTCTTCATCACAATTAAAACAGACAATATCACCACGTTTGCATTCAGCTATTGTATAATTTTTACTAAAATTTTAAAATATTAATGGAAATTATTGATATATTGATTTATAAACAAAATATTGTCAAGACATATAACAATATTATTTTTGAACTCAACGTATTTTAGTTTGTCTGCATATAAAATTAAGATAAAATAATGATCATTTATTGTTTATTCTAATAGTAATTAACATCATAACATAAATGTATAAATGACATGTTACGTAAAAGAAACATTGATTTGATTACGATAAAAGAATATCTTTAAAAACTACATTTTTTCGCGTAAAGTCTTCATCTTCTCCTTCTATTTTTCCTTCTTTAATGAGAATTTTTGTTGAATTTTGAGAATCTTTCTTAATAGAGCTACATATAACTGACCATGGCTGAAAACATGTCATGAAAGATAGATTCCGAAATTTAGAATGATCCGCCCTTGTGAGTTATTTATGGTAATAGCAAAACTTAGTCCAACAGAAAACTATTTTCTACTAAAAACAAAGGGAATGGAAGTTCTGAACTCGCATTTGTCCACATTCTTAAATAAACCACAACATAACTGTAACACCCCGTTCTCCCAACAGTATTAATTAACAAATTAAATCAGAGTTTTTCACCAAAAACGGAATGCTACATTTTCCTTCAAATAAAATCTCCAAATTAACGGATGAATAAATATTCTCCAATAAAATAGTCAATAATAATTAACTTCAAAACTTCGCAGCGGAATTAATTTAAAGCAACTAAATAAGCTTTGGCACGCAGGCCTCGTCAAAAGTTTCGTAAATCAAAATTAATACGTAAGGAAAGAGAAAACAAGCAACAAATTCCCGTCCCGTTACGTATCAGAGCCCTAAGACACTTGAGCCGACATCTCTACTAATCTTCGTTACCTGCACTTGCCCACGAGGCGGCAATTCCAGCAGAAGGGGTGAGATTCACAAACAACAATAGATAACATAATTCATCAATTAAATGCAGCAACAACAATAAGCAATAAGCAACTGTCAGTTTATATTTTAAACAATCCAACAACATCATTAACTACGACACCGACGACTCAACCAACGACGACGACAACAACAACAACAACAACAACAATGATGCGACTAATGCAAATGCATGTGGTACCATTTTACGCGCGTTGAATGCTAAGCATTCCGGGGCATGAGCCCCCAACGGTTGAATGAAATAACATTCCAGGGCATAAGCCCTCAACGATTGAGTGTAAACACTCCAGGGCATCAGCCCTCAACAATGGTATGAGTATGAAATGGACTCAATGGTGTATATCTACATACAACCCAACGACAGCAACAACAACTACTATATGCATAATCAGCTATGGCATAAGACTCCAATTCAATTGATAGGACACAACAAAGGGCACAACAAAGCCACACAACAAAAATCCAACAATTAGGTAACCTACAGCATTACTCGCCGTGGCGAGCTACCTTACTCGCCGTGGCGAGTTCACAAAATTGAGCTCCTCGCCGTGGCGAGTTGGGGGCGAGCTCAAGGCGAGCAAAAGTGGTTGCTCTCGGCATTTTTGACATTTTTCACCTAAAATCTTCATTTTTAAGTTCCCAAAACCCAAATTTAATTCTGTAAAAAGGTGCCATTCATCCCTAAACATATTAAGGCACTCAAATTGATATAAAAATCTGCCCAAAAACCTCATTAAGACAATTAACAACTTTTTAATTAAGCAACTCGCCATGGCGAGTGCATCTGCTCGCTGTGGCGAGCTACCGGTGTTTCACTGCTCGCCTCGCGAGTGGGACTGCTCGCTGTGGCGAGCTACACAGGCACTGCTCGCCTGGCGAGCGGGTTTACTCGCCGTTGCGAGCGGCGATAGGCAGAACTACGAACTGTACGAACAGACTTCTACTTTTCAACCCTAAACCCCAAATTAAACACCTAAAGGCTCAATTTTGATGAATTTCATCATCCCTATGCATTCTAACATCAGAACAGCATTAAACAACAACAATTACATGAATTAATCAAGTTATTAACATCAATTCATCATTAACTTAATTCAATTCATTAACCCTGACAACTCTACATTCATCAACGAATTAAGAACCTAAAGTTGAGAGTTAGTCTCACCCTTACCTTAGATTATCTTCCTGAATTAAAAGCAGCGTTCTTCTCTCCTCTTGCTTCTTCTCTCTTCTTCTAGGTTTTTCCCCCTTTTCTTGTTTTCTCACTGTTTCTACGTGAAAATGGTTCTGACTCTTTCTTCCCTTATTAATTCCTATTAACTTCTCCTTAATTCTAATTAACTCCTATTAAATTATTAAATAATTCATTTTAATCCCCAACCTTCTAATAATTATAATTCTTGCCTATTTTAATTAAATAATCAAAATAACTATATAATAAAATATATAACACACCAAAAATCGACATAATTTATTTAAAATCACATAAACTTACTAAAATCAATTGAAATAAAATAATCGACAACTAGGGCGTTACAACTCTCCCCCACTTAAAGAATTTCGTCCTCGAAATATTACCTCAAGCAAACAACTCAGGATAAGACTCTAGCATCTTACTCTCCAGCTCCCAAGTCAAGCTTTCACCAGTTACTCCACCCCAAACATTAATGGAAGGTTTGATTCCATATATTATTGGCGCAATCAACAGAAAGCAAAAGTTTGAGCACATGAACATCCCATTACAACATTCAGATAGCTCAAAGTGTTTGCTATTGGGAGCTGATAATAATTCCTTTCGCATAAGAACTCGTGAATCTGATCGTCATTTCCAGCCCCTCGTCTCGGACCACACTGCTGCTCATGTCACTGCCAACAACAACCTTCGCAATCGCAGGCACTAGCAAGCATACTTAGCATGAGGACCAATAAGTAAAAATTAATTCTCATAATCATTGTTTCATTCCTTATGGTGGTGGGTGACTATCATATTTAACTGTATATTCTATATGTATAATTCTTTTTTTCTTGCCTAGTTGTTTGAGGATCATTTAATCAATATATACCGCTTTATTGCCTAGTTGCTTGGGGATCATTTAATCAATATATACCGCTTGGTTAATTTTGTATAAGCTTCAACAAGTCTTTTAAGGGATTTGAATAGAAAAATATTTTTAGTGATAACAAAAAGTTCTCCATGGTGATTGCAACTCTATAGTGATTCCATTTTCTAGTATTGGTCTTATTGTACTCTCTTTTATTGATAGTTAGTGAGATGATATTGATGAGATTGTGTTAAGAAACATGACATCCATGAAAAATAGAGAAAAAAACTTTCAAAGTTATTGTATTGATGATAACTAAACTAGTACCATAACTAACTATATTCTCTAACTAACAATTGAACTACCATATGACTCCTTATGTTCTTCTTGGTTGTGATTTGTTAGTCTACATTCCAACTATCATGTTGGCTATGAGATAGTTGCCACCTCAAAAATTGATGAAACAAAATTATAAAGAGAAGCTAAAAAAAATAAAGGAACAAAATCACACCATGTGCCAAAAGTACAATTAAGCGATACTTTAAATGAAGTACAAAGCCAAGCAAATCTGGCAACACATCATCCTTAACTTTGAACATAATGCTAATATACATCTTCTCATGGTCCTTTAAAAAAAACACATCTTCTTATGGTGTTCATCTCTATATCCCAAATTGTATTGATTTAGGTGTGTTACACTGGATAAATCAGGCTGGTTTTGACTTAATCCAATAACAAATATAATCAAAATTCATCAAATTGGATAAAAACTCATAATTTTCATGTCAAACTCGAACTACCCCAATTTGGTGATGTCCAAGTTGGTTCAAGTTAAAACATAAGTTCATGGCTCTGTTTCCGGTGGGAGACCTTAATAGGTCTCCTACGGTAGGAGACATGTTTTTTTTTTTTTGGTTGGTAATATGAATATGAACCATTAGATAAAGGTTAACCAACCTTTTGATCAAAATGCTTACTATACACCCCCTACATCCAATTGCTTTCTATTATTCTAAATTACTTTTTCTTTCCTCTCTCGGTCTAGGAGAGTAACCTTGGTGTTCTTGTTGAATTGAAACAGGGGATGGATGAATGATATATGATTCAGTATTGTGGAGGAAAGAAGAATACTCTAGCTTCTTGGTAAATGCACGCACCTAATACGTGAACCTCCATCTTCCTTCTCTTTCCTCCAACACCCGGTATTTGAACAAGTTTTCCAACACCAATTATTTTCTGAGTTTTTAAATTTCCCACAAAATCAAAATATAGTAAACAAATAATAGATTTGTTGTTACTACTTTTAGTCACCTACGTTGTTTGCAAGCAAATTAAAGCAAAACCAAAATCTACCATTATTAATTTTTTTTTTTGAATCTGCAATTTATGTCACAGATTGGTTTTAAAATTGAAATCTTAAAGCACCACCCAAATTTGCTTTAAAATCATAGTTGAAGGGTTATTTGATTGATTTTGTTCCGTTAAAATTGTATGTGTTATTGGAGAAAAGAAAGAAGGAAGATAGAAGTGGGGTGAGAGAGAAAAGGTAATAGTAACTTAGAATAAAAGAAAGTAATTGAATGTTGAAGGTGTATAGTAAGCATTTTGATCCAAAAGCTAATTAATCCTTATCTAATGGTTCATATTCATTTTACTAAAAAAACAAAAACAAAACATGTCTCCTACCGTAGGAGACCTATTGAGGTCTCCCACCGGAAACGGAGCCATAAGTTTATGGCATAGCTTGTGCCATTTTTTAATAAAATCCTTTCTTTGGCATTTTAAAGAAAAAGGTTATATACTTATAGGTGGCATTTAGCATGGGAAAAAGAAAGAGTTTCCCACCATGGAAAACTAATTTAAACCATTAAATTAAACATAGAACATAGTCTTATCATACACTCTCGGCACTGAATTTTTTCCACTATCTTCCACCACCATCTCTCATTTCAATGTCATATCTAGAACCTAAAAACTTAATAACTCACAAACTCATCCTCATCTCTAATCCAAAAATCAAACAATTCAAACAAAATCAGATCTCAAAAATGAAAAACATGTCTAAATTATCAAGTGTGATAGTTATTTCTTGTCTTGAACTAGCCTAAAGATCCGAAAAAAATTATTTATTTTTATTTGGAAAACGAAAATGGATTAGAGAGGACAAATATTAATGATGAATTTTCAATCATGAAACAACAACAACATTCATCTCACACATCCAATTTATTCAATTCCCATAACAAATAAAATTACCGTATTTTAGCTTCTATTATTTGAGATTCAAGTGAGAAGAATAAAATTAAATTAAAAAGCTAAGGTAACAAGAAGATTGAGTTATGAGAACAACAATTAGTAAAATATAGGATTGGGGTTTAGTTACAAAAAAGAGTGAGTGAAGAATAAGATGATTGAGGAAATAAGAAGATGTTAATTAGGAAGAAAAAGGTTATATAGAGAGAGACGGTTGGTTGTCGTCACAAAGATTTGTTTTCTAATTTTTATAGTCACAGAGAGATTTATTTAGAAGAATTAGAAAAGTGTGGAGAGTTGGGAATTTAAGCAAAATGGTGATTTTATTTTTAAGAAATTAGATTAAAAATAATAGCATAGAGATGGGAAGGAAAGCTGGGACGGTGGTTATGAACTTATGATGGTGTTGATGGTGATGGGTTGGTCGGGATGAAGGAGAGTGATGGTGGTGGAAGATAGTGACAAAAAATATAGTGCCTAGAGTGTATGATAACACTATATTTTATGTTTAATCTAATAGTTTAAATTAGCTTTTCTATGTTGGAAAATTCTTTCCCTTTCCCATGCTAAATGCCACCATACTTATATTATGTGGTATTTTAATGTACTTTGAGAGCACGCTGCACTTGGATGTGAATATGTCATAGCATGTGACAATTGAGTTAAAATAGCATCATTGTAACTACCTGCAGATAATATTGAGAATCTGAAATGCATGGATGATGAGATTAATGCTTTCACTAACTCACACATGAGAGTGGGGGGATCTTGACCCTTTCTTTAATTTTACAAAGATGTTTGTTGGAATATTTTATTATTTAATTATATTTCAATATCATTATATGGGCAAATATCGTGATAATAATTATAAGGCTATTAGATTTCTATTAGATAATTAATTAATCCTTCAAAACAATAATTAGATAATTAATTAAATATTTAATTAGTTGATATGGACTCAATGAGTGGATGTCCGGATTAACGGAATAATGAGAAACCTTAATGGTCATCCAATATAAAAGATGTTATGGTCTCCAATACACCGAACACGCAAAACTCTCTCTTCTCCCCATCTGAAGAGATAAAAGTACTGGTTGATAAAGAACCAAATCAACCGCCGCTAACCTTGCTGTTTGTTTAGGGCTGTCATGAAACTCCTCTCTTTATCGTTGTTGTTGAGAGGGCTGCCATGAAAACTTTATCTAGGTATTCATAGTATCCTAATTATTAAATCTTTGATAAATCAAACATGTCGTAGATCCGATCATAATTATGTTCAATGTTTTATTTGCTTCCGTTATTGATTCAATTGTTGAACATGTTTTATGAAATCTCTTTTTAGTAAGACCTAAATTTTTCCAACAAGTAATAATAGAGCGGTTTTCATGTTTGATTTATTGGGACTATTTGTGTTCTATGAACCCTAAATCGTTGAATTTATTGAATTAAAAATTAGTTTTTTTTTTTTCTTTCGGTAATTCGATTTACGATGGTTCTATTTCATTCTGTTTGGCTTCCAAATTTTCTTTGATATTTGGAAATATAATGTGCATCCAATCTACGTGTCGTCTTGTGTATTATAATTTGGCAAATTTTTTGCTTATGAATTGAACACTGTTATGAGTTGCTTTTGGATCTTTGAAAGCGTAAAGAATTTTTTTTTTGTTGCCCTTTTTCCACGATTGAACTACGTACGTTTTTTTTTTTTTTTTGGAATAAAGTTTTTTTTTGTTAATAACGTGGATCCAAATTAGCTTGTTTCAAAATTGTCATTCAAGAATAGAACCCTACTCATTATTTGTTGATATAATCGATTTTAGATTTTGGTTTGTTGGACAACCTGTTAACAATCAACTTGAGTTGTTTTATTTTGGTTTCTATGCTTTCAGTTTCAATACCACTGATTTGGTTTTGATTAAATTAAGGATAGTATTTAACCTTGTATCCACTTTCAACTATACCGATGTATAGTATGTTTGTTGCTAGCTTAATCTTAGGATTTGCTTGTGTATATATAAGGCTAAGGAAAATAAAGCTTCGTTCACTTGTTTTATAAAATTATGGTTCACATGCTTATGTTTGATCAGATTTATTTAGTGAACAAATTTTATACATAGAAGTTCAAGTTTGTTTTGAGAAATTGGCAAATAAAAAGTTAAAATATATTTGGATATCATATATTATTTATGGAATTTTGTTGTCTCTTTTGAATAGTGTTTAACGATACGTCTCAAAATATTATGTTTTTGACAGTGAAAATAAGAATATGGTTCTTTAAAGTTTGAGAAATAATAATTCTAATTTAGTTTGTGTTATAGACGTATAAAGGTTGTTTCCTTTATTAAGGAAAACATTTGTGTTAGAATTATATTTTATTTTGTTTAAAGAATCATTCAGTATTTATGTGAATCAATTAATGCATGAATATTTTTGGATATGTAAAGATTCAAAAAAAAAAAATTGATTCGAAATTGAATATTTGGATTATAGCATGACTGTGATGTTTGAGTTTATTGTTATTAAGTTTCTACAATAATATATTTTTCTTCAATCATGCATTTTGGATGATTTTCATGCTAAGTTTGTTGTCGCTTTTATGTGATATTTGTAAATGCATTGACATACACACGTTGGTGTTGATTTTTGACTTGCATCTTCTTCTGAATTATTGTGAGTTTCTAGTCACACTTAAGGGTTGTCGAGTGGCCTTATGGTTACTTAGCAACATAATGGACTAATTTGATCTACATTATGTCGGTAGTGCCTTGTAAATTTAAGACATTTTCCATTAACCTTGTAAATTAAGATCATCCCTATTTAAATTCATTTATTGAATGTCTA
This sequence comes from Medicago arabica, assembly GCA_946800305.1. NCBI lineage: Eukaryota > Viridiplantae > Streptophyta > Magnoliopsida > Fabales > Fabaceae > Medicago > Medicago arabica. Next base: position 58,312,011 of record OX326970.1, on the reverse strand, counting down.
GTAATTTGGTTGAGTTGGTTGAAACAACAAGTTGCAAAAGTAACCTCTCTTGAGTAGATTTGATTTAGTTGGAATTACAAAAGATGTAGTATGTAATTGTTCATGCGAGCTGTTTTAGTCGGCCAAAAGGAAAGCACAGTTTAGCCGGATAATCACATACTTGCGATGGTAAATATGCGGTAATTATTAAGTTTTCCATGTGGATAATGAGGATGTCAAAAGACACTCATTATCTGACAGGACTTCTTAAGTTTTATACATGTGGATGATGAGGATGGCAAAATGCATCCATTATCTGACATGACTTATTACCATATTTGATCATTGCATTGAGATTACCATTTGCAGTTAATTCATAGCAGTCAAAAGATTTTGTTTTGACGGTGCTTTGATATCTTGTTTTTGGGTCTTATAATTTACAGCCTGTGATGTTAAATATGTGGTAAATTCTTAAATTTTTCATGTGGGTGATGAGAATGTCAAAAGACACTCATTATCTGACAAGACTTCTTAAGTTTTTCCATGTGGGTAATGAGGATGTCAAAAGGCATCCATTATCTGACATGACTTATTACCAATATTTAATCATTGCACCGAGAGTACCGTTTGCAATTAATTCTTAGCAGTCAAAAGATTGTGTTTTAATGGTGCGCTTGATATCTTGATTTTTGTCTTTTAATTTACAAATAAAGATAAATTGTGCATGTCTTACAATTAATTTAGTTTGACATGTCTACTAATGTTGTGCGAGTGCAAACTCATTCAAGAAATTAAGGGTTTACATTCACACCTGTGGTTTATGACAATTATAAGAATTTATTTTTTGTCAAAGTAAATTGTCATTGTTTAATCAATGTTGTAAAATACCGCTCGCAATTGATATTATTGTTTAAAGACTTGATATTCATGGTGCACTAGGTATTTTGGTGAGTACATTTGGCTACTCTTGTTCTCTTTAAGTTAATATAGTTTGATGTATCTGTTAATTTGAGTTAAATTTTTTAACTCTTAAAGTTCTAATTTGTAGGAATTAAAGAATAATATTAACATTATTCTTGGATCTAGACCTTAGATAAGGATGGTGAAACTCACATTCTCTCACAAATTCAGCACCTAATATGAGAATCAAGTTTGACAAGTGAGCATACAAAAATCTCATATGTCATGTGTAATCATAAAACTAAAATATCATGTGTTAGCGGTGTTATTTAAGATGCCAAATTTTTGTCACATTTTCTTTGCTTAAACTAAGGTGCCTTTAAAGGCAATATAGAGAAAGACAAACTCTCGTTGAAGAGTGAGTATTTCATTAAGCTTATTAGGCAAAGAAAATGTTAGGAACACATTATGTAAATATTTAATCTTGCTAAGACACTATAATTTCGACTATCATATGACTTGTTCGAAAATTCAGTAATTTCGACTATCACATGACTTGTTCGAGAATTCCGTATTTAGTATTCTCTTTGCACAATTAACTTTATAACTGTTACAACTTGAAATGATCATTTAAATGATCAACTCATAAAGTGTGCAAATAAGGAAAGGTTGATAAAATAGCGCTCGTTCGGTTTTGAGAAATTTGTCTCTTTAATGTTACCACAAATTCTCATGAAGTAATTGTCTCATTTGGTTTTGAGATAATCTTATGGGGAATTTTAGTTTGATATGTCAATTTTATTTTATTTAGTCAACGATGATATATGTTTGTTATGTGAAACTAAGAAAATCTCTAACAAAAGTTAGTGATGAAAGATTCTAGGGACATCTCTTTTGTATTAGGCATTTCAATACTTAGACTTGGAGATTCTTCTTAAGGTATTATTCAGATATCATAAAACAGTTATATCAATAAAGTTGAAAATGAAATGACATAATTTTTTGGATGACCTTAATCATCAAGAGAGACTTTTCAGTCTCAAATATTGCCCATTAGAAAATTTATGAATTCGAAAATTAAGTATTTTCCTTTGCTTTGGTGATAGAATTTTTTATGTATAATCTTATTTATATGCATTTGGAAATAGCATATATAGTTAGATTATTTGGAAGATACTTGAGCAATTCAAAAAACTCGAATTGTTGAAAAGGCAACCATGAGGATTTTTTAAAGAGAACAAGAGAGTTTATGGTCACATCAGAAATATGACAATTTGGAGATCATTAGTGTGCTAGACTCTGACTTTTGGATGTCTATATATGATAGACATCCTAGCTCAGGAAATGACTGTAAACATTTATGTCACTTGGTTGCATATAGTTAAATTGAAAGACCTCTCAAGTTATATAGTGACATAATTCATTCGTATAGTTATTTAACAACAAAATTTATAAGGTTTGTTACCTTATAAATTATTGTTGTTAAATGATAAAACATGTAGAGACAAACTTTATGCTAGCTATACCACTAATCAAAGACATGACACATAGGGTCTTTCATATGGTTGTTGTCATCAAGGATGTCTTGGATTAGCGAGAGTCTCTTTTATTCTATGTTCTATACTTTTGGTTTGGTATTGATACAGACTTTATGTTATGATTTTTTGCAGAAATAAAGTTTATGAGGTTATGTTTGTTATAACCATTTCTGTATCATTTTGTGCAAATATTGAATTTGCAAACTTTAGTTTTGATCTCACTAAAGTTTTCAGTTAGGCCAGTTGGAAATAAACATGATTTGGAGAACACATTGCATGAAATTTCCATGCCACTCATCCATATCGATCTATGTCATCAAGTGCATTAATATGGTGGTCGTCGGGGTTCCGTCATGTTATACGTCAGAGACGACAGCCGCGGTGGTCCCATTATTAATGTATGAGGTGAACCAGATTGTAAAGTTGAAAATCTAAAGATAAATATCATTCAGACGCGCGCCTAAAGAATTCTGGTATAATTATTAAGATATGTGGCCCAAGTGGGAGATTGTTGGAATATTTTATTATTTAATTATATTCCAATATCATTACGTGGGCAAATATCGTAATAATAATTATATTAGCTATTTATCAATTGTGAGCCTTAATTGATTAATCATCAAATTAAGTAACAAGGCTATTAGATTTCTAATTACATAATTAATTAAATATTTAATTAGTTGATATGGACTCAATAAGTGGATGTTCGGATGATCCATTAACGGAATAATGGAAAACCCTAATGGCCATCCAATATAAAAGAGGTTATGGTCCCCAATACACCGAACACGGCAAAACTCTTTCTTCTCCCTATCTGAAGAGAACTTGAAGCATAAAGGTAGCAGTTGAGGAAGAACCAAATCAGTTGCCGTTAACTTTGCTGTTTGTTTCAGATCATCTCCTCTCTTTACCGTTGTTGTTGAGAGGGCTGCCATGAAAGCTTTATCCAGGTATTCCTAATATCCTAATTATTAAATCCTTGATAAATAAAACATATCGTAGATCCTATCATAATCATGTTCAATGTTTTATTTGTTTCCGCTATTGATTCATAATTGTTGAACATGTTTTATGAAATTTGTTTTTAGTAAGACCTAAATTTTTCCAACAATGTTTTGTTACAACTGCTCCTCACCAGCTATACTATATATATTGGACCGAACAGACTAGAATCATATTCATATACATGTAATTAATTACCTACTAAATTCACTATCTAATACAATTTAATTATATTGCTAAAAAACATACAATTTAATTACACAAGTGTACTTATGGAAAAAATAGCAAAGGTGCCTAAGACACTCATTGTCCTTCTCATCATTCTCGACCATAGTTGTTTGCTAGTCCATTCCCGATACATAGTATCTACCTCTCCTTCACCGGTTCCAGTTGCGTATTTCGCATTTATGCTATACGAGACACGATACGGATACGATACTGCACCGATACATAATTTTTTTAAAAATCAAGATACGATACGGTTATGATACGTTATTAAAAAAAATATGTAATTAACTATACAATATAATCATAACCATTTTTTTAATATGCAAATATATTAACAAACAAAAGAGATCAGTCATAGGCTCGTAACACAACAACATAAATATAAATAATATTGATGATTAAAAGAATGATGATTAGTCAATTACATACTCAATATATCCACAAGGAACATTGTTAATGCTATATTATATCGATCCAAAATAGAAGCACTATATCAAAAAAAAAAAAAAAACACATCAATACTCAAGAGTTAAGTTATTTTAGTTAACATTAATTGAGAAATATTGAGGCAGGATAATTATCTGATACTCTCTTGATACGTATCGGATAATTATTGTTTTTTTAAATAAAAATTATTTTTTGGATACTCTCTTGATACAGAAAGATATCAGACAGGTATCGATGCCGAATACGTAGGGATACAGTACGCCATCCATTTTAAAGTATCAGAGCTTTATAGCTTGTTAACCTTTTCTTTAAAAAAAAAATGAAAATCGATCCAATCCATTAATAAAACAACAATCTTATGATTTTGTTTTAAGTATTATGGATAATTGCTTAAGCTTGGATAGGATCAGAGATGAACATTACAATTATTATGATGGAAATAATGGAAAAAAGAGACTAAATGCATGCCATACGAAAGAACATTGCTATTTGACAGCGACAAATTTTATCAAGAAAGTATCACGACCGTGTTTTAGCCAATTAGAATTTTTGATGGTCGGAAATCATGGAAGACAATGAATATAATTTAGAAAAGGTATTAAGCAAATAAGCAATTATACTGCCGGGAAGTTTCCATGATAATATAATTAGCTACAACTATCATTTTCTTATACGAAATTAAGGAGAATACTGGTAATCAGTTTCAAATCTGAGTAAAATTGTATATTGCAATTTGTAGAGAGTCGCAGGACTTGGCTGCTTTGCTCGTGTGCTTTTTTGTTTGAAAAATGCTCGGTGTACATTTAAATGTTATATTTGACATACTAACAAGAGATAAATAGAGGATGAGTGATATTTGTACAACTAATATTAGAACAACTTTGATGACAATCACTTTCTTCTCTTCGATGATTGGACAAAAACAATGAAGAATAAAAGAAGATGAGGGAGAATAAAACACATGTAAGTATGAGAGAGATGTTTCAAAAGTTATCAAAAATATATATATCATTTCTCTAAATATGAATAGAGTATCGTGATAAATGTGATAAGTTAGTGATGTGATCTAAAGAATAAAAAACAATGCGTTAAACAGATGTATGTATGATTTCTTTTCTTTCTAAAATTGGTCAATTAAAGAATTATATATATACAGAAAATTATAGATGAGTTGATCATTGTTGTTTTGTTTTGCAAGTGGCTATGATGAGCTGTTGCGCAATGCCCTGTGGGTCGTAATCGTATCAAGCAATAGTCTAAGTCAATGGTAACAGTCAGAGTTGTCAACCATGCTGCATATCCAATTTCCATTTAATTATTATCAACAAAAATTTACAGAGACATCTTAGCACTCGTTTGTTTAGTTGTGCGTTTGCAAACCTCAAACTTGAGTTTGAAAAAGTTAAAGTGAGTTTGTTAGAAAATAAAGTGTTTGGATAATCATTTTTTAAATTAATTCTAGCCCTCAAAATCGATTCACATTCACATGAAAGTTAGTACTTGTAGCTTCTACGATCACGGTGAAAATTCATCCAACTTGATTTCTTATTTTAATAATAGCTGCTTCCAATTTTCCATGTTTATTCTTATTCTCATTTCATTCAACAACATGCAATTTTATTGTTCTCCTAGCTTTGATACCTGTATAGAAACCCTTTTGGTAATTACGCATTTAAAATCAATTTTGATTCAAATTATCTAAACATCATCAATTGATAAGGTATCCAAACATAAATTAATTTATGCTCAACTCACTTTTAACCAAAATTAATTCAATCAAAATTTATTCTAACAAAATCAATTATCGTCACCGCACAACCAAACACACAGCCTACTTCGCATTCAATCATTTACATTTTATTTTTCAAATTAATGTCCCATAGACTTTGATTTCTATAAATTTAAACGTAAATGTAAAAATAAGTTACTAATAATTACTTATTATTTGTACAACATTTTTTTCCCCAAGATTTATCTAATGAAAGCGTCTAATAGAGACATTGTCCAAAGGTGGATCTTATTTTTCATTTTTATTATTTTAAATTGATTTTTTACTAAAACGGGTGATCTTTATACCATTTTTAGAGATTCATATAATAATATGTGCCTAAATTGAATTTGAAAACCAAAAACTTTACATATATATTTTTGTCACTTGATCTATATGCAAAAGACACATAATGTGTGGTGTGGTTAAAAAAGACATAAAGCAAAAGACTAGTTTGGACAAAATAATTATTAATTTTCTTTTTACTAATAAATTATTATGGATATAAAAGAATATAAACCACTGGAAAAACGTGCGGGTCATTTTGTCTTTGCATGTTAGCCGTCAATGAATACCAACAGCTGAATTCTGTGAGCTAGCCGCACTAGTCTAGCAGTATATAAATATGCAGTCCAAAGTTAGAACCTCAACCAACACAGTCAACATCCAAATATCATAAATTGAAAGCTTTCAAAATCAATTTGGTGTGATCATTTATTGAAGAGCAAATAGCAATATTAATGGAAGGTTTGATTCCATATATTATTGGCGCAATCAACAGAAAGCAAAAGTTTGAGCACATGAACATCCCATTACAACATTCAGATAGCTCAAAGTGTTTGCTATTGGGAGCTGATAATAATTCCTTTCGCATAAGAACTCGTGAATCTGATCGTCATTTCCAGCCCCTCGTCTCGGACCACACTGCTGCTCATGTCACTGCCAACAACAACCTTCGCAATCGCAGGCTCTAGCAAGCATACTTCACATGAGGACCAATTATAAGTAAAAATTAATTCTCATTATCATTGTTTATCATTCATTATGGTGGTGGGTGACTATCATTTCCAATTTAATTGTATATTCTGTTATGTATATGTAGTAATTTTTTTAGGGTCATATAATGGATATATATACCGCTTGTACTTATTCATTTTTTATAAGCTTCAATGAATGTTTAAGGGATTTGAATAGAAAGATGTTTCTAATTTTTAACTTTTTATCAAAATATTTTGAATACTGGTTCCAAAAGTTCTCCATGGTGATTACAACTCTGTGGCTTCTCTTCTAGTTCTAATGATTTTCTTTCTTTATTAGATTTACTTCGTACAGGACTCTCTATATCTTGATGGTTGGAATCTTGATTAAACCCAACCCAACAGTTTTAAAGAAGAATTTGGATAATATTTGGTATTTCTGGGTTACCTTCTTTCTTAATCCAAAGTAAACATCTTTGAACAGATACAATCATCTTGAACTTAATGCTAAATATACATCTTTTGATGATGTTCATCTCTAGATTTCACATTGTATTGTAGTTAAAGGTGTATACAAGATGAATTGGGTTGGTTTTGACAAAATTTGTTATGAGATGAATGGACCTTGCAAGTATGCGGTGAGATTGGTCCATTCGAATTAGTCGATTGTTGAACCGAACACTGAGTTTTACAAAAACAAAAATCGATATAATCAAAATTTATTGGATTGAGTCAAAATCCGTAATTTTTGTCACTTCAACTAATTCAATAAAAACAAGTTGGTTCTAAATGTGACATTGGATCATATAGCATGAAAATCTTATCATTAATTTAAAAAACATTTAATAATTTATAGGCTAAAGTGCACTCCCTTCTAACTTTCAAAAACTTACGATTTTGGCCCCCTATGTACAAAAACTACAATTTTGGCCCCCAAAAATTAACCTCCTTGCAATAGTAGTCCTTTAGGTCAATTTTGACTCGGTCAACGCCTATATGGCAGGCCACCCATGTAATTATTAAATTAGTAATTATTAAATTAAGTAAAATTAAAAAGAAACAGAAAATTAAAAAGAAATTAAATAAATTATAAAGAAATTAAAAAATCATAAGGAAAGAAATTAAAAGAAACGGAAAAAGGAAGAGGCGTGACATTTCTTGGATTTGTCTATCGTCATTCACACATCATCAAATTTCATCTTCTCAAATCCAATCAATCTTGTTTGTTTCTCAAACTTTAACCTCCTCTATATTTTTATTTTCTTTCACCTCATTCTCAAATCCACTCATTTTCACACTTTCACCCTCAAGTTTGAAGCAACCCAATTATATGGCAGCCACACCCTTTTTCATTTCCAGTACTACTACAACAACAAGTTTTTGTGAAAAAACCCTAAAAAATCATCTTCAACCACAACCAAACAAAATTCATACCAACATATATTAAAATCCAACCTAACCCCAAAAAAATTCGAAACAGATTGCATGATCTCCGTCGACGTCGCCGATAGGTCCAATGGTGAAAAAATTGTCGCAAGAAATTCAAGAGAAACGAAAGAGATGAAGTCGGTCTGTAACAGTCGTCGGTGGTGGCGTTGGGTTGGAACGATAGTGATGGGATTACTGAGTTTGATTGGGTTGAAGGAGTTATGGGTTTTGGGGTTTTGAAGGAATGATGAATGATGAAGGCTCGATGATCTACACCAACCATTGTGATACTGTTTAAGTCTATGCCTATAATTTATATAACAAAACAATGTATATGTTGATGATATGAAGGTTTTGATACTGTTTAAGTCCATAACCATTTGATTTGGAATAGGAGAGATGAAGGAAATGTCGTGCCTCTTTCATTTTCCTTTTCTTTTAATTTTTAATTTTTTTTTTCTGATTTTTTTAATTTCTTTTTAATTTATAAATGATTATGTGGTATTTTTAATTTTTTAATTCAATAATTACATGCGTGACCTGCCATATAAACGTTGACCGAGTCAAAATAGACCTAAAGAGGCTAATTCTTGGAGGGCCAAAATTGTAATTTTTGTACATAATTGGTTAAAATTGCAAGTTTTTGAAAATTAGAGGTAAAAAAGTGCACTTTGGTCTAATTTATAATGCCAGTAAAGGATATAAATTTCAACTTTAAAAGGTGGTTAAATAGTACTTAAAAATAAGCAAACTAGTCTAACGCAGACTAATCTATCCTCTCCCTAGCATAATTAATCATCCTTTTCAACTATACTTAAGGCCACCACTTAATTAGGGAGCTAGGGTGAAAATATTGGTTAACCAACATGTCTAATATGATTCTTGTGACCTATCTTCAATGAAATATCCATCATAATTTGGTCATTTGACATAGCTTCTGTTTTTAACATGTTGATCTATATTTAAATATTAATCAATTTAATAAATGTAATTTTTTTATTGTATCAACAAAATATTACGACTTTGTCAAAAAAAATATTACGATGTATTTGTAACATCCACGGCTGACGAGGACAGGGGTAGTCGTCGGTGCACAAGGCACGACAATGAGCGGCTCTCGACAACTTCTATATGAACCAAATCATATCGAAATAAGAGAGATCCTGAGGCCGTGTAGGTATGAGACTACATGGTTAAAGGAAGACTCATAAGAATTGTTTGGTACTCACTATAGCAACAAGATGCATCTTCTTTTTGGTAGTTTATTTCATAAGAACTCCACAGTTAAGCGTGTTTGACTTGGAATAGTCTTTGGATTGGTGACCTACCGGAAAGTTTATCAGTAAGCGTGCGAGTGAGGACAAAATATGCTGAAAAGAATCGTGTTGGTTTGTAAGGTCAGTCGACAATGCTTAAAGTCGTCTGAAATGCTACAGGTTTGAGACGGTGAACCAAGACTTTAGTAATGAGCTTGTAAACTATGTTGCACATACTGATTGGTGTGAAGTCTTTGTAAGTATTTGATTTTTTTTTTTAAAATGAATAGAAATAATGGTAAAATAAAATAAAAATGCAAACTAAGGATATTAATCAGAAGTGTCGATAACCCTCCTCATCTTCGGCGGCGGCGGCAATCGGGAGTAAGAATGAAAATCCGATCGGTATTTGACGGCGTCGAGTTGCGAACCGAATTCTCAAAAACTGGCATCGATCCAAAGTTCATTCCAATTATATGGAAGCATATCTTTCGAAACACTAATTGTGATTATTCTAATTGGGAATGGGAAAAACACGTTCCTTCTTTACCTTGTTCAGCATATTCATTCCTCCGTTCAAACTTCAAAACCCCTCTCTCTTCTTCTCTTGACTCCGTTTTCCATTCTTCTGATAATGTCACTTCCAAACTTGTCATCAAGCTTCAAAATGGTGAATTTGTTGAAGCTGTGATTATGAGATATGATACTCGTTTGGGTAAATATGGTGGTCAACCTCGTCCTGGTGGCCTCAGATCTACTTTATGTATTTCTTCTCAGGTTGGATGCAAAATGGGTTGTAAATTCTGTGCAACTGGAAGTATGGGATTTAAAAGTAACTTATCCTCTGGTGAAATTGTAGAGCAGTTGGTTCACGCTTCCACTTTTGCACAAATCCGTAATGTTGTCTTCATGGTAATTCTTTCTTTCTTTCTCTCTCTCTCTCTGCTGTTGAATACATACGCACTATACTATGCCTTTTGCTTATGCTAATTTATAGGTACCATTCATGCTGCTTGCACAATGTCTTATTATCTTCTGCAATTGCACTGTCTTTTGTCATTCAAATGACTGAACAGATTAATATTATTCATGTCCTGTCAATTTTGCGTAATATTTCATTGTTATTCTCGTCCACACTTCTGTTTATTCTTTATTCCACTATTCAAACATTGTATTCAATGCTGCATTTGCACTATAGACTATAGTACAAGTTAATGTCATGTTTGCAGTTTAAAAAACTATTTTTTTTTACAGGGAATGGGAGAGCCTCTGAACAACTACTCCGCTGTGGTAGAATCTGTGCGTATCATGACTGGGTCGCCATTTCAATTGTCATTAAAAAGGATGACCGTCTCAACGGTAAAATATGCACTATTGACTTGCATTGTCTTTCATGATTTCTGACATTAGTTAACTACCATTAATGTGTTTATATTCCAATAATTGGGTCTTGTACTTCACGTCAAAAACTTTAGGGTATTCCAGCCAAAAACTTTAAGATATACAACTTACTTTGTTTTTAGAGTATTCCAGCCAATAATGGCATTGTCTGTTATTATATTGTTATGTGATTTCTTTTGGAAAAAATTCTCGAATGGAAGAAATTTCTGGCTTATGAAGAGTACATTTGCATCTATAATAGGTTGGCATCATTCATTCTATCAACAAGCTTCATAATGATGTGCCTGGTTTGAACTTGGCAGTCTCACTACATGCACCAGCCCAAGACATCCGTTGCCAAATAATGCCTGCTGCCCGTGCTTTCCCTTTGGAAAAACTTATGGCTTCACTGCAAGAATATCAAAGAAAAAGGTGATTATTATGTATTTATTCTACGAGTATACATAAACTTCTTTTCTTTTTAGTGTTGTGAACGATTTCAGTGATTTTGGAGTCTGCGTTAATTACAGTCTGCAGAAAATATTAATTGAATACATAATGCTTGATGGTGTGAATGATGAAGAGCAGCATGCCCACCTATTAGGAAAACTGCTGGAGACATTTGAAGTGGTAAATACTCAAACTTTACTTGATAGCAATTAGCATATCAGAAATTCCTCAAGTCTGAATTTTGAAGTAATTCTCAAATTGTGTTTGTTGATTTCTGAAGCAGACAAAATTTACTCAGACATTTCTCTCTGTTTGTCTTAAACATGATCGCCATTCCTTGTTGCGCAATGCTATTAACCTTTTGCTTATTGTCTGAATTGTTATGCAGGTAGTGAACTTAATACCTTTCAACTCTATTGGTACATTGAGTCAATTCAAATCTACTAGTGAGCAGAAAGTGTCTAAGTTTCAGAAAATTTTAAGGGGTACCTATAATATTCGAACAACAGTCCGAAAGCAGATGGGTGAGGACATAAGTGGTGCGTGCGGACAATTGGTGGTTAACTTACCTGACAAGTCTCTTGGAAACGCTAACCCCCTAACGGATATAGAAGATCTTGTTATTTGATATTATGTATTCATATAGGGTTAATTTAACTCTTGGGCTGAATTTTAAAAACTTGTCTCCTTGTTTTATGTATTGTTTTGAAGTTGAAATTTATAGAAACTAGAAGTAGAAGTTAAGATGCACTTGGTGAAGCGCAACTGTGCAATGATAATCCTTGATTTGAATGATCTTTGGTCCTCCTAATAGTATACTGCTAGAAACTTCCACAATCCATGTCATTTCATCAACTCATTTGTAATGATTAATATTCGCAGTTTTGCTGTTCTAATTAACTTTGCATAACTGCAAACGTGGATACCTGTTGCAGTTTTACTTATGAATTACATGATATTGTTACGCAAACAAAAGTTGAAGAAACAAAATTATATACTTAATTATATTGTTTGTGTTACACAATTTCACCAGATATCCAATGTGAAACGTTGGTTTATAACACTATCCTTTTTTCCTCTGTAAGTTTGTTTCTAGCAGTTTTCAAACTTGTATGCATATATCAACTGTGACTCATAACAATCAATGAATATTGCCCAATGGCCGACTGGATGGATTAATTATGTTTTACTTGGCGATGTTAGCGTTGAGTATTAATAGATAAGTCAAGCATAACAGTCCAAAATGTTACCTGATGTTCTGCACTGAGTAATATTTCTACTAGCTGTAAAGGTCTTAAACCGGTTTGTGTTCAGAGAAGCAGAGGAACAACGCATCTCTGCTCAAATCAGCTCAACCAAGCAAAGGCAAGCTCGACATACTTCATTTGAGTACATAATATTTACCAAATACAAATTTCAGCCAGGAATATACATGTACTAAGCTAACTAAAAGATACATGGTTCTAGAAATTGTCACGATCATGCAAAACGATTTGATAGTTTAGGAAAACTGTTGACACAAGCATTTCATTTGCAGATCACTCTGCTCTAAATGTAGCTAAAGACAATTCTAATTTCAAAGCCAAAGGGCAAGTCTAATTTCAAATCCTGTCCGCCTAAATCAGCAGGGACTGAAGCCAGATAACCTCTGCTGAATGTGACAGTTGTTTCATTCAACAGGATCTCTATAACATGCTGATGATGGTGATAAACTTTGATATAATAATAATGAACAGATTCAGCATCATCAGAATATGCACGTGAGTTATACATGTAAACATGGGGAAATGAAATACTTAGTTGGGCAACTCATCTCCGAAAATTGTCCCGTAATCGATTTAATAGGGATGATTTACAGAACAACCTTTAAGAGCTTATAAATATTTTATGAAGCCAAAAGAGCTTCCCAGTTTTACAATCCGGTCATTCTCATTTTGAGGAACGCTGGAATGGCGTCCTTATCAACGTCTTTATACAATCATGTATCCACTTCTCAGTTTGAGTTTTACTAGGAAGATATCCTTGCCTTCCAACAAATTTATCTCTTCCCCTGGAATTGCCATTGCCAGCATTGACCGTATGCCTTTCTCTTGACACAAAACCTGTCTCTCCCAGCTTTTATTCTTGTAGGGTGCTCTGTCATCTGCAAATTGCTTCTCAGGTCTGTCCAAATGGTATGGATTGCTGCTTCTTTCCTCCTTCCTTTCATTCTTTTCTGGACGATGGTTAAACTGGCTTGTTGCAGCTCGATTAACGTCTCCTGAATCCACTGGAACCTTCTTCTCCATGAATGGAGGTCTTTTCCTCGAGGTAGGAAGTTGATCCTCTTTTCTTTCAGAAAAAACCACCTTGTCTGTGAGATGTATAATCGTCTAGTTTAGCTTGCGATTTCTCATCTCTTTGCTCTTTTCCTTCTGTGAATGCAGGTCTTTCCCTTCAGCTTGATGTTTGGGAAATTCGTAATGATCATTTGATTTTGTCCACATCCTTGTGCAAATTGGAGAGCTTTTGAGTTATAATGGTGCAATGAATGAGGCTGACGGCATCTGTGACCTCCATTTTCGGCATTAGTACTGTCTGTTTTCACTTTGTCTCTCTGTTTTCCATCATTTTTGCACCAACCAACCCAAGTATTGTTCATTATTAGATTAGATTGAATATAAAGCTATGAAAGCACATACAACAGACATGACACGGACACCAACACGTCAATATCGATATTTCTTTTAGAAAATGACATAATTTAATATAACCACATGTGTCATTGTCATATCAGACACTGACACATGTCAGACATTAGACACGATATGGACAATGACAGACATTAGACACTAATAAAATTGAGAAAATGGCATAATGTAATCACATGTGTCAGATGCTGACACATGTCAGACACCGAGACATGCCTTCAATAAGAAGTGTTGGTGCTATGGCCCAACACCCCCACCACAAAAATCAATAAATTAATAAGGACATGAGCAGAATGGATACTGCAATACATAGTTTCGCTTAGAAGAATGAATTGAACAAACAAATGGAATAAGTTTAGGTTAGAAGCTTACAATTGATCTCTTAATGAGGGGTTATGTTAGGTAGGGAAGATTAACGGTAACACATCTTGCAGCTTCTTTCTAGCCTTATTTACTTGGATTATTATTTATTACATGATATATCCGCTTGTCATATGAGATGGACATCTCTTAAACAATATCTGGAGTTCGAAATTGTGAATAAGACACCCACACCCCTTTGAGTCTGTTTGAATAAAAAATATATATCATATCCCTTGTTCTAATAGTTTTGCTTTAATTCAGGACCCTCAATGAGTTTCTCTATTTTATTCATCATATCAAAGCTCATAAAACAACCATAATTACAAATAGAAATTATACAGATGTTTTATTGTGTACAATGAAGACCATGCGGTTTTAACCTTAAAACCTCATGCATGCTACCCAAATCTCTCACTACCAGAGCAATCCTAGCAGCTTAGAGGTTATATATACATATCACATGCAAAAATAACATATAGATTATTAGCCAATAATAACGGCCATATGTTGAGTTTATGCTACACCAACATCATAAGCTTTGATTACTCTCTAACAAAAAAATGATCAATGGGCGTATGCTTGCCCTCCTTGTGAGACAACTTTTGCTTCTTGGATTTGCTGTGTCTATTGATTCGATGCTTCTGACCCTGACTGGAAGAAACAAGATTAATCACATAAAATACCTTAAACAGAAAATGTGAAGTCGCACTCTGTCTAATTCACATCCCACTATTTTGTTGCAATTGTAAGAACCACGACAAATGGTAAGAGGTGTATATTTTACCTTTGAATCGGAACAGATGCTAGGCGAATACTAGACTCTTCCTTTTGAAGCAATTCAGCAAAATGGAAATCAGAATGCTCTAATCTTTCCTCAACAAAACTTGGAGGAAGTTCTGCTCCACAGAGTGAACATTTATAGTCATCCAACCACGACATTATCATTTCCTGACAAGAATTAGGCCTATCATCCTCCGGGAGATTAGACCCGTTATTCACATTTTTGCCCTCGAACTGCCCTTGGAAAGAAGTTGATCCCAGAACCTCTGTACATCCACTGTGGTTAGAACTTGCATCAACATTGTCAGAAGTTTGCACCTGGTAAATACAGCAGAGGACATAAAAATTAGTAATGCAGAAACATTGGCATTCTCCTCAATCAGCCAAAACAATCATTCGATTGCTGAAGTTGATGTATATCAATATATATCGCTACTTAGAAAAATAAGGGTGGAGAATGGTAGATATACCTTCTCTGCACCGTCAGTTTTCCGAAGAGTGGAGCTTTGGTAATTTTCATCTAACGAATGATTACCATCAAAAGGATCTCTGAGATCAAGCTGATCTGTGTGCCTACCGTCAAGGGAAAGATCAGTTTCTGTATCAGTGACAAAGCCGTGGTCTGTAACATCTGAAAAAGAACTACTTTTCCTATTGGCCTCTCCTGAAGTAATGAAATTGGTAATAGTCTTCTGTGTAGGATCAGGAGTAGCACCACACTTTAGTCCACTAAACTGTGATACTCTAAGGCCTAAAAGGAGAAGAGAAAAATATTTGTTATGCACTAACTTAGACAAGGAACACATGTGAACTTTCTCACGCGCTATATCTATAAGCAGTAAGAACCCTCTTATATTGGCCTTGAGGACCATCTTAATAATTGCCAACAATAAAACAAGTTAAAGGAAACATATACCTATTAATCGTACTGAAACAGGAAGTTCAGCTTTCAGCAATTTTGATGCATGCTTCAAAATATCATCACTTGAGTTGATGTAGTTTTGTAAAGTCACAGCTCTATTCCGAACCTATAGATTGTGTATTTCTTAGCACTTGCAAGAGAAATATGGTATGATAGTAAAATGCAGAGTGACCATAATAATTTACCTTATCATAATCAGAAAATTATTACGAGAAAAAGAGTCAAGACATCATAAGTACCTCAAAAGAAGCAGTTTTCAGTTTAAGAGTCAACGTTCTCCCATGCAGACCCTCTTTTTGCATGTCTGTGGATAGCATTTCAGCAAGCTCCGCTGCAAACATAAGCTTTGCATGGTTCATTTGCTGGTGATAAATTTAAATATATCGAAACACTTGTCTAATTCAGAATCTCAGCATGTAATAGTCATCAGCTAAACTTAGTCAAAGCCATGCATGTGTAACAAACTGCAACCTAAACTGACTAAATCTGAGACAATTGAGTTTCAATTTAAGAAGTTTTCCTTCAAACTGATGAACTACAATTATGATAACAACATTGAAAATTTGAAACATACTGATTCCGTGAAAGATAAACAATAACTGACAAGACATATACCCAATTTTTTATGCAACAGCGCTTCATCCTCAGTGGCAGAAAACGTCCTCTCATTGCTGATACTTTTCCGAAATCTTACTTGGGGAGAATCCGTCTTTCCCAAACCTAAACCCACAGAGTAAAAAAAATCTGCAACAAATTGAAAAAATGTCACATGTTAAAAGAAGAATATTACATGATTAATTTAGAATTAAACATTTAACTAGAATTCATAAATTATTGTTAGTAATCCTTTATATGAAGCTAAACTTACAAACATGCCAAATACTGGTTGTAGAAACCAGAAAGTGGAAGACAGAATTTTCAAAATAGACATTAGAAAGATAAAAAACAATGTTCAAAAAACTGTATGAACATTAGTCTAGCTGGCCATTTAAATGATGCTGAAAAAAACTGAAATACTTAAACAGATAGCTAACCTGCTGTTGACTGAGAAAAAAGAGCACTAAGATAGCTACCCTTATCCAGCATCTGCTCGCATGTGCTTATTCCAAAAACTTCCTTCAAAATACGTTCAGTAACCTTACCAATGCCCCCAATCTGTCAACACTATCAATCACTTTTAATTAGAAAGGCACCTCTTTCAAAGACATAAACATAAGAAAGTCACGGTCGCAACTAGGAACAAAGCCAATAATTTTATAATAACTGGCAAGATGATATTAGTATACAGCTCAAACAGACCTTTCTGATAGGAAGGGAGGATATGAAAGTCATAACAGCCAAGCGGTCATTTGGTAAAACATACTGTCCATTTGGCTTGTTTATGTCTGAGCAAACCTATAGGAGAGCAAGATGTCAATAACATAATTCATAGTATGAAAT
This sequence comes from Medicago arabica, assembly GCA_946800305.1. Taxonomy (NCBI): domain Eukaryota; kingdom Viridiplantae; phylum Streptophyta; class Magnoliopsida; order Fabales; family Fabaceae; genus Medicago; species Medicago arabica. The sequence continues at coordinate 58,294,463 of OX326970.1, read as the reverse complement.
TTCCCCAGGTCACTACAGTATACATCTACTACTTTTGAGTTTCTACAGATTAAGAAGCGCTTGAAAGAAGTACAATTGATGCATGAGACTCTTGTTCATGATATTCAAAGTAGAAACCACAGACAATGCAAAACAAGGAACACAGATATATAAACCTATATAGTTTAACACAAAGCTAGCACCCAGTTACCCCTTTTAGTGTTATCTAGTATATTTAATGTATAAGTTATCCAAATTGGGCAACTGTTGTTGATTGAGATATACAGGTAAAAGTTTTGGCTAAAAAAATTATATAAAAAGCAACTGGCACTATTAGGAGATGCTAAGAGAGAATTGAGGAGATAAGCAAGTAGCATAACATCACGATAAAATGAAAAAAACTGGAAAACAGAAAATCATAAAGGTTTTGCCTTCCTGATTAATGTGCAAGTGCGGTTTCCTCCCTCGATGTATTTCATTTAAAAAATAAAAAGAAAACATCAAGTGGCAAGCATAGAAGCAACGCATGTGAATTTAAGTTTACAGGAATATGCTTTAAAACTAGCAAATGTAACCCATATGAGAAATATGTTTGGCAAATATCATACAAAACCTTAGCAAGTAAGCGATTTGGTGCCACTCCAGCACTACATGTGAGACCAGTCTCTTCATAAACACCGACTCTGATTTCTTGAGCAATCTACATATTCCATTTTTAGAGGGAAAAAAAGAGGTTCAATACATTTGAAGGTCTTCCATTACAATTCTAATCTAACACCAACTTACTTCTTCACTTTTGACATTTTTTTCTCTGCAAACTTCAGTTATATCAAGGTATGCTTCGTCCAGACTATCAGCGATGAAATTCGGATCATACCTCTGAAAAACTAAGGAACATGTGCATTTTAAGCTACCATCAGTAATTAAAGGAAAAACCACAATATAAAAATCAGTCACACACAAAAAAAAAAAAAAAAAAACCTTTTCTAGTCAAATCACTGTAATAAGTATACTTGTTGAAATCAACTGGAACAAAGATTAACTCTGGACATAGCTTCCGTGCAATAAATCCAGGCATGGCAGAACGAACTCCAAATTTCCTGGCCTGTATAAAGAGAAAAGGCGGATCACAAATTGTCAAATTCCATGCTACAACAGAGTTCGAGAAGATTAATTACTCAATCATTAATCGGATTGATTCAAGCTTATAATATATCGAAGAAAGAAACCTCATAATTGGCAGTGGATATCATAGACATGCTGCCAACAGCCATTGGCATGCCCTTTAACATAGGGTTACTTAAAGTCTCAACTGCTGCGTAGAAAGCATCCATATCTACATGTAACCAAATCCTTGAAAGGTCGCGGGAAGCTTCCAGTTCAAGAATTCTTTTATCAGCAATCTGGTATTTGAAATAATAGATTAGGTTTTGAAAACCCTAAATTAAGAAGTTATTAAAATGAAATGAAATGAAGACGCATGCATACCTTTTGATAATGTGATAAATCAGAGTGTGTAAGGTTTGCAAATTGAAGACGGATGTTTTGAACTTTGAGTTTGATAAAAGACTCCTTCCGTTCCTCATTCTGAAAATATTTGGATCCTTTGCTCATTTCATAAACAATCCTTTGTACTTTTTCTTTGTCAACACCTTCCATTCCTGCTTTCGCTGTAGTGTAAACGGTGTTGTAAGACTGCCATGGAACATCATCGTTTCCATCCATCGCCATCTTCTCTTTCACTTGTTGCCATTCATTTCAACTTCGCCTTTCCTCTCTCCTCCTTAGTTATAGTTGATAATTATCTCGAGTCAAAACCAAGTATTGAGTTTTCGTCCAACTCAAACCATCTATTGTTGATACATCGTCTTACCGTTTCACAGTTGAAAAATGGAAATTTAGAGATGACATCATTAATTGTGGTCATTAACAAGCAACAAAGACACGAGATTTACAAAACATGTGTGGGAAATAAAAAACTTTTTTATCAGATGAATAAATTTTATATTATTTGTCCTATATATAAAAACAATTACCCTTTTTCAACGCACTTTGAGTTGGACTTTTCTTTTCAAAAATACTTTTAATTATAAATACAAATAACACACAGTTTCTTATCGTTTCTGTTAACCCTCTTTTACCTCCGTTAACCACATATCAAACTCAGAAAAAACTAACACAAAAACAAACACTCATGTTACCTTTTTATCAACCGATTTTATGTTGTACATTTGTGTTGTTTCCCTCAATACAACCGACAAAGATTGCCAAGTATTTTCATAGAAAAATATTATTAATCAAAATATCATAGAAAAATATTTGTTAGCACTATATTAAATATTAATAAGTAGGATTCTCACAGTTAATAGTTCGTTCCCGCATTGTTTAGTTTTTCTCAACCTTCTGTATCAGAATTAACCTGTTTAGTTCTTTTTTCTTTTTCTTTCATGTTACAACTAATCAAAGTCGATTAATTTTATGGATTATATATTTGACTTTGTTGGTTTATAATTGTTTATACAAACTATGATAGCGTGTTTTTTTTTATATAAAGAGAACCGTGGTTTTGTTTTTAATTATTAAATAAAGAGAAAATAAGCAATAACATTCTCTGTCGTCAAGCTTCTTCCACTGTCGTTTAAAGGAATAAAAGCATTGCTTTTTTATTTGTGATTCCAAACGTTCTGCATATATACAATTGATAAACTGCTCTCATGGTCCCCATCCAATATCCAACAAAATATAGTGAAATCAAAATGGTAAAACCATTTAAACAATTCAAAATTGTTAAACGATAATCACACTCATGTTACCAACAACTAAAAACGGAAACTTTAGAAAGCTTCAAACCACCGTCTTTTGTTTTTGGTTACATTCAAACCACCATCTGAGAGGTCATAAAAAGAGAGGACCGCTAAGATGTCCAGATATGAACACCGATACCAGATACAACGCAGATATTGACACGCCAATAACATTGATAATTTAAGAAAATCACATAATTTAGGGTAATTATATCTGTGGATGCGGATGCAACACATGTTCAGACACATCTAACATGAGGAGTGTATATGATTCATAGGCGATGAGTAATATCATAATTTAAATATGGTCGAAAGAGCCATAATTACACCTACTAACGATGTTGTTAAAAAATTGAATGACATAATTATCAATTAGTTTTCAAGAGAATAACATAATTTGTTGTCATTTAACGAGGTTGAAGGATACTCATAGCTTATATCAACATGAATTCCTAAACTCAACTGCTCAAGGAAGTATTCCACCACATATTTTAAAGGTAAAAAAAGGTGCACCTTTGATGTTATTGCGAAACATAGACCCTAGATATGACATGTGCAATGCAACGCAATTGTTATGACATGGTTTATTTAAGAATATGTTCGATGTGGAAATCCTAACAGGAAGCAAAGCTGAAAAAAGAGCATTCTTGCCCAGAATTAAATTAAAAACAAATGTGAGTTCATGACTTTGTGCTTAGTAGAAAACAGTTTCCCGTTAGACTAAGTTTTGTTATTACCAACAAATCACAAGTGCAGACCATTCCCAATGTCGGAATCTATCTTCCACGGCATGTTTTCAACCATGGTCAATCATACGTAGCTTTATCAAGAGGAGTTTCTCAAAATTCAACAAAAGTTCTCATTAAAGAAGGGAAAATAGAAGGAGAAGACAGAGACTTTAAGAAAAATGTAGTTTTTAAATATATTCTTTTATTGCAATCATTGTAATGTTTCTTTCTTATAACATGTCATTTATACATTTATTTATGATATTTCTTTTATGCAACACACATTTATGTTATGATGTTACTAATTACTATTATAATAAACAATAAATGATCATTATTTTACCTTAATTTTAAATGCAGGCAAACTAAAATATGTTGAGTTCAAAAATAATTTTGTTATATGTCTTGTCAATATTTTGTTTATAAATTAATATATCAATAATTTCCATATATTTAAAAATTTAATTTTTTTTATCAAAATTATACAAACAAACATAATAAAATAATCACATGCGTTAGCGCAGTAGAAAGAGCGGACAGACGGGCACGATAGTGCCCGTCTTTCCGCTAGTGTTATCATAAAGTTACAAGTGTGGTTATAATTTAAATTTGACATGGAAAAAATATCATCTTAATTTTGTATATATTTTGAAATATCTAAACATTGCACATAACGATTAAAGTATTTGAATTTATACTTATATTAATTATTTGTAGTATAAGATGCACTCATTATTAAACTTAGCATATGTAATATTTTTGCAAAAATACGCCGACGTATTGTATATTATTATTTGTTGACATAATGTATTTTATTAATCATAAAAACTAAAAAAATTGTATTTTTTTATATAACAGTCAGTATCAAATGTATACACCTAGTCAGTGAATGCAAATGTTAATTTTTTTTTTTACGTGTGTGTATAAATATAATTTGGGCTACAGAAATGCTGATTGTTATTTGTTTTTATTTTTTACAAAACCAATGGTTTAATATAAATATTGTATTTTCGGGTAACAACGATGCAAAAAAAAAGTTCCACGTATTGTTATACCTGAAAAGTGCATCAATTAAAAGTCAATGGCAGGAGGATCTGCTTATATAGAAATTGTATGTCCTGTAATAACCAACATGCCTTACAAAGAAATTAAAAAAAATGACTTTCAAACAATACACAATTTTCGTTTTCTAAATTTTAGCAACAACAATTCCAAAACACAACCAATGATCATACTTTTCGAAAAACTTCACGATACACAACATTTGTGGTCTCCTTGCAAACATTGTTATCTTCATCCAAGATGAGCAGCTCCAAACCTTTTCTAGAAGTAACTCGAGAGATAGCGATATAGAGTTGTCCATGCGTGAACACGGGCATAGGAAGATAAACTCGCACTCGAGATAAAGATTGACCCTGACTTTTATTTATTGTCATTGCAAAACAAAGCGTCAATGGAAATTGCTTGCGCCTGAATTTGAAGGGTAGTCCTGGATCACTCGGAATAAGATTCATCCTGGGAATAAACACCCTGGTACCTGCCCTTTTTCCTGTAATTACGATAGCAGCTATCATGCTCTTTCCTAGATGTGTAACTGTCAGCCTCGTACCATTACACAGTTCATTGGCCTGATCGATGTTTATCATCAGCATAACTGGACATCCTACCTTTAGTTTCAACAGGTGATTTCGAATTCCATAGCTCTTAATAACATTAAGAAATTCCATTGTGAACCACTCACTCTGGACATCAGAATTTTCGCCCAATCGACAAACATAATCAGAGCTTAAATACTCTTTCTCTTTACCTGGAATCGGTGACATCATATATTTGTTAACATGCTCAATTGAATCAAGCGTTGGTGCGAGTATTCTCCTTTCTTGGAAAAGTAGCGGGTCACCAAGATTATCATTCAAATCGGGATACACAAAGTCTATAAGTGATATCAGTCCCTTTAGGAAAGCCCAACACATCAAGGATACATTTAGGAAAGCCCGACACATCAGTCCCCTACCAAATAGAAGTGCATAGAGAGGAAGTCAGAAATGCAATTAATCTGATGTAAATTTATCCAAAAAATTTAAACAACATATATAAACAAATAAAAAATCATGGCAGATTATACCATTCCAACAGATTCAAGCATTTCAGCGCAAGTCTCTTAAATAACTCAGCAGCATCACGGTCAAACAAAACAAAAGTGGCTGAATCAGTGTGGTCAACAACCCTCATCCTGATCATGAATCTAACCATGGTAAAAAAAACAATTATGAATCCCACAGTCGAACAAATGCAGTTAAATTATCCATTAAATAGTTTATTGAACCCTCCACTAATAAAAAACCAAAAATCAATAAATACCTCGGTGTCACATTCAACACATGCTTATTGCACTTTGAACAAAAGTACATCCGCTCATTAGGGTACACTTTCTTGTTACAAACGCAAGTCGTATACCACCAATCTGAATCATCATCAATAACATTCACAATACCAAACACCGCAAAAACTTTCTCCTTAAGAAAATCAATAATTCAACAATTATAACCAATTGCGAAAGTATTACTCGGTAGAAAAAGAATCAAACAAAATTAGATCTTTTTTTAACTACCTCGGCACAATTCTTAAGCCTTCAATGCAAATCATCAGGGTCAAATTGAGAAAGTCTTTCTCAACGCTAACCTTAGATGCATCCGCGATCTTAGAAATGCCCGGCGATGGAGAATCACCACTCTCAACCATCCTATAACCATGCATAACATATATAATTTGATACATAAGCTAATACCAAGTATTAACACTCAACAGTTGATATGAAATGACTCTGAAACTGTTCGGCAAGTAGCCATTGTATTATAAGGTGCTAGTTGGACTTGTGATTGGGTTTTTTGCGATTTGTCATATTTTGTATGAAAGCTTGCTAGCTGATGATTGGAGATGGCTATGAAAAATTGTATCTAAATGTATCTGCATTATAGTTGTGCAGTTCTTACCACTGTTCAGCCTTTTCATACTTTGCACCCTTTTTAAGCATAATGCGACCTAGAATAATTTTATTAAGTGAACTATGACGATTTGATTGCTGCTAGAGGAATGAAGTTCCATGGTGGGTTTCTACAACTTGTCCTAACTTTTGTGAAGCAGGGAGGGTCATTAGACAAAAAATTTTTAAAAAAAAACATTTGATCCTTTATTTTCTTCAATCTCGTTTAGTAAATTGAAAATCACCATAATGAATATGAACTACGCACGCAACATGTTACCTCTTCTTTAAAAGAACGACAGCTGAGAAAGTTGGATTGAACAACACCTTTGTGGCATAAATTGTATTTTGAATCGTCGCCTGACCTAGATACATAAATCGAAATAATAATCCGTCAAATATTTATAAAATCATATCACAGATAAATTGTGATATGAACTACATATAATTATACCTTGAAAGATCTTGCTTTTGGTCAAGAGGACATCAACATCAGCATTATCGGTTTCACCAGATGCAAGAAAAGCATTCAACTCATTAACATAAGGACCAAACAGGGTGACCTTGAAAGGAAACATACACAAAAAAAAATTAAAAAAGAAAAACACAATGTTATTTACACAAATATTTTTTAAAATACGTCTTAAAACATATATTAATACTAAAATATAAAAGGATAGCGTACCCATCATAATCCAACTCGATAGGAATCATCTTCGATGGCGATCCATTGCGAGTATAGAACTTCTCAACACCGACAACCTTCAGCATACCCATAACATCTGCAAATTCCTTTTATAAATGAATATGCTATTTACAAAAGTACATTAAATGCCAATAAAACGTAAATGAATTTTATCTTCATCAAATCTAACAAACTACTGAATCTCAATAAGAACAACCAATTCAAAATTTAAGCTACAAAATTTTAATTTCATTAAATCTGACAAATAAACACAAGAAACCCATAAAATCCAATTCATATGCAAATCAATACCCATCGATACAAAATCAAAAAACAAAACAAACTTTCACTGACCCACTAAACCAATTCTCAAATTTTCCACCGATCAAAACCCAACACAAAATTTCAAAACAAATCACAAATCAAACAAAAACCTTATATTTTTAAGGGAGGTTTCAAAGAGAGGTTTCAGTTTAAATATAAAAAAAAAGCTAAAAAAAATATCAAATTTGATACAAAACATACCGATTCAAAGAGAGGTTTCAGTTGAGGTAGATAAAGATGAAACGCATAGATGATGCATTTTTGAAGACCTATATTTTTTCGCATAATACGAACGTGAAAATACAATCGGCTATTTACAAAAAAAAAATGATGAAATGACATTAAATTGATTCATATTTATTTTTTTCGGGTAAATTTGTTAAAACAAATCACAAATCAAACAAAAACCCTATATTTTTAAGAGAGGTTTCAGTTTAAATCTAATAAAATCTAAAAAAAATATCAAATTTGATACAAAATATACCAATTCAAAGAGAGGTTTCAGTGGAAACCGATACAGATGAAACGCATAGATGATGCATTTTTGAAGCCTATATTTTTTCGCATAATATGAACGTGAAAATACAATCGGCTATTTACAATTTTTTTTTTATAAAATGACATTAAATTGATTCATATTTATTTATTTCGGGTAAATTTGACAATAATATATTAATTAGCAGCATGCATGTCTAAATAAAAAAAAACACTAATAAAATCAATGTTAAACAAACATCAAAAAACAACTTACCAGTCAAGTAATCTGTATCATATTGGGATTGAAAGATTTCGCGAGGGTCACCGATCACATAGATGCTAGCAGGAGTTGGAGGGGGTGTTAAGGTTTAAGGTTTATGGTAGATCGGCTGGTTTGAGTTAAGAGATTAAGAGTAAGAGTCATATCCTAAGTTCAAACTCGAACGGATGAGTAAATATTAACCTAACAACTAATTACTAACATTTGACATTCAAAAAATAAAATAAAAATAGATGTAATTGTTTCAATCTCTCCAACGTAATAATATTTGCACTAAGATTGACCTGATGGTATTGACTTGGGACCTGGGAGTATGCTCCTCCTCAAGGTCTCAAGTTTGATTCTCTCTGATGTCAGTTTGAGTGGGCTAATTTATCTTCTTCAACAAAGAAAATCTGCACTAAGAATATCTTATATTGACATTTCAAAAATATATATACTTATATTTTCTACTATAGAATTTACCTATTTAAAATGGTTTTTTGGTAAGATACTGTGTGACCCTTGTTCCTATTATGAGTGGTTTGTGGAACGTGTTTTCTTTGATTTATGGAGGTAGTGCCTCTCGGCTTGTCAATTTTTTATTGGTTTCAACTTCATCCTGGTTTTCAGTTATTGTTTGTTCAAGAGAAATCTTTCGTAGATTTTTTTAGGTATGATCTCATATCCTTTTTACATCCACAATATCCTTCTTTCATTCCTTATTCACAATAACGCCTACTTCATTCCCCACAATGAATCGTTTTGAAGAACCTAATTCTATTATTAGATAGAAAAATTATTGGTTAGACTTTACTTATGTTGCAGTCGAAGTCCAGATCATTGGGATTCTCTTTTCCAAAAAATTAGAAAGCTAACATCAAAAGATCTAAGCGGTTGATGTTGATAAAAAAAACTAATTGGTTGATGTATGTATGTATTTATATATATTTGTGTAGATGAAGTTGTAAATACTATAGAAATTCACACTTACAACGTAGAGATGTCCAACTTAGAGACTCTCATAATAATATAAATTAAATAACTTTTTATCTGCATATTCATTTAAAATTCAAATGATAAATTAAAATTTCAAATGTTGGTAATCAATGGTAATAAATTTATGAATTGCAAATAGTTGTTGTGATTTTCTAAAATAGAAAAGTTTTGATTGCATGTATTTGTCATTAAACCATTGAGTAACTTTATTTAGATTCAATTAATGGAAATGAGTCAGAAAATAAGGAGTGTGGTGTTTTAGTAAGAAATAGAAAAGGAGCGTGATGTTATTTTAAAAAGGAGTGTGAAGATTAAAGCAGTCAAAGGAATATAATTTTTTTTTGACAAAAAGTCAAAGGAATATAATGTAATGCAACCAAAGTCTAAGACGAAGTTGTGTAAATATGACATAGATATTATAGTTGTCATGTGAGCTTTTATCATTGAATTAATTTAAATATAACGCAATTTCGAGAATTATATAGTTCCAAATAGCATTTAATAATAAAATAGACCTATTACCATTTCATAAAAGTGTTCTCGGGTATGATATTATATAATATTTAAGATTATGTTGTATAAAATATATTTGATAGTCATACGAACTTCGTAAGTAAGTCAAATATTTCAGAAGATCAAAATCGATTTAAATGACATTAATACATTAAAATCAAATAGTTTAAATGAAATTAAATTTTAAAATGGTGTGATTGTCGTTACCTTTTACGGTAAGATTGATATATGAATTTGAGTTTGAATTTGTTTTTTTAGGGATTGAGTTTGAATTTGATATTTAAATTTAGAATTGTTTCATTTATTAAGAACACATTTATTAACCTAAAAAAACACACATTTATTTTATTAACCTAAAAAAACACACATTTATTACAATTTTCACTATTTTTTTAATGAGTTATCAACTTTGATTAATGTATTTTTTTTATGTGATTCTTATATGTAATTTTTTTGTTGAATTTATAGATATAGTACATTTGATGTACGATTAATTTAAAGGGCAATGCTAACCAATGCCCCCGGGACATTGGTTAAAGAACAATTAATTGATGGATCACACTTGTTTTTACATTAATTGAAGTGATAAATTAGTCAAGTAATTAAAATTAGTAAATGTTGTATTCAATACTCTCTCAATTACACATTTAATAATTTTTTATTTGATATTTTAATTGGATATGTTTTATTTTTAGAATTGCTAATTTATTTTGAACTTTATAATATCTTGTCTTAGTTTAATTATTTTTACAACTTTTAATTAAAAAACTGAAAGAAAACAATAGATTTTTTTTCACGGAAAAAAATTCAAGAAATTGAAAGGAAAGGAAAGGAGTTGCATGTGTGTGTGTGTATATATATATATATATATATATATATATATATATATATGGGAAATAGCTTTGCTTTTGAGAGAACATTGAATACAACATTTATGAGTTTTAATTATTTGACTAATTTTTCACTTTAATAAATGTGATCCATTAACTAATTGTTCCTTAACTAGTGTCCATGGGGCACCGGTTAGCAGCACCCTAATTTAAAAGAGTAATGATGTGTAAAGCGAAATGAAAAATCACAAGAGCTTCTAGAATGACATGGCACAATACTATCCCTTTGATTTCAATATTATTTCCATAAAAAAATAGATATAACACACCTCCCCATGATTTCTGACTAAGCAGCAATTTTATTGGTTAACATTAATTTCGGGACAATTTCTTGATAACTATTACGATGAACAACAAAAAACATATAAATTTGATTTATATATTTTTTGTATAGAGATTTTAAATTGTATTATTTTTAGATGATTTTGACATTTTTTTCATTGACAAAAGGTGATGTTAACATATTTAAAATTATAGTTATACCAATAAGATTCGTAAAATATATTTTAATTTATTTAACGTTTTTATATATGATTAAAATTATGTTTGTAAAAATTTATTTAATGTATACAAACTTCTCAAATAAGTTGACTATCTGGGAAAATAAAAAAATAGTTTACATATCATTAATGCATTAAAATCATGTGATTCTCCTTCCTTTCTCCAATAAATGTATAAGATAATCTATTAATGATTTTAAATTAATTTAATCAAAATAGTGTGATTCACATTACCTTTCAAAATATTAATGGTTTTGTGTAACTATTGAATAATTAAGTTTGTTAATATCTCATCAAACTACTATTTGTATATATCAAATTTTATTTTGTATATTCGATTTATGCAATGAAAAGATCAACATCGTTGTGTTAGAAAGAATGAAGACAATAGGAAGAAAAAACACATAAATAAAATATGACATTTAAAATAAAGAAAATTACCATTTATAATAGCATTATTAATTTAGGCTAGGTTGATTATGATGAGAGTTAATATTTGAGAAGCATTGTGGTGTGAGGAATCATGTTAGAAGCAATGTGGTGAGGGGAGTGATGTTAGGAAGCCACTTGTCACAAGGTTGGATGTGAGATTTACATTTCCATAAATACATTTGAGAAAAGGTCTCAAATTTATATAATATAGATTATAAACAAATCATATTCAAGTGGTGGCAGAAAGAAGCCAATGTTAGTGTTGGCTTATCAAAAGGGTGGTGTGTACAAATTACAAAACACCCAAGAAGAAATTAAACCGAGAAGACACGCGGCCAAGAAAATGAGGATGTTTATTTAGATTGTGTGGTTATTTAAAGAACAAAAATTAATGATCACTAGTTATTTTTAATGGAATGCACAACCGTAAGATGAAGTTAAATTAAGAGGTCACTTTCTTGTTGGTGGATTAATTGAGAAAGACATTCTTGTTGACCTAACAAACAATTTGGTGGAGCCTAAGCACGCCCTAATGGTTTTGAAAGATAAAAGAAAAGACAATTTGACGAATATAAAGCAAGTGTACAATACATGCAAAAGATTCAAAGATTCCATCAGAGCTGAGATGCAACATTTGTTCAAATGTTTGTAGGATCACAAATATGTTCACAAGTGTTGAAACAAATGCGAATTTACCACCGTTCATGATATATTTTGGGTTCATCTTGAATTTATGAAGTTGTTTAACGATTTTCCAACTATATTGATCATGGTCTCCACATATAAAATCAACATGTACAAAATGTCATTATTTAAGTTAGTTGGGGCAGCCTTAACCGAGAAGACATATGTTGTTGGTTTTGCTTTTCAGACGTATAAAAAATAGGAGAACTTCATTTGAGTTCTACAAATATTGCTCGATCTTCTGAAGTCTGCAAACAATATGTCAATGGTGATTGTGACTGAAATTGATGTTGCATTGATGAATGTTGTCGTCATTGTTTTCCCTCATATTGGTAAAAATGTTAGAGTTAAATGCAAAACAGACTGCAGAGTCAAATCTAAGAATACCAAAGTCGATGGAAAAGACAAAGAAGTCAAAGAGGTAAAGTCTATAAAGTTAGTTGACAACATCTTGAAATTTTGAGAAAATATGGCCGAGTCCCCTTCAACGGAACCATATGTTGATGTTGTAGTGCAACACAACCACTAAAAGAGTTGAATCTGCTCATGAAAAATTAAAGAAATATTTGAAGGATGTCCGTGTAGATTGAGTAGAGGCGTTGTCGTTCAAGTGACAAAAACATTAATCTCTTCAAAGATTTTTTATTTGTGATTAATGAATGGTTTAATCAAGATTAGTTTATCGTGATTGTTCTGCTACGAGGATCAAAATTTTAAAAAAGCCCTATTAAATCCCCAACATAAATAATAAAAACACCCTTTAACTTCAACAATATTAAAATCATTTAAATTCAAATAAACAATAGCTTTTGACATCTCGTCCTCTCATCTCTCTAACCTAATAAGTCTGCCGCCCATCACATCACCTTTACCTGTTAATCCAGCCGTACAACACCAACAAACAACCTCTACTCTTTGACCTCCTGCCGCCTAACCCCCTTTATCCAAACCCTTCTTCCTCCAAGATGTAGCGTCTTGCAACGGTGGTGCGACAAGCGGCGTCGGCCCTCCGCACCTCCCTCTGTCCGGATCTCAAGGCGGTCTGCACCGTTAGTTTCGGATTCAACTAGTACCGCTTTTGTTTTGGGTGGTGGTTGCTGGGTTGTTGGTGTTTGAAAATCGTTGGTTTCACCAACAATTTGTTTGGTGTCACCGTCGTACTGCTCTTGATCTTCACCACCTTCTTTTTTTATGTTCGCCGGTGTCTTATTTTGGGTCCCTTTAAACACAACAAAGATGGTCGTTCGTATGTTGGTCGCGGTTCTTTCCGACGATCGTTGTTGTTGTGGTGGTTCCAAAATCTATTGCTATTGTGGTGGTTGCTGTGTAGTGCTCTACCGTTCACATCTCCAGCAATGACTCCTTAGTGTGTTGTTGCTGGCTATGTTTCGTAACAGATTTCTTTGGCTGGAAATTGCCATTTTCTATTTTGCTGCGCAGTTGTGGGTTCAGGAAATTGTCACCGTGTTGGCGGTCAGTTTCGGTTGCCGTTCCTCTAAGACTTCCACTTCGGTACCGGTACGAGGGCCAGAAATGGCTGTTAATTTGTTGTCATTCTTCGCAGTAAACAGTTGGTGATCGTGGATTCGTTAGTTACCGTGTTGGCAATCGGGTCCACTTTCCGCTTTGATTCTCTATCCAAGTCATCCTGTTGATTGACATGGACTGTATGGACTCGAAAGAGTCGTCAATGCTTGTTGTCGTTGCAAAGATTTGATGGCACGTAATTCGATTTCATATTTTCGATCGATTCATTCGCCAAACTTTAGAACCGCGCTTAATTGTTAGATTTGTTTAGGGTTTTTTATTTTATTCTATCGTATTTTATTTTATTTTTCCCGTTAGGGTTGTTGACTGGATCAGGTTTTATGTCCCTCGGTTTTATGTAATTTTTCCTTTTTTTAATAATATATATATGAGCAATTGACAACATATTAGAGTAGTGTTCCAACTTAGTTGGACACTATTCTTTTTTGTGTCGTTTTGCTCTTGGCTTATCAAAAAATAAAATGAACAATAACTAAAATTAATTGAGTTAATCAAATTTATTAGTTTGATGAAAGAGTGAGAATAACACATTTACAATATAACCGTTATCGAGTAATGTTTTCGTAGTGACTAAAAATTTATATATTGCATAAACTAATAACATGTTTTATTTTATACTAAAAACAAATAATGTATTTAAATAAAAACTAATTAAAAATATACTTTTAATACCTATAAAATTTCAAAAGTTCTTTTTAGTCCACATAAACTTTTTCTTTAACAGTTAGATCGCACGATACTCTCTTTCAACACATTTAAACTATATTATTACAGAAAATCATGTTTGACGAACATAAGCCCACGTGACAGTGTTGCACAAGCTTTTTAAATTATGTTAAATTAATTAATAATTAAATAATTTATTAAGAAAGTATGGGTTTATTTATTTATTATTTATAATTTACTTACCCAAGATTTGGAAACCCTACAAAACATTTATTAATTATTTTTCGATGGACTAAACCAACATTTTAGTATGTACACCCTCCGGTCATTATTATAAGTAAAAATCTACATTTTAGATTCATTCAATTAATGATGCATGTGTTCTTTATTGTAGACAACATACATAATTTTATGAATAATGTAAAATATGAACTTTTACTTATATTTGTGACGGGAGGGTGTAAATGGTAGCTCATGTAACAATGTTGATATTGTTAGGTTTTACAACTTCACTAAGTTCGAAATCAGGATCTGACAGTTTTGTGTGTGAGTTTTAAATATGTCATATCATCTAGTGACATAACAAAATGGAATTTAAAACTTTTATATTGACCAAAAACATAATTGAATGTATATATTTCAGAAAAATGATTATACATTTGCGCAACTTGGAAAAATTAAAATTTATGTTTGGTTGTTTAGAAATTCTAAAGTTAAATTGCGTATTTTTTGTGTGAAAATTAAACATGTATTAATCTTTGAATTCAAAATATATGTAATCCTATTGACTTACAGGTTGACAAACGATAATTGTATCGTGTGTGTAACGTGTTACATACCAAGAAAAGTAAAAAGAAATTTACGGTTGTTTGGAGGTGTCATTGTTACACACTTGCAAAGTAAGAGGATATATATAGGAAAGTAAGGAAATCATAACTAATAACAAGCTAAATGCCACCTCAAATAGATAAATATTGTCATACTAGTTTTTTTTTGACTAAAAATATAATTGCAATTTGTTTTATCCTATATTTGAAGCCTTTATGTCATCATACATATTCAAATAACGCAACCATTAAACTTGTTGGTAGTCACAAATGAAAAAGTGTCAATAGAAGATATCACCACAACATATACACAATTAAAAGCCGTGTAGAAGAAGAAGAAGAAGGAATCATAAAAAAAAAAGGAGTTAATTATGAAGAGTTCCCCACCATTAGTATGTTCTAAAGTAAATGTCATTAATCCCAATCGAATATGGAAAACTAGCAATGTTCTAACAACCAATCTCCCCCCAATTGTTGCTACAATCATTTTCGTCGTATTTTTTTCCCGTCTTTTCTTCTTTATCTATAAACCTCTTCATCAATCTCGCATCATTTCACAGATCTCTGTAAGTATATAAGTTTACGAGTTATTTTGTTTGTAGTAATAAATTTTTCTCTTTGACCCAATTAGTATTACATCGTTTAAAAAAATAATTGTATTAACATTTTTGTTTGACAAAGTAGTCGTAATTACTTGATATAAGTGTATATTGATTTTGTACATGATGATGAAAATTTATTTTATAAATTTTGTCAAAATCAAAATGAATTAAAAATTAAATATACTTAGTTGCATTCACGTAGAACTAAAAATAGAATGTTTAGACTTATAATAAATTGAGTATATAAAACGAGTATGTAAACTTGAACGTAAAATTAATTTTGGTTAAAACGAGTTTTACACATACCTACGAACACATCTCAATATGTGTGTATATTTGTGGATATGTTTTAAAAATTAATATAGGACAGATGCATCCCGAGATCCTTTAAGTTTAACGTTTGTATCAGGTTAATCATTTTAATTTTTGTCACTTTTAAATTGGTCTTTTATGTCGGTAATAGTGTGCATTGTTACTCTTCTATTGAGTCTCTGTTTTAAAAATATAAAAAAACTTATGTCTCCATTAACTAGCTATATAAATTAATGTATCACACAAAATCTTTGTACAACTCTATATCTCAATTTATCTATTGCTAGTAACAATCCTTAATAAAGTATAAATGTCAACTATCTACTTTAGCATTACAAAAGAAGGGTGGTACTCCCTAAAGTCGTCATATGAGTTATCATCCAATTACTTCAACTCCAAGTCGGATGATTTATATTCTTCATCTGAGTCTTTTACTTTACTCTTTATTTTTTCTCCAATTCTAACGGACATGTCATCTATTTTTTTTTAACGGAGACTCACTGGAAGGGTAACGCTGCATATATAGTAGTGCTGACATAAAAGACTAATTTAATAGTAAAAAAATTAAAATATTGCTCCGCTACAAATGTTAAACTTAAAGAACCACATGATGCATTTGAGCACTAATATAACAAAATGACGCAATGATTGTTTTTTTCATAGATCTAACTTTTTGCATATATAATTCATTCTATTAAAAAAATGTTATTGTAATGATTTGTCGATGTTCTAATTATTAAATGCAGGTTGGTTTTTTACCGCCATTACTAGCGTCTTATTACCCATCTCTTTTTGGGTTCTTTTTTCCTACGAGTAATATGTTCAACACCAACGTTCTACAACAATTTGGTCTCATATATTATGCATTTCTAAGCGGTTTGGAGATGAACTTGAATACCATTTTACATGTTAAAAAAAAAGCTGCAACTATTGCAGTTTTTGGGATCATTTTTCCAATGGTGATGGGACCGGCTCTATACCTTCTACATCGAAAATTTTATGGCAACGGTGATGGGTCTGAACTTGAAGAAAATACAATAAATGCTTATATACTATGGACTTTAGTTCTCACTGTGACAGGTTTTCCAATTATAGCTCATACCCTTTCTGAGCTCAAACTTCTTTATACTGGTCTTGGTAAGGTTGCATTAGAAGCAGCTATGATCAGTGACACATATGCTTGGATTTTATTTGTATTATTTGTTCCATTTGCAATTAATGGTAAAGGTGCAATATACCCTGTGTTAAGCACTGTAATATTTGTTTTCATTTGCATCTTTGTGGTGCAACCTATCATTGTAAAGGTCATTGATCGTAAGACAGAAAGAGATGAATGGGATGATAACCAATTGGTCTTTGTAGTGATGGGGCTTTTGATTTTCTCACACATAACAGATATTCTTGGCACACATGACGTTGTTGGGGCTTTTGTATACGGGTTGATTTTACCTCACGGTAAATTTGCTGATATGGTCGTGTCGATAACAGAAGATTTTGGCTGCGGGTTTCTAGCGCCTATATACTTTTGTGGCAACGGATTTAAGCTCTGGATATGGGCCATTTTCAAACATCCAAATTGGCCTTTTACAGTTATAATTATACTATTGTTGTGTGTTTTAAAGATTTTAAGCACTTTGATTGCCACTTTCTTGTTTGGAATGCATAGTCAAGATGGTTTTGTTGTAGGATTGCTTCTCAATACCAAGGGTGTTGTTGCTCTGATAATGCTAAACTTTGCCTGGGATAAATTGGTACTGGTCTAGTTGAAAATGATTATTTACTCCCCTTTTTAATAACTCACATGTCATAATGATAAACTTTTAATCTTTGATTTGTTACAATGTGTCATTGTAGATTCTTTCTCCACCAACATATGCTGTTTTAACCTCTTCAGTTCTTTTAATGACTATGGTGGTGGCTCCTATTATCAATGTCATATACAAGCCAAGAAAGAGATTCGAGCAGAACAAGCTAAAGACTATACAAAAGCTCAGATTTGATGCAGAGCTTAGGATTCTAGCATGTGTTCACAATACTCGTCAGGCCGCTGGGGTTATTAGCCTCGTTGAATCTTTCAATGCCACTAGACTTTCCCCTATACATGTTTTTTCCCTTTACCTTGTTGAACTTGTTGGGCGTGCTGGTGCACTTGTGGCTTCTCATATGGAGAAACCTAATGGCCAATCTGGAACACAAAATCTTTCAAGATCCCAGATAGAGTTAGAGAGAATTAACAATACCTTTGAAGCATTCGGAGAGGCATATGATGCTATCAGAGTCCAAACCTTAAATGTTTTGTCGGCCTATGAAACCATTCACGAAGACATATACAACTCAGCTAATGAAAAACGTACAAGCTTGATTCTTCTTCCATTCCACAAACAACTAAGTTCAGAAGGTGCACTCGAAACAACTAATGCTGTGTACAAAGATATAAACTTGAATGTGATGCAAGTTTCACCTTGCTCGGTGGGAATATTTGTTGATCGTGATCTTGGGTCAGTACCGAAAATGAATTTTCGTATTTGTATGATATTTGTTGGAGGTCCCGATGATCGTGAAGCCTTATCTGTTGCATGGAGGATGACAGGCCACTTAGGATCCCGATTATTAGTGGTTCGAATGCTCTTGTTTGATAAAGCTGCAATAGTAGACATCTCAAGTCAGGTTGAAGCACGAGGCATACTATCTACTGTAATGGATAATGAGAAGCAGAATGAGTTAGACAATGAGTATGTGAATAAATTTAGATTGACAGCGATGAACAACAATGATTCTATATCTTATTCAGAAGTTGATGTCTATTCTAATGAAGATATTCCCACAACCCTTAATGAGTTAGAAAAATTTGGTTGCGATTTATACATCGTTGGGCAAGGGAATCGTAGGAATACTCAAGTCTTTTTAAACTTATTAGAATGGTGTGATTGTCCAGAACTTGGAGTTTTAGGGGATATTTTGGCATCAAACAATTTTGGTTCAAGCTCATCTGTGCTAGTAGTGCAACAATATGGGTATGGAGGAATGGTTTTGGGAAAGCAGTCCAACCATTTGCCCGTCGATAACGATGGTTTTGAGACGCTTATAGTGAAAACTGAATAATAACAATGATTGGTGAAGAGATAGTCTGCATAACATGAACAACTTTTTTACAATATTCAGAAAGTTGGTCCCGCGATTCTAAAATTCCCCACTTTAGGTCCCATCCTCGTATTCTTGTAATGAAAAAAATGGTGAAGTGACATGTTGTAAATTACGTGACATAAGATATGATGATTGATGACAGAGTATCATATGACATTTTTTGCTATGTTTTTAGTACTTTTATTTGCATTTGAAGACAAATAAGTTAAGAGATAGAGAAGTTGTCAATAGTTTGAGGAACATATTGAAGTAAAATATTTTCACAAGAAAGGAGAGGTTTGAATTGCGAACTATTAAAATTTACCTATAAGAATTTCTCTAAAAATTAGTGTGTTAGTAGATAAAATATTAATTTGTGAGGTGTGTGAAAATTACCAGATAATAAGGATGAAGGGAGGGGGGAGGTGGAGGGGGAGGGAGAGGGAGAGGGAGAGAGAGAGAGAGAGAGAGAGAGAGTTTACAGTGGTTCGCCAAAACCAGGATACTCCCCACGCAAGTGTGAGAATATCCACTAGGTAGTTGTGTTGTAACCCAACCACAACTCCTATTTTGTCTTCTTAATCATTTTCACAAATAAGTAACAATTACCCCTTGCTAGATCTTCCTTATCTTTCTGGCAATCGAGTAATTTTACCTTTGCTTTTACGCATTTGTTTTCTATAAGTTTTACAACCCAATAAAAAATAAATTCTTACTTGGATCAAAATAAAATAAATGTGTTTCACTAAAAAAGCTCAAAACAAAAGAGCAATTTTAGTTACTGAAACTGAAAAATGAAAAGAAAGAGCTTTGAAATTTTTGCTATTTGTATGCTTCCTGCTTTCTCAAAAATTCAGTGGTTGCTTCTTGTCAAGAGCTTCAGTATTTATAGGCAAATAAGTGTTTCATTGTGCCTTTAAAATATCAATTGATTTGTTGCCCTTGTATTCCTACGTGCAAGCTTCTCACGCGCAAGTCCCTTTAATTCAAATACTTGGTCCCACATGTATGCAAATAAACCAACTAAAAACAGCTCGCCTCTTTCTTCTCACATGTAATGTTGCATAAGAGAAAGAATGTCCCACGTGTGGCAAGTTTTAAGGCATGGCAACTATTTATTACTCATTCACTTCCACATGTAGCCTTTTGTGTGGTTCTACTATATGAATCATCCAATGACAAGCTAGCAAGACTTTTGCATTCACACATGTAAGCTTCCTTTAATTTGAATACTTTTGGTCCCACAAGTGTGCGAAAATAATTCAACTAGCAATGCTCTTGTTGTCACGTGTGGACATGAGTAAAAATAGCTAGTAATGTGTTTTTATTCTAACATGCAAGCTAGCAATTGGTTGTGACCTTCTCCTTATGTGTACTGCTTTTCCTTTCTAAGGTGGGTAAGTCCATGTGTATAAAAAAATCCAAAGGCCAATAAATTCTAGGGTTGAGAATAGGTCAGGTCGGTCTATAAGGGTCTACGGTCTGACCTGTTTAAGTCTGGCCTGATCTGGCCTGTTTATTAAAAATGTTAGGCTTAGACTTTTGAAAAAGCATATTTAAGAAAATAGGTCAGGCTTAGGCTATAAAAAAGCCTACGAAGCCTAATACGCCGACCTGTTTATGCATGTTATTAAAATTTATTTTTTATTTATAATAAAATATAATTTATATTAAACATAAAAATAAAGAAACAACTAAAACAATGGACTTTTTAAATAGGCTTTAAGGCATATTTAGCCTATTTAAAAGTAGATAAAATGGAATGTTTAAGAATTTAATAATAAGTAGGCCTGTAAATAGGCTTTCAGGCCAGGTCAAGCTTTTAAATAGGTCAGACCAGACCGAAAATATAGACCTATGAAAGGCCATAGGCCAGGCTCAGGCTCAGCCTGACATATTCCTATCCCTAGTGAATTCTTGCTGTAAAAGGAGAAAAGCCAACTTTTGTTGTGTACTTGTTTATCTCAGTGGATTGGACATAGAGTGGTATTGGAGACGAGCAAAACCAAAACCATTTTCTTTGTAGAATCTTGCTCTTCATCCAGCACAGTTTGCTCGTGCCCAGCTGAACTGACGAAAATGCCCCTGCGTGAGTTTACTAACGCTGCGTGAGGTATTATACCCAGCGTGAGTTAACTCATGCTGGTACACAAACCATTCATTTTTTAGAGAAGATATTCAACAAACATAATCACTGAAGTTAAAGTAGTATCTCCATAACATTACACTTCTGCATGAAAGACATGTGTAACCTACCCCATCAATTAACAACAAATATGTAAGTATAATATTTACATACGTATCATGTCAAAGACAATAAAAAAAAATCAGAAGAAATGCATTTCAAAATTCAAAGACTTATCCTATTTTATTTCCATGATTATTGATTGTCAAAAGATTAATTTTATTTTCTTTCATTCACTTTAAATCATGTTAAATGTCATGCTAATGTCTCTACACATCATCAACCACTTCTTTGATAATGAGGTGGATGCTTTATCTTTGGATTCTCCTTACTGTGCATAGTGAGAAAAAAATGAATGGGTTGTGTACCAGCGTGAGTTAACTCACGCTGGATATAACACATGCGTGAGTTAACTCATGCAGCGTGACTTAAGTCACGCAGCGGTAGTTAACTAACACATAGTGTTACACTTGTGTTAGTTAACTAGCGCATGGGCATTTTGGTCATGGCTGCAGGACAGGGGTGTTTTGTGCAGGAGGGAGAACAATAACCTTCTTTGTATACCTTGATAGCAAAATCTTGTTCAATTTTTTCAAGCTTTCTAACCATTTGTTGTCATGTTTTCGTTGGCCCAAATGAATTTTTTATTTATTTATATTTTCTTGGATACTTTTGGTTTTCTAATAGAATGCTAGCATTCTAAGACGAACCTCTGTTTATTTTTGTTGAATATTTATTTAATTTAAAGTCGATTTATATTATTTATCTTTTATTCATTATTTAGGAATTATTTATTTCAAAGGAACGTAACCCTAGATTAAGTACTTAGGTTGTGACAGGGTTTAATATTGTTATTATTATCTTGATGCTTATATCTTGATATTTATAGCATTATACTAATAACTATCTATTTAGGAAGCAATTAAATAGTAACTAGCAAAAGATACCAAAAACGAGTTGACCCTAGTAGTAAGTACTTAGGAGGTGACATTACTAAGACTGAGTAGTAACTCTGCTGAACCTAATGTAATTGGTTAGTAATTAAGGAAACAAGCGACTCCGGAGAATAAACCTAAATAGAACCATTCTCTTAAATCCTTGGTAAAGTAGATGTAGATTAGGACTGCTCGTTTATAGAACTACTAAGTAAGTGAGAGAGATAGTGCTATGAGTGTCCTAAGATTCATAGATGGACAAACCTACTGTAACCTTGACCTTCATTGCCTTGAGAAAACCTGAAACGCCAATTTAAGTTTATGCTTTCAATTACCTTAGAGACGGTAGGACCCTAAACGTAAGGATCATTGTGCGATCAACAAGTGCAACCAGACTTAGGAGGTATCAACCAAGTTAACCGAGATTTATTGGCCCCACACGTAAGGATCGCCGTGTGATCAACGGGTGCAGGTTCCAACCTTATAAGTTAGTCACGTCCCAACGGCCTCATCACTTGTATAATCTATCTAAGCTAAATACGCGATATTACTGTTATTTAATATCCAACAATATAAATAAGGGGGATTCGAAGGATCCTAACCGGTTCTTACTTTTTTGCAACCAAAAATAGGTAAACTTCTCAGTTGCAAACAGATAAAAATTGCAACATCTATCTTTTATTATACTGTCAAACTAAAAATAAGTAACGCAAATTGTTTGGACGAATCAACAATCCATGTGGATACGATACTCTACTTATCATTTTATTACTTGGTAAACGATTTGGTACACTTGCCTAATTCGCACATCAAGTTTTTGGCGCCGTTGTCGTGGATTGTTGATATTTTCGACTAAGCAATTTAAATTACTTATTTTCTATCTATATTTTTCTGTCATTTATTTTTCCGCAATTTTCTGAAATCAAAAAATTTAAAAATACCAAAAATATTATTCGAGCTGACTCTGTCCTACTAAAAACTGTGTAGTTTGTTTTATGCGTTATACCAAAACATGTATTATGCAATTTGATCCAGACTTAGACAAAGTTGAACGAGCACTTCGGAAAGCAGACCGACTTGCAAGGGAAAAGACAAAACAACATAAACAATCCCAATTCAAGACTATTCATCAGACGAGTCAGAAACGGGAGAAGAACGCCGCATTACCCTAGGAGACTATGGGAGACTTGATAACTTGGAAGAAGTATCACTTGGTTTCCAACTAGCAAACCTTGTGATGTTTGACATCAAGAACAATGTTATGATGAATTTGAAATCTAACCAATTTCCAGGAAATGAGATGGAAGATTGCAACGCTCATTTGACACACTTTATGGATGCATGTAGAACAATCAACCCAGCTGGGGTGTCAGAATCAGATAAACGAATCAAATTGTTTGGATATTCTCTTACCGGAATGACAATGGATTGGCTTGATACACTGCCAGGCGGTTCAATCAAGAATTGGGATCAGCTAAAGAGAGAGTTCTTGGATAGGTATTTACCAACTGCAAAATACTTGGCGCGGAAGGAGATTTTCAGCTTCAAGCAACAAGAGGGAGAGGTCCTTTATGATGCATGGGAAATGTTCAAGCTACTATTGAAGAGGTTCCCCGGTCACAAGTTGTTAGAAATGGATATCATGCAAGCCTTCATGACGGGACTAAAACCAGATACTCATATGTTACTAAATGCTCATGCACGAGGAACCATGAAAATCAAGACGATTGATGAAGTACGAGATCTGATTGACAACATGTCTCTGAATGAATATCGGGGACACAACGAGGAAGAGGCGACCTCAAGAAAGAAATGTATGATAGATCTTAATACTTAGGACGCTTTACTTGTCAGCAATAAACTTCTCAGTATTCAACTAGAAACAATATCAAAAAGGTTGGAAGCTCGAGAAGTTGCTCAACTATACGCAAACATCAACTGTGACATTTGCGAGCAAGCTCATGAAAGTGGTGCATACTTATCAACAAGTTTGGGGTTTTCAGAAGAGCGGGTAAAGTATATGGGAAATTATTTTAGGCAACAAAGGAATCCATACTCAAACACTTACAATTCAGGTTAGGTTGAACATCCAAACTTCTCTTACCGAAGCAACAATGTACTCCAACCACCACAGACAAACCGTCCCCCAAGATACTCAACAGCAACAACCAAGGCAAAGTCTAGAAGAAATGTTCTCTCAAGGTGTGAGGAATACCCAAGGTCATATTGAAAGACTAGTTAAATAAGTTGCAGAGATTGAAAAGCGACACGAAATTGCTGTAAAGAACTTGGAAGTGCAGATGTGACAATTGTCTACTGACCTTGCAAATGAAATACGAACGGGATTTTCCGGAACAACTCTAGATAATCCTAGGAATGAAATTTGGAAGATGATGGAAGTGGAAGAGGATGAAGTGAAGGAAGTAGATCCTTTGACAACTGAGAGCAAGTTAGCAGAAGCATTGAAACATATGGTAAAGGAATGGTCTAACCTCAGGGATATTTTACAGACCAAGCAGGTGACCAAGAATCAGTGTTGCAATAGTCTTTTTGAATTACATATTCTCACCTACCAATAAACCACTTTTTGATAAGATGGTAGCTATGACCAAAGTAAACCGCAAGAATCATGATGATGAACCCCCAAAGAAAGGAAGACCCATGATGTTTCACCATACCAGTTGCCATCAATGAATTTTATGTTGGAGAAGTGATGTGTGACCTCGGATCCAGCGCAAATCATTCTTAGTTCAAATCTTCAAACTAATTAGTACATACAATGTTGGTGTAAGGGATCAACTTCCGTAACCAATCATACAAATTAAATCAAACATATTGTACAATATTATAAAACAAATCGTACAAGACATAAACGACTAAAAAGAAAGAAATACACAAGATTCAATTTCTTTAATAAAGGTTTTTAGGAAATGTTATGCATATTTCTAAAAACTAAATAATCTGGAATTTTATTAAAGATCACGTTGATGTAGATGAAGATAAATGGTTTATTAAATTTGGAATTTTAGGAACAACCCGACATGATTGATAAAGAACACCAAGTAGTGGATTCACTTTGTGATTTATGGATTTTTATTTGTCAGATCTGGATTTGCAGAAAGAACACCAAAAGTTGAAGATAATGATTTTAATTTTAATTTTTAAAAATAACATATAAATATCAAAAAAATAAGAAGCATATAATATTGAAGTTGTGTTATTTGAACAACCATTTGATTGATAACTTTTGAAATAACCATTATTTTACAAAGAAAAAGAGGTATTGACATAAAAACCAAATAAACAGAAAGAAAAATAAAAATATAAGGTAAATATAATAGATAAAATTGTTACAAAAGTTGTCAAAAAAATGTTTGTATAAATATCATTTATCGTAATATTAACAATTTATTTTGAATGCAAGAGATCATGCTACTTTTGAAGGTAAAGGGATCATGCTACACATCGTATCGGAATAAATTTCTCTACCTTCTACATATGCCATTCCAAGTTCCAACTATTACTCCAACGCAGCTGAAAAATCATTATATCGGTATTTTACCCAAAAAATGATTTTTATAAGTATTTCTTAATAATTTATTTTTCATTAATTCATAAAATAAATACAATTCACTTTTTGTTGGACACCATCTTTGCAAATATCATTAATATAATCTTTGCAAATAAATAATTTTTTGGGTTGCCATGACTTAAAATTGTTGAAAAATATATTTTGCTCTCATGTCTTTAACTAAAAAATAAATAAATAATTGAACAGATAGTGCTAAAACATGGAGAATCATGTGCTTCACCTGTTGAGATGGCAAAGGGTACCTGCAGGCTTAAGATCGATGACCATCAAAATTTCTACTACTAGTCACCAGAGTTTGTCACATTAGGGATTGGTGAACGAATTCAATGCATATTTGAATTCATTTTTCTCATGCCGAGTTTTAATTTAACTTCTCTAATCATATTGTTGTTATCTCCAAAATGGGTGGACTTTAAGGCTCTGTTTGGTAAACTCAAGCTATAAGCTAGCTGGTAGCTGATAGCTGAAAAATTAGCTTATAGCTGATGACTGATAGTTGATAGCTTATAGCTGAAAAGTTCGCTTATTGAAAATAATGTGTTTGGTAAAATTAGCTGTTGACGTGACTGATAAATATAAAATGACATAAAATGACATGTTTTTATTTTTTATTTTTTTATAAGTTATATACACTTTTTTTTTACTTATTTATTTAATTTTAAATATTTGAATTTATTTTAAATTACGTTAATCTCCAAAATGATAAATGTTTGTTATGAATTCAATTAATATTTTTTTATTTCACTAAAATGGTTTTACTATTTGATGCCGATTTTATTTAAAACTTTATATTATATTATATGAATTGAAAGCAAGTTAAAAAAAAAGGAAAAAGAACAAAAAAAATATGTGGTAGTAAGTAGTAACGTGCAAATGGCTTTGCACTAAATGTGGGTAGTTTTTTTTTTTAAGATAAAAAAAAGTGGGTAGTTACATATGAATATGAGTAGTTTTTTCTAATTAAAAAATAATAAAATAAAATTAATAAGGTTAAAATTGAAAGAGAATATAAAAAGCTATTAGCTATAAGCTCAAAAGCTACTTGGAATAGCTTTTCAAAAAAAGCTATAAGTTCGTAAGAAAAGCTTGTTACCAAACACATCACGTTTTCATCCAACGAGCTTATAAGCTAGTCCAACAAGCTGTAAGCTAGCTTTTTTGTGTTACCAAACACAACCTAAATTGAATTTTAGTCATTTTTTGGTGGCTGAGGTTTGAACCCCGGACCATGCATATATTATACACTATCCTTACCAATTGAGTTAGGCTCACAATTACATCCTCACTCTGAATAAAAGTCTTAAATTGATTATTCAAATTTTTTTTTTTAATGTCA
This sequence comes from Medicago arabica, assembly GCA_946800305.1. Lineage (NCBI taxonomy): Eukaryota > Viridiplantae > Streptophyta > Magnoliopsida > Fabales > Fabaceae > Medicago > Medicago arabica. Next base: position 58,267,080 of record OX326970.1, on the reverse strand, counting down.
ATGCATTGAAACATAAATACTTCTTTTGGTCTTTATTTTAAGAAAATAGTATAGATCAAATACATCAATTATCCAATAAATCTAAAAAAAAGAATTATTTATTATAATAAGAACCGAAGTGAGTAGTTAACTTTTAATCAAAATCAACTATTAAGAAAATAAATTTGCCACTACAAAACTATACACACTCGTTTGATGGTTAGGATAGAGAGACAAGATATGATACATTAATCATATCCTGCTTAAATATAATATTTGATGCACCAAAGAGATATGATAAAATAAACCATTTTCTTATCATATCCTGACCTTCCTTTGTAATTTCTATCCTGAGTATAGACTGGGTTAGAAATTATCCTGATCGGATTAGAAGATTATTCCTTATTTATTATCTTGATATTCTACCATTTTTAAAATATTGTCATTTTTAAAATAATGATAGCATGCATTTTCTATTATAATTAATAACATGGCATTTTTATAATATTTAATTAATTATGAGAGCAATTTTTTCATTTAATTATAATGATATCATGTTTGTTATCATGTGCGCATCAAACACATGATAGAATTACTATTTGTCATGTTTTTATCATATCATATCTCTCGCAACTATGTGACAAGTATTTATTTTTTTGGAACAAGGTGGTAAGTATTTTTTTTTAAGGTAAGTATTTGAGTTTAATGGTGGTGGGTTGACAGTCCAAAACAATTTTGCACACACGACCAATTAAAACATTTTAAATTATCATGTGTGTGTAAAATTATTTTGAACCGTTAACCCACCATAATTAAACTCTTATTAATATAAGTGCATATTCCAAAACAAAACAAAAAATACAATGTGTATAGCCTATTCCTTTAAAAAAAAGTGCATGGTTTCTAGAACGTGAAAGTTGAGTTGTAGTGTATTCTATAATAACTTCACCAAAAAATCTTATATACAAATGTAAGGAAATGTTGCAAGCAAACCCTAAAAAAACCTTAGGTTTGACCATGGTTTTTTTACTAAAATGCCCTCACATGGGAGCCAAAATGCAAAGCTAATGATATTCAACAATCAAACCATGTCATTTGTATCATAGTTTCTTCTATGAAGTTACCTCTATTCATTGGTTCAATTGGCTCAATATTGCATGCTTTATTCTACATCTAAATCATTATGCAAATCTAATTACTGTTTCAACAATCAAACCATGTCATTTGTATCAGTTTCTTCTATGAAGCTACCTCTATTCATTGGTTCAATTGGTTCAGTATTGCATGCTTTCTTCTACATCTTAATCATTATGCAAATCTAATTATTACCAAATCTTATGACGCATTCTTAAGCAACAATAAAAAGATTTTGTTAGCCTAGATAATAAAACAATGATTTCGTTGCCACCTTATACAAAAATGCTTCAGTCTAGGCATAGAAGTTGCAATTATACATAAAGGCTACATCTTGAACATAGATAGATACACTGTTCTATGCACCTTTATCGTCACTCTATACATAAAGGTTACAACGTAGACTTTGACTTTAATTAGAAAAATGATAATATTTCAAATTAACAGAAAATACTATACATCTAGTCTAGACATAGAAGTTGCAATAATTAATAACAAGAGATCTAATTATTACCAAATTTTAGGATGCATTCTTAAGCACAAGATTTTGTTAACCTATACAAGAAAACAATGATTTTGTTGCCAGCCTATACATAAAGGCTACATCTAGGCATAGATATGTGCACTGTTTTATACACCTTTATCACCACCCTATACATAAAAGCTACATGTAGACTTTGACTTTAGTTAGAAAATGACAATATTTCAAGTTAACAAAAAAAAGCTATACATAAAGACATACAAGTTGCAATCAAACCATCTCATTTGTATCAAAGTTTCTTATATGAAAATCATTATGCATACATATCTTTGATGCATTCTTATGCAACCATAAAAAGATTTTGTTAGCCTAGATAAGAAAACAATGATTTTGTTGCCATCCTATACTTAAAGGCTACGTCTAGAAATAAATATGTGCATTGTTTTATGCACCTTTATCGCCACCCTCTATACATAAAGGCTACACGATAGACTTTGACTTTAGTTAGAAAAATGATGATATTTCAAGTTTAAACTACTTTTAATTTATTGTGCTCATCATTGACCCGTGCGAAGCATGAGAGTGCGATCTAGTATTTAACTAATGCGGGGAAGGAGGGTTGTAAATTTACAAACATCACACGCATAGAAGAATATGATCGTATGGCACAATTTCATTTTCTCCCCTTGACTTGACAAATTCAGTAAAGCTATCGCATTCTCTCCCTTTAAATTTACATTATCACCCTGCCCGATTAATGTGGTGCAGCGAGCCTTAATTTTACTTCATTGAATTTCTGTACTAGGAACCGTAGTGGTTTCCATGTCTCTCAACATTTGAGCAGCAAAAATCAAAAGCTCCACCATTTCAAGCCCAGCAGCAGAAACAGTGTCTATTTTCTCATCACTGCATTGCTGATGGACTGTGTCTACGCCCTCACTATCTCCAGTGTAACCGACTTCTGTCTCAACTGACCAACTAATAGGTAAGGAGCTGCCAAGAGCGGTCCTTAAAAGTTTTGCTTCATTGATAGCACCGTTAAGGACTTCTGAAACACCAGAAACTGTACCTTCCGAAGTCACAGACTCCTTGACCTAAAATTCATAAGACAACCGTTTAAAAAAATTAAGCTTTCAAGTTTCAAAATTTATAGAATGATAAGATTAGGAGGCCTCCTGTCCTCTCCCCCAAAATCTTTCAAATACAAAAATTTCATAGTTTTGGAACAAGATAGTATGATACCTTCCAAAGAGAGAGGCGAAGCCTATGAATTGACGAAGTTAAATGCTCCATGCTATCCATGCTTTCTTTAAGAGTTGCATTTTCAATCTTCATTCTGCTAAATGATATGCAAACTATTTAAGTAAACAGAAGGATGAAAAGAAACATTTTTTTGGTCATAGAGGTCTGTTCAAAAAGGTCGAATAGATCTGACATAGCTTAAACTATCTAGCCAAAGTCATCTAAAGATATAATAAAATCAGAAGACAGACTCCAAAAATTAACACATACCTAGCAAAATCCACACTGCTGGATCTCTGGTTAAAGAACTTCCCTTCATTATTTGGACTACGGTCAACTTCTTTTCCACTAGCATCCAATGGGCCAATCCATCGTCTCAAATATGATTTCTTCAGCAAGTTTTTTAGGGTTCCATCTCTTTCACGAATAACAAGCTTTCTTTCTCCACTATCTACTCCTTGATTAGTCTCCTGATCTAATTTTCTGCACATGCATTAAAATGAAATATTTTAACATTCAAAATGGCTTTTGAAAGCAATGAAGGTTAACTTGAGCCAGCAAAAGAAAAAAGCGCAAACAAGCAGAAAAATGAAATGAGATTAACTATTCACCAATAGTCAAGTATACCAAACTAAAATTACAGAAGAGAAAAAGTAAATTCTCACTTATTGCATAATTTAAAAAACAACACAATAAATTATACTTTCAGATTGGATTTTATCAAACCTTTTGGAGATTATAAAAGAAATACAGACAGAGTGCCTGAAGGGAAAGGCGTTGGTTTGGCAAGACAATCAAAGCCAATTACAAATAATTAAGATTTTATACAACAATAAATAAACTTTGAGCTTTTCACTTTCAGGATCCCACAGGTACTTGTGAGTTATGTTTTAACCAAAAACTAGAACACTGTTTTCCACAACGTATAGTTCATCTCTTCCTGCGTGGATTAGGTAGTCACTAGTCAGTGCCTAGCCTGGAGAAAAGAGTTGGGCAATTTACCGCCAACGGAAAACTGTCAAATCTTTGAGGATGAGTAATTGATGTGATAATATTATCACAAGCTATGTCACCATTTGCAAGTAACTTCATCTTTTAAAATTACACAAGAACATTAGTATAAAATATTAACTTTTTTCTATGGATATATTTCATTGATAAGAATAGATTTAGATGCTTAGGAACAATTAGCTACAAATCACAGAATCTAATAAAAATACCCAGAGATACAAAAATATTGAATTCGTAACCATCTTGAGAAAAGCAATCATACTCCAGAAGTAATTGATGTTCCTGCTTCAATTGTGCCAATTCCATTAGAGCTTTCACCTTTTCATTAGTAACCTGAAGTAAAACACAACAACTCTAAAATTAAAATATTATTTCCGAGTATTGGATAAATATCAAAATATTCGCGCATATGGTTTTAAAATTTGGTTCCCCTAATCCGAAAATCATAGGCACATACATATTGCTTTGGATATTTTGAAGAGGTCTCTTAGCATAGCTTCATTTTCTGAAGGATACAGATAGAAAAAATCGCAAACGAAAATAAAAGAACGTAATAGCCAGAAACCTAGATACTACAAATTTACAGCTAATTTTCTTCTCTGACCAATATAGTCTATATAGTATCTTATACATAACACAACCATAAGCAATTTTCTAAACACTAACCATCACCAAGCTACTAGCATCTAAATGTTCCAATTGTTTGAAGCAAAGATATGACAGACAATTACCTGTAACAAGTTCCTTTGAAGTTCTTCAGTCTTTATTTGAAGGGCTGAATTCACATTTCTCTCCAATAGATGTCTTTCTTCTTGCTGTGATAACAGCAATAATGCATCAACCTGAAGCATGAAGCAAGGTAGGCGTCAGAAATCTAGATTGCCATAAATCAGATGCAAATATATTATGATCAGTGACAAACCTAAGAGGAAAAGCGAAAACTAAATACATGGCCACATTAAAACAATGTGACTGATGGTGTAAATACCTTTTCATGCAATGCCATTGCTAAAGCATCAGATGAATCACCTTGTCCATCAGCTTTTACTGCCAATGAGTCAAGACCAGTGCTCTGTAAGGAGTAACCGAAAAACTTAATGAATTTCAAAAATTACATCTAGTCAACAGATATCACTGAAATAAGGCCGACTCTAATCTAGACCAAGTTAGGACATTTAATTGCAGCTTAAAGTTATGACATCCCTTCCTATTAAGAAGAGCAATGTCATTGGCATGCCAATAGGATTAACTTATGTAAGATCAAAAAAGAAAAGTCCTCTTAAACTTCTCAAATGTATTGATCAATAGTGTGAATACTGCAGAGAATTTTTCTGCATCAGATTCAGGGAAAACCCATTGTATTCTTCATCATCAGATTGGGCTGGACCCAGGTGAAAGTAGCATGCTCAATTTCAGTCTAAACGATTAGGATGGCTCGAGAAAAACTCATTTTTGTTGATGTTCTTTTGTTCTTTTTTCCAATATTTCTCTTTTTTTTCAGTTTCTATGTATTTATGCATAACTCCATAATATTTTCAATTCTCAATTGTGTAAATCTTCAAGATACTAATGTTATTGTAATTTTGAATAATATTATAACAAATAATTTCTTCTACTACACTACGCACCAGTAATTATAGCTCCATAAGCCATCAATCGCTATAAGTGCCCTATTTGCTATTAACAACATGAGATTTTCTTTAAGAAAGGAATGCAGTATTAGTGAGCATTTTCAAACCTTGGACTGTGAAACAGTTTTATCTTGAGGGATTATGTGCGCATCCCCACATTCATTCTCTTCTCTTTCTTTGTCTCTTTGATGGACCAAATCTGGCTCAATATTCTCATTGAACCTCCTGACTCTTTCATCAATCACATTGATTATGGATTTAATAGTGGATTCCCCATCACAAAGTAAATTCATAATATGATCCCTATACTTAAAATGATGATGTTTTAAGTCTGCTATGCCATTCTCAATCACTTTGTTCATATAAATCTGCAAGTAAATCATCAGGATTCAGAGTTTGCAAATGGATTAAAATGACTTTTTTCTTTTATACATTATATGAACACTCACTTGGTTTTGTTCCATTAAATTGATTCTCTTCTTCAGATGATTTTCAATTTCCAAACCCTAAAGCATTCAAAATGGAAAAAATAATGATTAAATTATTGAAAAATAAGGTTAACAAGGCATCAATGAGATGAATCAACAACAGAGGTAAACTACAAGTCTAAAACGTACCACCCTAAGTTTACTTTGAAGACAGTCAACAGAATTGTTTACTTTGCCCAGCTGCTCTTCTAATGCACTCTGTCTGATAAATTGTTATTTAAAATATGTACAGACAACAGAACAGAGAATATCAACATAATAATTTCCTAAGTACATACAACAGTGATCTGCATTGCAACAGTTGAGAGCATAGTATTTTACTGGGCACCAAACTGAGTAACCAGAATAAGGAACACCTTGTGTAATTATCACTGAAACATAATACCAGGATTCTGAAATCTTACAATGTATTTAGAGGTGGAAGCATCATTGAAACTCCATAACTCCTCAGAGTCATCCAAAAGGCATGTACATTTAACATCCCAACTGGTATCGTCACATTCTTTCTGGGAATATTGCCTGATCTGAAAGAACTTATTAATTACCTGTAAATTCATAATAATAGTAAGTATAAAGAGAAGGGACAAAATTAAATCAGAGCCCATTACACACTACCAAAAAATGAGAACAAAAATCATGAACACGCATAAATGCAAATACTTTTAGCATGTAAAGTGTATCTAGTGAGCATTTGCAAATTGTAGATTATCTTGATTTTGCAAACTTTATTTTGGCTAATAGTGAGTTTGAAGTGAAGTAATTAATATTTGGAAATTTTCAGTGCAAAAAAAAGTTTTTTGGTAATGAAAAAATACGGAATTTTCAGCTGTATGCAAAAACTGTACAACGACAAGTAACCCAGGAGCGTCATCTTAATATGTACTCCCCTGACAAACCCAGAGTACACTGTTGAGATCCTACACCATTTAGAGATATGGCCAAATTAGTCCTTATAAGGTTTGGGTAATCCTTACCCCTTAAGTTAGGTTTTAGGGATGAGTTCCAAAATCTCAGATGGTATCAAATGCCATTAAGTGTTGTTATATGGCGGCCATGGCAGATTTTTTGACAACTGCCATGGACAACTTGTGAAGGCATACCCACCATAGCCAGCAATGGCATGTTTATATGGTGGATTTTTTACCTTCCACCATTGACAACACTGATGCCATCAAAGATATGTTATTGCCTATCGAGTAATGAGTCATTTGTTTTTACCTTTTATCCACACTACATATGTCTCGCGTCTTGGACAGAGTGTGTTCAGATCCCAGATTCACATTTTAACTAGAGATATATGGCAAAATTTCATCCATATAAGACTTGGGCAATCGTCATCCCTTGAACTAGTTTTCAAGGTTGAGTTAGATCTAAAAACCCAAACTCTAAGCCTTTACATTCTACGATACATCTTTAGGTGTGGAGTATGCCTTTGACTCAAACTCGGACACACTTTGAATATAAAACTGTTCATCAACTAATTATCGAAGGCCTCTAAATGTTTATACCGAAAGTCTTTTATAAACACAATGACGCCAAACCAACTATGTGGTTATTTAGACAGCCTTACCTTGCTTTGCAAGAGGCTGATTTCACATCTTGAACAATTGACCTCCAATGACATGGCATGAACTCCAACCATTATGTCAAGGTTCTCCTTCAATAAAATCCCTAAATACCAAAGTACACTAAAATAATCCCAATTTGAAAACCCGAAATAAATTATAAAACTAACTAGTAGCTAATCGACATCAAAATACTTTTTCATTTTTAATCAACGGTTTGAGTTGTTGTGTGACTAGGACATAGGTTCAAGTCGTAGAACGAACCTATTGAAAATGTTTTTCGAATTCAAGGTAAGGCTGCCTATAATAGACCTACAATTGGTCCAACCCATTGTTGAACCCTTTCAACAGGGAGTTTTATAGCATAGCACCAAACATTCAAGTTCAAAACAACTAAGAGCCTGTTTACTCTCTAAAAACATTTTCATTTTTAAAAGTGTGTTCTTTTTAAATAACTAACAAAGAGATGAAAGACTCGTGTAGTAAACAATTGTTATAGAGAGAATATTGAAGACAAGCTAGAAAGAATGCATTATTAGAAACAATGAACACAATGTTTTGCCATTTTAAACACTTCTGAAAATGAAAACAGATAGGGAAATCTTTGATCTATAATCTCTTGTGTTAATTAGTTAATTAAAGTGAAAATGAAAATAGGAAACATGGAAACTAAACGGGCCCTAAATGTTATTTTCACAAAATCAAGTTTCTGATTGCTATGCTTTAATTTTAGAAGAAAACTATATTTGCAAACACAGACACATGCAACAAACATATACATGAAGTACTACTTATATGGAAACAAAATACACCTTCCAAGTGTAGCACAGGTATGCTTTCAGTTGCACCCTCTAAAATATGGCATGGTTAATACAAATAAAGCTTTCAAAAGATCTAAAAAGGTATACTCTTGTTTTCAAGAAGCACTACTGACCAGTAAAAAATAAGTCATGTCATGTATACTCAAATCCACCAATAGTTGTAACAAATAATTTGTTATCTAGTGTATTACTGGGAACTTGATAAGCAATGTGTAGAACAATGCAGCTTTTAGATTATTATTTTTGGGTATTATGTTCCTAAGAAACTGTAGGATAGAGCGCTGAATTGAACAACAAATGAAATTAAATGGGAGAGAGGGAAGAAAGCGAGAACAGTACCTTCTTAAATTTTTCATTTTGCTCTATATACTTTGCTTGATCAATCTGCAGAGCATCATTAAATTCCTTCTGCTTACAACAATCTGAGGTGAGTTGTTCTACCCTGTGTAAGAGATAGATTGCAAGTGAAATCAAAAGACTTTTCTAAGGTATAAGCATTAAAAATATATATATGCACATAAAATAAGTGAAAATCTTGAGGAATACCTTTTGAGGAAGCCATGTATTTGTTGCGACATAGCTTCCTCATTTTCCTTGGCTTTTTCAGCCTGTTAGTTGATGAAAAATGTTTAGACTTGAGAATATGAAGAAGAAATAAAGTGTTTAAAATGAAAAGCAAAGTGATGTGACCTCAATTATTGCATGATCCCTTTCAGCAAAGGCAGTAGCTACACAGCCCTGGAAAAATTTAAGCTGCTTCTCGGCTTGGATATTCTTGAGAAATGTTATGAAATTAGATGAAGAGTAAAATATGAAACAAGAAAGAAAGAAAGAAAGAAAGGGGGAGGATACCTTTGTAACCTCGGCAGCGTGTAGATCTGCCAGTTGAGATTTAATTCTGTAAGCCTGAGAGAGTTGGTCTTGTAGATTAAGAGTATCTGTTGTGGAAGCAGCCAACTGATTTTGAAGGGTTTGAATATCCTGCTCCAATCCACCTGTTCTTCGACTAAGATACGCAGGTCCAGCTTGTTGCATACATAGCTGTTCGATATCTTTGCGTAATTCATCACGCTCTACAACAACAACAACAACAACAAATACAATTCAGATACTATCAATTCAAGAATACATACATACATACATACTTACCGTGTTCGAGTTGTCGGATACGACCCAATAATGATTTCACATCCTCAGCCTCAGCCTCAGCCATTCTCGACGATGAAATTAAAGATTAACACAATACGATCAAATTAGAGTTCAACGAATTGGAAGCTTACGCCATCATTTCACCACCCGCTCGCTCTTTCTTTTAAATTGCTGGGTTTATAAAATCCAATTTAAATATAAAATTGTATCAAATTATTGAGTAAATATTAAATTTAACAAAATTTAACAACTAACTATTAATTGTTAATATTTGTTAATAGATTATGAGCTTAAATAACTTTAAAAAAATAGTGTTGTCTAACATGCACGAAGCCAAATAGAAGATATGACACAAAGATATGGTAGGATAGAAGATACATATGATATCTCTAAACATAACTTAATTGGTAGATACATTTTAATATGTAGGGGTGAGATTTTCCAACTTAAAACTTCTCATTTATTTATCATAAGGATGAAAAACTCTGGTCATTATACTCTTTTACAAAAAAAAAATGATATGATCGTGTTTTTTTATCCCAGCAAACAAATAAAATTTAGGCTTAATACATCAACTAGTCCTTTAAATTATTTTATTTTCCCATTCGGTCCCTTAACTAATAAATGTGTCAATTTAGTCCTATAAGTCTTCTGCCGTTTACTCCTTTGGTCCTCTCCGTTAGTTTTTAACATCAAATGTCTAAAGTGAACCATGTTTAAAGGTGGTCCACCATAGACCTTATTAAATTTTTAAATTTTAACATTTTGATTTTTTTATTTAAAAGAGAATTGTTGGATCACGTAGGGTCTATTGCATTTTATTGTATACCACCAACACCCAATCATTCCTAAAACATTCTCAACATTACTACCAAACACAAAATCATCATCATCTTTGTTCCTCAACAACAACAACAACCTAGAATCAGTGACAACAGCAACAACACATTAACAACAACAATTCCAAATCAAATTCAACCCTTTTTATTTTCTTTCATTATCATCATCATGAATTAAAAAAACTGAGAAAAGAAGAAGGAAAGTGGAACATATTGTGTGTGTGTGTGAGAGAGATAAAGAGATATACATATATATATATAGAGAGAGAGAATTTTAACCAAATCTTCTAAGATCTCAATCTATATATAGCAAACCAAATCTGCAAATTATCTTGTCTTCAACCCAAAAAATCATTCCCTAATAACGAATTCAATACAGAGGTCACAATCAAGAAAAATCCTAACCAACGAATGTCATTTCTGAGAAAAAATTGAAAAAAACGAAATTCAGATTACAAAGTTCGTTTGGGTTGAAGACAAGCACAATACAAAGTTCGTAACTTTCAGGTTTATCACTAGTATATTCAAAATCCATATTTTGAGAGAGAGAGAATTCATATCCAGATTATGATTAGGGTTTGAATTAAAGAAAAGAAGAAGGAAGGAAGAAGGAGGAATTCAGATTAAATTGTTGGTGGTGGTTCTGTCATGGTGAAAATCAGAGATGAAGAGTTAATGTTGTTGTGTCAGAATTCAGATTCAACAGGGAAGAGGAAGAAGAGAAGGAAAGGAAGAAGGAGGAATTCAGATTAAATTGTTGGTGGTGGTTCTGTCATGGTGAAAATCAGAGATGAAGAGTTAGTGTTGTTGTGTCGGAATTCAGATTCAATAGAGAAGGAGAAGAAGAGAAGGAAAAAGAATCAGATATGGGTGGTTCATGTAATAACTTTGAATGAGTTTTTCATTGATTATTTTTAATTTCTTATTGTGTAGATTTGAAACAATGGCCGGGTGGATCGACGTTCGTGCACAATTCAACGACAGAGAACCTCAAAGGTTGAAGGTTCGGTATCTTGGTATAACGTTAAGAGGTCTCAAGGATCAGTTGGATGAATTCAACAAAGGAGTCAACCCCCGAGACACAAGGAATGTGGAATACGTTCGTATAAACGTCCAACGCTCGACGATGGAAGAATATCATTCACTTGGGTGGAATTGACGAACGACGAAAATGTGACGACCATGTTTTGGGAGCACAACATGTTTTAGTAAATCGATATGCGAGCAACGTTGGTGAGATCAACTGAAGATATCATCAAAAGTCTGATTCCGCCAAAAGATCGTGATTAGGTGGCGGTCGTGATTAGGTAGGGAATGCACCTTCCAACTACAACTGAAATGAAAATTCAAACTTGCTAAACGCCAGGACTCCGGCATTCGCCCGACATTCCCATTGTTCCTTGTAAGTTCAGTTTGTAACCTAAGAGGGGGGGTGAATTAGGTTTCTAGCAATATTGGTTAATTTTTCTTAGTTTAGCGTTGTTGATAATTTTTCCGGTAAATAATGATGAAGGTATGAATGCAGAAAAATAAAAGAGTAAGGGAAGAAGAAATAACACAAGAGAGTTATAGTGGTTCCCCTCTAAACCTTAGGGTACTCCACTCCCTTCACACCCCGCGAAGGATTTCACTATGTAAAGAATCTTTGTTACAAAGCAACCTTAATCCCAAAGGCCCCCTAACAATATTTCTCTACACACCAAGATAGCACCCCCCTATCTTTTACAACAAGAATCTTCACCAAACCTATGATGAAATTCTCACAAAGAAACAAGATAGCACTCCACTATCTTTTACAACAATTCCCACCAACAAATGATGAGAAACTTTACAACAATGTAATTGAAGAATATCAAATGTGTATGGCTGTATAATCTTATCAATATCACTCTTAAACAAATGGACTTAGTGCTCAGAAAACCTTTTAATGAATGTTAAAGTGTGGGCAAAGTTTTCCAAACAATTTGAATAAAAGTTTGAAAGCAAGTGATATTGAAAATGTCAATTGAGATAATGAAAGTTGTTGTATCTAAATGCTTTGATTCTCAATTGAATTTATAGAGGCTAAAAAGATGTTTATGAAGCAACACTACTTTTCAAAAAGTTTTGTCAATGAATAGACACATATTTCAAATGACACCTATTCATAAAAAGAAAGTTGCATGAAATGCATTTGAAAAAATTAATTGTTTGGTCATGAACTCAAGATAAATTGACGTTGGAATAATATAGTAACTAGCCGTTGGTTCTTTCTTAAAAAGATATCTAGACCAGTATGCCATAAAAATGTTTCCAACAGTAATAAAAATTAATCCAACGAAAAACCACTTTGATCAACCAAAATTTGATTATGTGAATTCAATGCATGATAAACATATTTTTATGGTAAAAAATAGTTATGCAAATTCCATAATAAATAATGGCTTTTGATGTAAAAATAGTTTCATGCTAAATCACATTTAAATAAAAATCATTGTGAGTGTGTGATTTATTTTCAAGATTTTTAGGCATTGCTTCATATAAGAACTTAGAAAAAATGTTTGTAATTATTTTCCGAGCATTCTAAGTCATAAGTTGAGAATGATAAATCAAAAGACAAGCGCCATACTTACAAAGAGTATAACCAAGAAGCTTATGCACTAATCTTTATTCTTAATCTTCATCTTGTGCCTCCATAGTTTTTCTTCTTTTGTGATGTGAGTTTGTTATCATCAAAACTCAGCCAAGTCTACGAAGGAAATCTTCTTCACAATCTCCCCCTTTTTGATGATGACAAACCATATCCTTTTGACAATGTTTGCTCAATGAAACTCCCCCTATCTTGTATGTCTCCCCCTTTGTTTTGCAATTAGATAACCTGAAACAATTTAAGCACAAAGCACAAAACACAAACATACACTTTCTCCCCCTTTTGACATCATCAAAAAGAAGAAAAATAGTAAAATCCAAATGGTCGTAATATAAGGGAAATAATAAATGTTATATAGAAATAATTTATCTTCTTCACAATGAGTATTTAATCATTCACATTATTTTGCACATATGATATGAGATCATAATTTTAAATACAAAAATTTCTCACACAAAATAACAAGCACATTTTTACCAAAACATACAGAAATTCAACTAGAAAATGATTAGGTTTAAATCAAAACATATATTTTTATTCATTTCTACAAATGAGTTTCACGTTAAAATTATTCATACATATGTATATGAATTCCATCATGCACAACAGTTAGTAAAAGTAAATAGTAGCATTGTCTAATAAATAAATTCGTACCAAAAAAGATATCTCTTTTACGATGAAGATAATGCTTCTATTCATATAATATCCACATTTTAAAGTTAATTATGTCCTAGATCAAAATGAATGCAGATCTTGCACCACTTATAAGGAATAATTCATGTATCAGAATAAAACTTTCACCAATACATGTATTCAAACATATTTTGTAAGTGCGCATGATAATGACTATGCAACCAATCACTAGAAACCAAGCACTTTACAATAATCGATACTCATGAATATACAACATATATCATAACCATATTATAGAATAATACAATAAAAATGTGTACCTTTCACCATGATCATAAATAAATAATCATAAATCGAACTATATCATGTGGTCTTGTATCTTGAAGAAACCAATCCTAATTTGAGAAGATTTGCATATGGTCTTCAAGTACCTACAAAATAATTAATAGAACTTTCTAGGTACCCATTTTTCTTTTGGGTCCTTGTGGGTTAATACCTTTCTTTATCCAAATATACTCACCATAAGGAACACCAAAGTTTCTTATGTAGCAAGTATTTGGAGTATGCCCTTTTATGTTGCAATAAAAACATGTTAAATTAAGAACTTGATGTGAACCAAAATTATTTCCTTTAGAGAAATTATTCTTAACATTTGAATTATTTTTCTTAAAAGAATTGTTAGAATAATTTCTTCTTTTAAAATTAATTCTTTGATTCACATTCTTGGAAGAATTAACAACATGCATTTTCTTGGTTTCTATGTTGTTGGGATTTGTGCTTGCTTTAACAAAGACCGTTTTATTGGTGTTTGGTTTATCAAATTTAGAAAAACCAAGCCCGGTTTTGTTGTTTGAATATCTTTGTCGGCTTAGCACATCTTCCAAACTGTTGTGACCTTTTTCAAATTTTTTGATTGCTTGATTTAATTGAGCAATTGTTGTTTGATGTTCTTTACATTTATTACATGAAGAACCTTTAACCTTTTCTAATTCTTCTTGTGCATCAAAAACTTTTCTTTCTAGAGATACATTTTGTTTCTTTTGCTTTGCACAAGTTTTAGAAAGATTAATGAATTCTTCAAACAATTCATCAAATGCATTTTGTAATTCTTCATAAGAAGGTTTAAAATTTAATTCAGAATCACTTACCTCTTGTTCATCATCAGAGTGGTGTGACGCCATTAATGTTAAATTTGCATATTCGTCATCCTCTGATTCTGAAGATGAACTTATATCGTTGTCCTCCCAAGCAATATACGCCCTCCTTGGCTTGAAATCTTTCTTGCCTTTCTGACTACTCTTCTTTGCAAGGGTTGGACAGTCTGCCTTCACATGTCCCTCTTTTCCACATTCAAAGCATGTGAAACTTTGACTTGATGTAGAAACATCCTTCTTCTTGTGAAACTTTCTTTTATTTCCAAATTTAAAGTTTTTATCCTTTTGGAGGAATTTACCTAATTTCTTCACAAGAACATTGATGTTTTCATCATCATCGGTGCTATCATCTTGTTGGAGAACGCTGGATTCTGCCTTCAATGAAATATTCTTATGTTTCTTTACTCCTTCTTCATGTTGTTCTAGTCTTGCAAGTTCAATTTCATGCTCTTGTAATTTTCCAAAAATTGCTGCCAACGACATGTTTGAAAGACTTTTCTTTTCAGATATGGCTGTTACTTTTGGTTGCCATTCCCTTGTTAGTGACCTGAGAATCTTCAAGTTTATTTCATTGTTGGACAAGGTTTTTCCAAGGGCTGCAAGATGATTGATAAGATGTGAAAATCTCTTCTGCATGTCTAGAATCTTTTCTCCTGGTTGCATTCTAAACATCTCGTACTCTTGAGAGAGGGTATTCAATCTGGAACGTTTTACTTCTTCTGTTCCTTCATGTGTTGTTTCCAAAGTGTCCCAGATTTCTTTGGCCGTTGTGCAGTTAGAAATTCTGAAAAACTCATCCATCCCAAGAGAGGATTGAAGAATGTTCTTTGCCTTTTTGTCAAATAACCTTTTTTTTCGGTCATCATCATCCCATGATGTTTGTGGTTTGATACCTATCACACCATTCACATTTGTAGTGGGAACATAAGGACCATTCTGGACAGCATCCCAAATTTCTTCACCTTGGGCTTCTAGATACGTTGTCATCCTAATTTTCCAGAAATCATAATGATCTCCGGTGAAACATGGTGGTCGGTTTGAATTAGGACCTTCTGCTAGAAATGGTTTAGCGGAAGCCATTTTCTGGATCAAAGAAGCAAGTTATCTTTACTCTTGCTCTGATGCCAATTGTAAGTTCAGTTTGTAACCTAAGAGGGGGGGTGAATTAGGTTTCTAGCAATATTGGTTAATTTTTCTTAGTTTAGCGTTGTTGATAATTTTTCCGGTAAATAATGATGAAGGTATGAATGCAGAAAAATAAAAGAGTAAGGGAAGAAGAAATAACACAAGAGAGTTATAGTGGTTCCCCTCTAAACCTTAGGGTACTCCACTCCCTTCACACCCCGCGAAGGATTTCACTATGTAAAGAATCTTTGTTACAAAGCAACCTTAATCCCAAAGGCCCCCTAACAATATTTCTCTACACACCAAGATAGCACCCCCCTATCTTTTACAACAAGAATCTTCACCAAACCTATGATGAAATTCTCACAAAGAAACAAGATAGCACTCCACTATCTTTTACAACAATTCCCACCAACAAATGATGAGAAACTTTACAACAATGTAATTGAAGAATATCAAATGTGTATGGCTGTATAATCTTATCAATATCACTCTTAAACAAATGGACTTAGTGCTCAGAAAACCTTTTAATGAATGTTAAAGTGTGGGCAAAGTTTTCCAAACAATTTGAATAAAAGTTTGAAAGCAAGTGATATTGAAAATGTCAATTGAGATAATGAAAGTTGTTGTATCTAAATGCTTTGATTCTCAATTGAATTTATAGAGGCTAAAAAGATGTTTATGAAGCAACACTACTTTTCAAAAAGTTTTGTCAATGAATAGACACATATTTCAAATGACACCTATTCATAAAAAGAAAGTTGCATGAAATGCATTTGAAAAAATTAATTGTTTGGTCATGAACTCAAGATAAATTGACGTTGGAATAATATAGTAACTAGCCGTTGGTTCTTTCTTAAAAAGATATCTAGACCAGTATGCCATAAAAATGTTTCCAACAGTAATAAAAATTAATCCAACGAAAAACCACTTTGATCAACCAAAATTTGATTATGTGAATTCAATGCATGATAAACATATTTTTATGGTAAAAAATAGTTATGCAAATTCCATAATAAATAATGGCTTTTGATGTAAAAATAGTTTCATGCTAAATCACATTTAAATAAAAATCATTGTGAGTGTGTGATTTATTTTCAAGATTTTTAGGCATTGCTTCATATAAGAACTTAGAAAAAATGTTTGTAATTATTTTCCGAGCATTCTAAGTCATAAGTTGAGAATGATAAATCAAAAGACAAGCGCCATACTTACAAAGAGTATAACCAAGAAGCTTATGCACTAATCTTTATTCTTAATCTTCATCTTGTGCCTCCATAGTTTTTCTTCTTTTGTGATGTGAGTTTGTTATCATCAAAACTCAGCCAAGTCTACGAAGGAAATCTTCTTCACTTTCAAAAGATTAAATTCTTCTTAGGCTTGTTTAGATGAAGGTATAGAAGTGTCAAGGAATGAACCTCATTTTTTTTGACACTTGGATACCGTCATTTAAACCAAACCTAAGAAGAATTTAATCTTTTGAATGGAACAATGGAATTGTCGGGCGAATGTCGGAGTCCTGGAGTTTAGCCACTTTGAATTTACCATTTCAGAGGTAAGATGATTATTGTAGTTCGAAGGTGCAACCCGAATGTATTATATAAGTCTGATTCCGCTAGAATATCGTTATTAGGTAGGAAATTGCACCTTCCAACTACAACAATTGTGTTACTCTGGATGGGGCAATTCAAACTTGTTAAACGACAAGACTCCAGCATTCGTCCGGAAGTGCTTTTGTTCCATTCGAAATGTTAAATTCTTGTTGGCTTCGTTTAAATGATGGTATTGAAGTGTCAAGGTATGGACCTCATTCCGTTGGCACTTGGATACTATCATTTAAAACCAAGACCAACGAGAATTTAACATTTTGACTGAAACAAAAACACTTATGAACAGATGCTGGAGTCCTGCTGTTTAACAACTTTGAATTTGCACCATTCAGAGGTAACACAATTGTTGTAGTTGAAAGGTGCAATTCCGAATGTAATGTCATGTAATGATAGGCTATATTTAGGAACTTTATGTAATGTAATATAACTTTTATTCGAATTTATTCAATACGCAACTTTATTCGAATTTATTTATTACAATTCTTTATTCGAATTCACGCTAAGTTT
This sequence comes from Medicago arabica, assembly GCA_946800305.1. Classification (NCBI taxonomy): domain Eukaryota; kingdom Viridiplantae; phylum Streptophyta; class Magnoliopsida; order Fabales; family Fabaceae; genus Medicago; species Medicago arabica. The sequence goes on along the minus strand of OX326970.1, from coordinate 58,249,082 downwards.
ATTTAGTCTTTATGCACTTCGAATTATTCATTAAATAATTGATACATATAACAAAATTCATTAAATACAAAATTAGAAAATAAAAGCAAATATAAAAATAAAAGCAAATATATATAACAACATCTCATTTTATTAATCAACTTCATGCAATAATTGATACATTGTTACATTGATACATTTATTCGAATTCACTAAATCATATACTTATTTTCTTTTGGGGTAAAAAATAACCAGTCTTCATGGGGTAAAATAGTGAGAGGCCTTCTTGGGGGAAATACATCATCAACCCTTGAGATAAATCTAAATCTGGTTCTTTTTATACCCGAAAAAAATCTTTTTACTCACGGTAAAGAGATTTTGGGGTAAAAAGAAGCAAATTTAATTTTATCTCAAGGGTCGATCACTTCCCCAAGTTGGCTACTCACTATTTTATCCCTAGAAGACTGATCACTTTTGCCCCCAAAGAGACTATTGAAAGAAAAGAAAAAAAAGAGAAATAGAGGGAGAGAGTGAGGAGGGAGAGAAAGTGAGATGGTGTGAATAACTTATCGCCATTATTTGCTACTAGCCTTTTAAAGGGTATAAACATTGAAACCGGGTTGCAAGAAGCAAAGCACAACAACTACCGTAACAAGCCAAGATAGATGAGAAACGTTAACAAGTGTCTTTGGGCACTGATTAAGAAATTATTAAAGGAAATATTTCCTTGAAAATTGTGTATTTTAAGTTTTAAAAGTTAAAAAATTGTTATTTTCAATGCAAATTATATTTTTTCTTTCTACTTTTAACTTCTTAACTACTGCCCCGGAGCACCGGTTAACAAGACCCTGTTTTAATGCAAATTTTTAAGTACAAATTAAGCTTGTAACAAATATGTGTGGTAAAGAACAGGGAATTGAAGAACTAGGAATTTAACTTGTTAACTACGCAAAGCATGTAAATTTGGCAGAGTTGTCCTTGGGAAGCATTAGTTCATATTATTTACTTATAAAAAGAAACATTCAACACGGGGCAGCACAGAAAAGAAACAGGAAACAATTTTCATTGAGCTCAATGCTTAAACACACTTCAATCCAATTGGTGCAGAGTAAAGTCTTCTTAGAAGCAGGCATCTAATAGGCAGCAGCAGCAGAGAGCAGCACAACTACACCAATATACAAACGCAAACAATTTAGTATGAGTGGTGGAAAATATATACAATTGGAAGCAGCAAACATACAATATCTTCTTCATGCATGTGATCTATTTATCCGTCTACCATGACATGAACATGAAGTTTTTTTTACCAATAGATTGCAAGTCTCTGTATTTTGCCATTTTACATAAAATATTAAGAATCACCAGCAATGGAATGTGCAAAATTTCAATTTGACAGGAGAATTTGTTCTATTTGTAACTTTATGCGTCTATAAACACATTTCTTATTTCTTTTGGTGAGAATCACAAGTATTGGATTTTGTTTGTGTGGCCTTGATTGCAACCTAAGAGCACTTAAGCAATAAGGCTCTCCTACCTAGTTTTTGGTTTGGCATCACGGGCTTAACTATTAACAAATTAGTGACACCATAAGCGACCACGCCAATTATATTTGTTTCTATCCTACTTCATCCAGTCTCATCTCATATATAAGAGAAAAAACATTTTCTAAATTCATTGAATAGTAAATGCATCAGATATATAAACCATATACACGAGATCAAAGATACTATTTTTCATCTTCTAAGATTTACATGCATTTCATAAAAACACACATAAAACATCAAAGGACAATGTATTAATTTGACATTGTAAAAATATAAATACTTATAATCCACAATGGCGACCAAGTTAAGTCATAAATGAACCAGATCCAAGAGATTAAGAATGAAAGGAATGCATGGATGCATGCATAACGCACGTACCATCCTTCTAAGCAACCAGGGCCGCTTGAATTGTTGTGATTGTGTACATGTTGAGGAGGTGGAGGTTGAGCGTATTGAGGAGGGGCATATTGCGGAGGATACCCTTGTGCTGGATACGGTGGTGGAGGATATCCTTGTTGCGGTGGATAACCTGGTGGTGGATATCCTTGCGGTGGATATCCCGGTGGCGGATATCCTTGTGGGGGATACCCTTGTGGGGGATATCCTTGTGGAGGATATCCTTCCTTTCCCTCAGATGGTGGATAACCTATTCATAAATAAATCATGAGATTGAGAAATGAATAAAGAATGCAGAGAAAGAAAGCAATGATTACGTACCTTGAGGCGGTGGAACTCCGACCGGTGGTTGTTGATGATTGTATTGACTCATTGGTGGTGTTCGATGGCTGTTATTGTGGGTGAATGGTGATAACTAATTAATAATGGGGGGTTCGTGGGTGGAAGATGAATGAATCAATCAACGAACAAGTGGTGTGGTGTCATACAGATTACAGAACAAACACAACCCAAATCCTCATCATCACACGTCATTATTATTGACTTATTTACTTTCCAGACAAAAAAAAAATTGAAAAACGTCCTTGCAATTTTTTTTTGTTTGAAAAAAGTCCATGGCCCCACTTTTTTGATGATATGGCATGGTTTTGGTCACGTGGCAGCTGCTGGCAGTGCAACTTTTGCCACGTGGCGTTGACGTGGCAGTCCACGTCATTAAAACTTTATTTTTTTAAAAAAAATCTGAAAATTGTTTTTTAAAACATCATTAGTTTTTTTTTTAAATATGAAAAGAAAAAAAAGTTATATAATCTCAAAATTTATAACTTTAGAAAATATAAAATTCAGTATTTTCGAAAAAAAGATTAATATATAATTTTAAAATTAAAAAAAGTAATTTTCGAAACTTTAATTTTCACTTTTTATTTTCAAAAAATTTAATTTTGATAGGTTTTTATTCTGAATTTATTTTTTTTTCCAAAAATGGCTTTTTCAGATTTTTTAATTTAAAAAGAGAATTTTCAGAAGTTAAAAAATATTTTTTATTTTTTTAATTATGTGGACTGCTATGACAGCGCCATGTGGCAAAAGTTGCATAATCAATAACCGCCATGTGACGAAAAACATGCCAAATCAGCTTGGATGTGGGGCCAGGGACCTTTTTCAAATAATTTCTTTTTTGCAATGACGTTTTTCATTTTTTTTTTTGCAGGGACGAAAATCAAAACTCGCCCAAATTACACGGACGAAAATCATATTTAAGCATTTTATTTATACTAAATATGTTTTAGATTTTATTTTAAATAAATATATTTTAGATGTTTTTTTGGCCTATTTTGTTTATACTTCTTCCATAATTTCGGAAACATATTTTAGAAGTAAATTTTTTATAAAAAAAAATTCAGAAAAAAAATATTATCATAAAATACTTAGTGATGTCTTATGTCTTGTTGGATTCAATACAAACATCATATACAACGGCATCACATTTTTAAAACCATCTTTAATTGTTTTGTTTACTCCCTCCAACCTTTCGAATGAAATCAATTAATCAAGTATATATGAAGAGGGTATTTAAAAATTGATACATTTGATCTTAATTTTACATCAAATGTATCGATCTTTTATATATCATTTTTGCTTATATTTTATTATGAGTCGTAAGAATCAAGTTCTTTAACATCACGCCTGACCTTTTGGAGTTTTTCTAACATAAATACTAGTATTCTATAATAATATTTTATTTTTTTATTTAATTATTTTGAAATAAATTTAATTTTGATTTAGTTTTCTCTACATGATATGGATATAGAAAAAAGTTGTGTGATAGCTTAGATTTCTACTTATTTTTAGACCACCTTTCATTTGCTTCTTAGTTGTTTTTCTAAGTGTTTGGGGGCTATTTTACTACCTTTTGTTTGGTTTTCATCTATCGGAAAGATCATGGAATGGAACCAAGTAGACGAATATGTGCAAAGATTGATGTTTTCAAGCCTTAGAAGATGAATAATGAAGCGGAGGTGCCTAAAGTCAAGGCAATAACGATCAAATGAACAAAATAGTATGATTAGCAAAATGACAGAGAGGATTATGACCACACCCTACCCTAATAGGCCATTACAGCCGTAATAATCTCATATTTCAGCTTTGATTCGTTTGTCTTTTATAATTTGGATGGTCATCTCACTTTAACTCTATTTTCATGAGTCAAATTCATCCCATCCGTTAAAGTTTTTAATATCTAATATTTTTATATGATTTTAACCATTTGATTGAAGGTCTGTTGTATTTAACTGTGAACTTTCAACACCTGATTTTTTTTCACTTTTTTCATCTTTCCTCTTCTCCATCTTTACTATATTCATCATCATCATCAAGTCATATCATATTTTTCAGGATCAGAAAACCATCAAATCCTTAAACTAAAAAAATTTAGGATGTATTGGATCATGATTTTAAGGGATTTTAAAAGACTTTTTTATCATGAAAAAGTTTTGTGGTATTCAATCAAGACTATTTTCAATTTAAAAAAACTATTTTCTTTGTCATTTAAAAAAAATCTCGTGGTATTCAATCAAGACTCTTAATCACTTAAAAAAAGTCTAGTGACATTCAAAATCATTCAAATTTCGAAGGATTGTTTAATAAATGAGATTTTGATGAATTTTGTGGGATTTTCTAGTGAAATTTTAGCATGAAAAAATCTTTCATAAAAACATGAGATTTCTTAGGATTGTTTTTTCTTTTAAGATTTTACTATTTCTCCCTCTCTCTCCTCCCTTCTCTCTTATTCTCTCTTTTCCAATCCTCTCTCTCTCTCTCTCTCTCTCTCTCTCTCTCTCTAGCTATCCTCCGTAAAAAATAAAGTAAAATAAATAAAAGAGTCTTTATTGAGATTTTGTGAAAGAGAGTGTGTTATGATCATTGTTTACAATTATTTCTTAAAATTCATAAAATCTGCTGAAATCTCTTGAAGTCCATAAAATCATTTTAAATCCTTTAAAATCTTATGAATTAAATCCATTGAAATCCTTAATAGTCTTTTAAAATCATCAAAGTGTTTTAAAATCCTCAAGACTTTTTTAAACAAAAATTGTCCTTTAAAATCCTAATCCAATACACCCTCCTAAGAAATGAATGCCAAAAAACTTCAATTTTAGAAACTTCAAATCCAAACATCCATGGACACAAACACAACCATCACACCTTCTTCAATCACCACACACTTCAAAAAACATCACCACCGATCCAACTACCACACTCATAATCGAAATACCCATCCCCTTCACCTTCCACCTCTGTCACCACAATCCCGTCTGAGCTCTTCTCATTTTCTGTAGAAATCGTCGCCAAAACCAACACACATCGTCTTCACTTCAAATCTGGGTTCAAGTTTCATCGTTATCATCAAAACCAAACTCACCCGTCATCAAAACAAAATCACGATTGTTTTATCTGGGTCATAAAAATCTGATTTTTTTTCGAATAAAAGAAGAAAAAAAATGGCTGATTCGGAGAACAAAAAATAATAGATAATTAAAATTTGAAATGAAGGAGGTTGACGGGTCATAGATTTGGCCATGAGATGTTCTGTTTGGATTCTCAAAGGTTTGTTTAAATGTATTGATCTTAGTATGATTATAAATTTGAGGTTTGAAAATAAATAAGGTATATGGTGGATCATCTATAATGTTGATTCACCTTAGATATTTAGAGTTAAAAACTAACGGAAATGATCACTTTGATAGACAAAGATAGGGTTAAGGGACTAAAATAAAATTTTTATTAATTAAGGGACCAAAATGAAACTTCAAAATTATTTAGGGGATCAAATATGTCATTTAGCAAAAAGAAATATATAGCTTATAAAATAAGTGCAAGTATGGGTGTTCATGAGTTGGGTCAACCCAGAAAACCCGGTCAAACCCATCCAAAAAAATGGGCTGGGTTGAGTAATTGGGTGGGTATGGTTTTTAAAAATGTAAAACCCATAAAAATAAATAGGTTTCGGGTAAAACCAGATCCAAACCCAAAAACCCACTTACCCAATAATATTAATATTTTTTATCTTTATTTTTATTTTTATAGAGTAGAAGAAAGTTATATTTCCAAAACATACACATTCTACCCTATATATTAAAAATCAAAATATACTAGTAGAGTTACAAAAGCAATTTATGAATCTCCTTACTAGTCAAATCAACATTTATCCCACTTCTTTGGATAATGCATTGAACAAACAACATCATGTATTCATGTTGATCGTGATGGTGACATAGTTGAAGGTTGGCATGATCGAAGTGCAAACAATGTTGTACCACAATTTTATGTCATGCTTCAAAGACATCCGGGAGATGCTTATTGCATTGAAGTTCTTGTTGCACACTTCCATTATGTTCCTTTTTCAGCCAACAATTTAAGTATCAAATCCCGCTCTTCATGAGTTATGCTTGAAACTAGCTTCTGATAATCATCCTTCACGTCAGCAATTGGATCCTTAGTTAAACCCAGATGAAATTTTATGGATTTAGCAGAGAATGACACTAACATACCTCTGACCACAATAATTGATTGTGTGCTCCTCCTCAAAGTCTCATGTTTGTTTCTTCCGATGTATGGGCTAATTTAACTTCTTACATTTTATTTTATTTTATATTGTATGATTCACTCCACCTCATAATATAATTGGTGGAAAAAAAAACTCATAATCATAATATAATTAGCAATAAAAACCTAAGTTATTCACAATGGTGCAGAGAGTAGGAACAACTTTTTGCAGCCCAATTTGATGACTTCACGGGTCACTCGACCCACTTCTAAAAAAATTGCTCTTCTCCCAACATAAATTGTTCACTCCCAATTAAACTTCCTAAAACGCTCCCACGTAACTTAACTCACGGTATATAACCTACATGACTTAAGTTACGTTAGAGTATAACTTATATGACTTAAGTCACGTTCAACGTGAATTAAACCATGTTCCGAACATCAACGTGAGTTAACTCACGTTGGTAACAAACCATTCCTTTTTTAAACATTTTTGCAAATGTGCTTATGTGCGGCAGTGTGGGTGACTTCTCTTTCAATCACTTTTCCATTCCCCACCCACCCCTCTCTAATTAATGTTTATTGTAAGCATAGTTTTAAAACTTGGCTCGGTCATCGACTCGGTAAAGGTACCGAGTCACTGGGTTAATGGTTGAATCACTGAGCTACTGGTTGAACCGCATGATTGAATCAAATTAAATCTAATAACTCGGTTAGATGTCTCGGTTTTAAGATTAAATCTTTATAGGTAATTAACCGGATTAAATCGGATTGAACCAATGACTCGGCCACTTAAAAACTAAAAAAACGACAACAATAGTAATATCTTATCATCTCTCCCCCTAGAACAATATTTGCTAACAAATTTAATTGCATTAACATTCCCAATTAGAGAGAAAGAAGTATTACAATATACATACAAGAGATGGGACAAATTAACAACGGTACTTTTTATGATTTTATTTCATTTTCAGTTCAACCTTTTTTCCTTCATATCAAATCAAATAAAACATATAGCACTAATCAAATAGTAATAAATCTTAACAAATTTCATATACTCGGTCGATCCTTCCTATCTCATACAGTATATAAGAAAATATTTAGAGGTATTCAATCATTAAAAATATTTCACCTAAAAACAATCATTAAAAATATTGTCAAAAAAATCATTAAAAAATATGGTTTAGATGTATTAATATTTTTTTATTTTTTTGATACAATATTTTTATTTTATATTTAATAAAAGATAAATGCCAACATATGCTTTTAGAGCATGTTAATGAATTAAATGTAAAATGTTAACTTAAAAATCATGCTTTAATCATTTAAAAGTAAAAAAAGTATTATTTAAACACATTTTTTATTTTTAAAAGAGATGGCACATGTTGATGCAAATTTCAGAGAAAGGAACTAATGTGGACGTTGCTTGGGATCCCACCTCACCTAAGAAAAAAAGAGCAGGGGAAGGAAGGAATAGGAAAGTGATTGAAAGAGAAGAAAGAGAAGGCACCCCACCCCCACACAATACATAGTGGAAAAAAGTTAAAAAGGAATGATTTGTTACCATAATTTACGTTGATGTTTGGAATGTAATTTAATTTATATTAAATGTGACTTAAATGACGTAAGTTGTATTCCAATGTGACTTAAGTCACGTAAGTTATACATGTAGGTTATACATTTACGTGAATTAAGTTACATAAGGGTATTTTATGAAGCTCAGGTGAGAGTGAACAATTCCTATGGGCAGAAGAGCAATTTTCTATTTCTAATTGGGCTATCTGATCCATTGTCATATTTATGGTAGAAGAGTTATACAAAACTGCTTTTAATATTGATATTTTTGCAATTTTTCGCCACCGAGAGTTTATTGGATGGCATATATTTATGTTGCAGAGCTTTAAAAAAAAGTTAAAGACGTGATGGTAAAATGTTATTAATAGGTTGTTTGATTCCACATCCAATATCCATCATCCTAGACTCATGTCAAAGTAGGGGGAAGGAAAAGGGTTGATGACGTTTTTGATGTTTCTGAGTGAAATGTGAAGAAGGAGGTATGGGTAATGCAGGAGCAAAATGGAAAAGGCAGGAAAAAATAAACTGAAAAGTGAAAACTGAACTTTTTCCAATTCAATCAAACTAGTCGGAGCAACATGTTGGACGACAAATCAGCATAGCTAGCAGAGCAGTTGAACGGAGGAACCATTTTGATGAACGTCTAACAAATTCAAGGACTAAGTTGATATTTCGCATAAAAGATTCATGAAAGATTCAAGGACGAATTTGATGGTTCACTCATTTGAATTGCATGGGACGCGAAAAAGAACGTCTTATAAGAAATGGACACCAAATCAAATTGGAATTTGGACTAAATTAAGATTGGGGAATTGTTCCATCGGCCCCCATTTTGCTGGAAAACCCCCTATATAGGAAGATAATTTCCGATGGCGAAAACATACGGGCTGGTCGATGTTTTTCGACTAAAGCCTCTCAAATTCTACGATCTGACAGACCTTTTTTCAGCTTAATCAACCTAAACGCCTAAAAAGCAATCATCATAAAATTGAATGTATGGCTATGAGCAACCTGGGTGGCTTTGAACATACCCCACCCCCTCTGGGTATGAGGGTACATGTAAAACAAAAAATTGGAACTCGCATAATTAGCACTTACGGGTAGAAAAAAGTTGCACATGAGGGAAAATAAATGTCCAATTATTATGGCTTTTATTTGGAAGTTTCACAAGGTCAGGTTTGATGTTAACCCCCCACCCTTAAGATGTTAGATATTTCTTACACTGCCCACTGCCCATAACTAATGAAGGATCATATATAGATATAACTGCACATGGATTTTAAAGGTTGTATCATTAGTTCTCTTCAACTGGTCTCTAGGGGTATCCATGCACGTACTGGAATTCATAGTGTGGGGTTTAATATTTTTCTAAAATTTTAGTCACCCCGATACTTCGAAATGTGAGAAATATCTGTATCGAATACATATTGATGCAGGATATTTGTAGTAGATGAATATCCTATAAGTGTCCAAATTTCTTTTATTTTTCTTACTAAACATGTTTATAGATATTTTATTTAGACTCCAATAATAGGATACATATTTTTAGAAGTATCATTATTGTATTCCTTTCAAAAAAAATAATATTATCGAATACATATGAGATATTTCATGAATATGTCTTGTTGAGTTCAATACAAACATGATACATGCATGAAAGCATTCTATTTTTAAAACTTCATACAACTGGATATTGTTATCAAAAAGTTTAATTTTACATATTAAAAGAAAAAACACCGAGTCCTCATAAATAAAAGAAGACCCACATATTAATTATTCTCTAAAATTATATAACCTCACAGCACAGGATTTCATCATCAATCCAAAAAACTCTAAAAATGTGATTGATCTAATAAAATTAAAGTTTGACCATTTAGGTCACTGCCAAGTTTTAGTATTGATGATGCGGTGGCTCACTATGACCAATACAGCCAAGTTTAAGTAGACCTCTCTGTCATTTCTTTCTTATTTCAATACTAAATAATAATAATAATAATAATAATAATAATAATAATAATAATGTGATAAGGATTACCCATATTTGAACATAAACACGTGCACAACACCTTTTAAGATAAGAATCAAAGCTCAAATTGGCTTAATTAAAATTTGATAATAACCCGTAATAAACACCGTACATTTTGTAGTTGAAAAGAATAATATTACACACGAGAGAGGTATAGATAGAAGTGCATGTGCACGTGCAAACATGTGTTTGAATATATGGAAGCCCGCATATGAAAATTATGCACACGTGCTCACATGCTTCTGTGAATTCTGACTGGTAGAGTAGATTAGAGTGAGTGAATTCTTGTAAGTGAATGTGATTGCATGTGGATTCATAAAAATCCCAGTCAACTACACTGTGCCCCAAATTATTTTTACACTCTTCATTGTAATTGTTCTGCCAAATCCCATTTTTTTTAATCTGTTATTTTTTTGCATGCATAGTAATAGAATCTTTATTTGAGATGATGGTGGTGGTGGTGTTGATGTTTTTATTAGAACCATAATAAATATATGACATGATATGAGTAACTGACGACATAGTAAAAAACAAGGGGCACATTTTGCCTCTGCAATCTAAATAAATGTTAGTGCACAAACTAGTTGAGTGATTCTTTAATTGTCACACATGATGGGCACAGAAAAGGAAAAGGGGGTCACTTTTTGTCCAACTAATATGCATATTTATGTCCATTTTTTCTTTCCACATTTGTGCCCAAGTCAGATTTATTTATGTATGGTGTACCAAATAAAACTTAGTTTTAATTTCAAAGGACCACTTTTGATCCAACTAATATGAATTGCTCTAAACTATACAAGAAAGAATCATATCTTGATCTCAAATAGAAAGAGGGGGATAGGGGTGTGGTGTCCATACAGTGTTATGGAATGGGAAGGGGACGTTTACCAGGTTTACACAGTGACAGTGCATCGCTGTCTATATAGCATGTGATGTCAATGCCTTGTGTTGTGGATTTCTCTCTCTTACTTACATTGCATGTACCCCTCTATACTATACTATGCCTATAACCATTTTTATTTCCAATTCCAACTTGCAATTTTCACATAAAAAGACCAATGCAATGCAAGGGAGAGGAGAGTGAAGACAAAACTATTCTAGGATTTGAGTTCGATTCCCTTGGTTTTCTCCACCACCACCTATCCACTATTCTTTCAATTTTTATCATGACCCCAAACCAAAACTAAACTAGAGGAGTGACACATTGCCACATACACTTCTTATAATAATAAATAATAGGATATGGTCCGTCATGTGAGAGAGTTTGATATATACAAAGTTAGTTAATTATATAGTTAACTCTTTTTACCGTAACTCTTTCATTTCATCATAAATTGGAGAGTCCTATCCCAGTTACTCCAAAACAAGATCATATGGATACATTAGCTTCAGAATGCAGTAGTGGGTGTGAGTCTGGTTGGACTCTATACCTTGACCATTCTTCCAATGTCTCACAATCACATACATCTTCACTTGGTTGTTATGAAGAAACTAAACACAAAAAGGCTCAAAACATTGAGGACTCTGATGAAGAGGACTTGTCCATGGTTTCTGATGCTTCTTCTGGTCCTCCACACCATGACTCTCACTTCAATGCACAAGATTGTTCTGCATCTATGCCAACAAAACTTGTTTCCAAGAGAAGTAAAAAGAGACAGAAAGTTCAAGAAAATATTATTCAGCAGCACCTTGATGACACTGCTAGCTCTCCTCTCTTTGACAACAACAATTTTGTTACTATTAGCAACCAACAAACAACTTCAACGACAGAGAGCATGCTAGATTATTCACAAGGCTTCTCTGCTACTTACTTTGAGGTACGTACATATATATATATATATATATATATATAAATGTGCCATGGTTCTTTCTTTTATGTTTTCTTTAAAGGTTACACTTATTGATTAGAAATCATTTGTTCTATTGCAGGAGAGATCCTCATTGCAAGATCACTTTGGTTTTTTACAACCATCTCTATCACAAAATGAAGCTCATATCAACAAGTAAGCAATGCTTCTTTTATACATTGGAACAAAGATTTGAATAGTTAAATTATGATACTAATTGTAATCATTCATTTGCATTTTGTGTTTAGCAAATGGTATGGAGGGGAAGAGATGGGAATGATATAAACAACATGCAGTTGAGTTTCACTCCAATGGCTCCTCTGCTGTTAAACTTATTGCTGTGGAAGTTACTAAATTATGAAGATCAATGGAAAGCAGAGAAGACATTTTTTGATCTCAAAAGGGACTATTATGCTCCTTTTTTGTGTTTTTGTCTTCTCAAAAGGAAAATTTAGAAATAATTTTTTTGTTTTGTTTCTTTCATAGTTTAATTAATCCTGTTGTGGATGAATTGAATAGTGAACACAGGACAGGATAGTAAGTTAGGCAGGTTCTGTATAAACATGTTCAATCCTTGTTTTTTTTTTTATTAAATGCATACAAGTTTTCCACATTAAGAGCTACAGATAGATGCAAATGCCTAGCTAGGTTGTGAGTGTAGAGCAGATCTTGATCTTGTGCTGTCTTTGTAATGTTAATCAATGTATTCAAAATTCATGCAGATGCTTTCAGTTTCAGTGCATTGGAAATGTAAAATCTCGGGGTTGACAATCACATTCACAACATGTTCCTCAGTTCAGTCTTTTTGTTTGGTTTAGATCACATCTAGCTAGACACAGAATAATAATCTTTTTAAGTTAAGTATGTCCTAAGCAATAAGAATGTGAATGTGGTGGCAGGGATCTAATCCAATCTCAACAAATTAGTAATCAAAACTTACACATGCATGCACATCTCAAAATACTTAAGGACTAATTAAGGAGCTCCAAAAGTTAATAAACTGATCCAAAAATATTTGATATAGTAATCCAATTGGACCCTTTTACTGTTTTTTATCATAGTTATTCTATTGAAGCACAGATAAAGCCATGTCATAATAAATGGTTTAATCAAATATGAAAGAGCCTAGACAGGGTTCAATTTCTATCTAATCTGAAAGTTTTAGTGTTTTCTAAAAGAACAAAAAGGTGATAAAGGCAATATATGAATGAGGTATGGACAATGAGGAGGAAATGTGAATATTGCTGTTGGAATATTTCATATGCATCTCTACAAATCTTTTCTAGGCTCAGGAGATCCTGCCTGATATCTTCCTGACCCAGAGGAACATGCCCCATTTTGTTTAGTATACCAACTTTATCTCATTTGGAAGGATCCCCATTTTAAATTATTTATATATAGTTGAGTTGTACTGTCTTTTATTATACTACATATATAGGTTTGGTCCCTTCAAGTCTGTCCGCTTGGAAGTTGTTATTGAAATTGATGTCATAGCACAATTATGTGTCTTCCTTTGAATTATTTTATTTTATTCCATTACTTACTTAATTATTCTCATTCAGTTACTGTTCAGATTAAAGAATTAGTATGTGAGGCCGGAAAAGGTTGAAAAAGCTGAAGAAAGAAAATTTGGACATTGAGAATTTAGGATGTTCAAATAAGAATCTCCTCCACGCACATGTTGTTTTGTCGTATATCTAATTGAAGTTAGGCAATGTGAGTTAAATTAATCGAGGAAGCTAAGCTAAAGACAAATCAAACTAATAAAATTCTAGAGAGAGAGAGAGTTCTTTATTTAAACATGAAGATAGTCATAACTCATACTATAGCTCCAGCTGCATTCCATTAAATTGGATAAGAATCCAAAAGGGTATTATGGGAACAACATTTCATGCCTTTCCAACCACCGCCAAATCAACAATCTATCCTTGTTACACAGAGGAGATGCAATTGCAAGGGACTTTGTTTGCCTCCAAACACGTGTTTCATGTTAAATCCATTATTTATATTACCATCGTTTTTTTAGTTTTAAATAGTGCAACATTTTCTCTAATACTCACTCTTTTATTAGCTTAAATCAATATGGTTTCCCTTTAAAATGCTGAGCCATAGATACATATAATCCAACAAGATAGTGTTAAAAAATGATTGTACTTAACATTTCTCTTTAGTTTTTGTTTATAGTTTTTGATGTCCCATTTTTCAAGACAACAACACTATCTGCAACTCAGAAACAACATAATGTGACTGCCAGCGAGTGTCTCATGAATGTCTACAACTTGCAGCATCTTATGTTGAGGATTTTAGCACTGACAAACGGTTAGGCATAACGAAAATAGGAGTTTGAACTTTAGCAGTTGCAGTTCGAACATCGAACATAGTAATACCATCAGTGATTATTTTCTTTGACCGTAGGTGAAAGGATAATGTTAAGTACCATTGAAACTATACACACAATCGCGGCATAACAAAAATATGAGTTTTTTTGGTAACACGTATTTATGATTTAGGAAGATTCAATTCATGGCTAAGTCATGATCATTCACCTGAACTTAAATTTTATACGAAGAACTGTACAAAAAATCAACACTTTTAAGTCAGAAACTTTGGCACCTTCAAAGTACACACGCGCTTTCTTTGGAATCTTGTAACAATTCTTTACTGTACAATAGTGGAATTTACATTAAGATGTAGCATTAGTCCAAAGTTACGTTGATCTCCTAAACACAATGGACTCTAGCAAATTAGTCCAAAGTCATGGAAAGAGTAAGGACCAGGAACCGAAAGTAAGAGCTGGTGGAAATACAACTCACATAATGTCAGATAAATAATGCACCAAAATTCTTGGGAGTACAAACTGAAACTACAAAGCAGTTCTCACCACAGTTTCAATTTGAGTAATGAATATGAACAACGAAATCTGACTTTAGATGCCCGTGTGAGAGCTAAGAATTCGCATGTTGAATCTACCTAAAAGTAATGTTTGGTCACGCTACCAAATTATTCAGTAGTTCAGCTATGATCTTTGATGATGTTGTTAATGAGTGACGTTCAGGCCTTAATCTGCCTAAATATTCTTTGCCACTAGGACAGGTCATTTTGATACTAGTAATCCGTTTCTGTTCTCATAAAAAAAGTAATTGATTACTGTTACAAATGACTCTTGCAAGAAAAAACCTACCTTGGCATCATAACATCCAAAGAGAAGATGTATGAGAAAGAAAAAGAAAGAAGGAAACACGAAGAATGGGGTTGATAAGTATACGAAGACTCTAGGTTCAATTTTCTGTTGAAGAATGTGATGCAAATTTGTGCCAATTAAAAGTCAATAAGAATTTACAAGGTGTAGTTACAGAAATTAATTCAATGTAACCATAATACCACGTGGCAGTTAGATGACTGGAAAATACAAATTTAGAAACTCAGATATGTGATTTCATTGGTTACTTTCATCTTTGAAGAAAAACAACGAATAACTTTCCAGAGAATACAGCAGAAATGAACGTCTAATTCTCATTTGAGCTGCCCCTGGCAGTTAAAAGGGAATGATTTAACCAAACGATCATTGAAGAGAAAAAGAAAGGAGTGATTTTTAATATAAAAAATAGGAGAGGAAAGGTTTAAGGATGAGATTAGAAACACATGAGAGAATTCAAGAGAAAAAAATATGGAGACAATCAATTCTCTCGAGGGTGGTATCCTGTTGTGACTCTAGTACAAACAAGCTAGATAACTCAAATGCATTTTAGAGTTGAATATGCAAATATCTGGTATTGGTCCTCAAACTAATGGAAGACTATGAAATGCATTAAGAATGTAAGACAGAGATGTTCAATCTGATGACTTGCATGAATATCTGAGAGAAGTTTTCACATGGAAGTATAATTTTTTCTAATCAATTATCATCGCATATTTGTTTTCTCTTCTACTGGAATTTTCTAGTCACCGTAGAGGATCCCAACCCATTTACAACAATGTTCAAGGATATTCTGATACAGAGAAATGGCAGCTAGTAGAACATAAAGCTCTACAATGACCAAATATTATTTAAAGAAACTTTTTCTTTACATAGAAAGAAATCAATACAGGCAACAAAAAAAAACCCATAAAGTACACGGGGGAAAATCTGAATCTTATACTGAAATCTTTGTGTAAATAACATAACTAGCAGCAAGTATTACATAAAAGCAATGTTGCAGACATTGTCCATACAACAACGTACAAGAAAAATTAGTAGAAGGATCATTCATGTATAAGAAGCAAATAGATGCCATAGAGGTCTTGTATTAATTAAAATTTTACAGAACACGGATAAAACTTGACATTCCAATTAAATTACATTATTTATGGAGCACAACGGAGTGCCATTCACTCCAGCAAGCGTTTGTGCTTGCACCAGGCAATAGCAACAATATACAAGAATATGGTCCCAGCAGTGCCGCCACCAACAGTCCACATAAACTCTCTCGTCCCATACAATTTCTCATTAAACAGTTCAATTTTAATATTCATGCCAAAAACACCAGCGACAACAACGAAGGCACTTACCACCAGAGTTGCCGTGGTCAACATGACTCCCATTTGGAGAAGATGGTTCTGTTTGTCATCAAGCATAATGTTGATATAATCCTCCGTGTCATCAACATACTCCCTCAGCTTCAACAAGACAACCAACAAATAACAAAGTATCAGCAACAAAGAAGGCAATTCTCCTATAATAAGCTATATTCTTTAAACTATCATAGATGATAACCATAATAACATCATTATCACAGAAATTCAATAGCAATTATATAAACCAGGTATTGTCACTCCCATAATATGTACTCGTATTTTTCAAGCAAAATTAGATAAATTATAATCAATCCAAGGCCTCAAGTACAAACCATAAAGTGCTCTCTGCTCCGTAGTTGGTACTCGTCCAGCGTTCTACTACTTCATTAGCTGATTTTGTGTTAATTCAGCTTGTATCTTTTATATGTTCACATAAAAGCTTATTTATTTGCATAAGCTATTTTTCGTAAGCTAAAAATAAGCCAATCCAAAAGGGCCCTTGAACTTATCTAGTGACAAAAGCGCTTGTGCGACTATTTGAGAAAGTTCACATAAACAATGTATGACATGTTTGTAAGTTGTTTTAAGCTTATTTCCACAAACTCACTAGGATAGCATATGAAAGAAACTTATACAATAGCACTAGTGCGATAAACAATTGTATGATATTGTGCTTGATTACTAGTTTATATTAAGTTACTCCACCAACTAGATTAGAAAGCAAAAAATTGAAACTATTGATTTTAACTTGTTGGATTAGTGTATTAGTGTTTTAATCAGTTGGATTGGAATATTGATTTTGTAAATGTTATAGAAACCTAAAATCAAGGAAATGATAAATCGGAAGGATACCGTTGAGAGCTTATTGAGAGTGCCGTCAATCTGAACAAAGTAAGCTTCCAAGAGCATCTCAAGCTCCTCAACATCAAGCTTAGTGGTGGTGACACTATAAGTAGTGCTTGCACGTGTTCCGCGGCCATCCCTTAAATTGGAAGCACCAAACATTTGCTCTCTTGAATTCTCATCCTCCTCATAATTCACCTCTCCTCCTACACCCGCTTCCAATGAAATCTCAGCAGCCGGTACACTTTGATTAATATCAACAACAGCAACATCATCATGATCAGGAGTTTCAACAGTGTCTTCATCAGAGGTTTGTTCCAATTGCTGTTGAAGTAACTTCTCAGTAAGATACATCTCCGCCATATCTTCATCATCATCAAGTAAATGTTCTAATTCATCTCTCACTTTTTGAACCCTTCCAGTAATCGCAACCAAACGGCTCTTAATCTGACGAACACGTTCCAAATTGAGAGTACTAATCTTCGAAGTCAATTTATCAAGCGCAGGATGCGCCTCTTGTTCCAAAGTCTTCGCTTCACTCTCCAAAACACTACACGCAGCTTCAAGACACGCTTCCAGCGCAACGAATTCAAACGGAAGAATCTTAATTCCGCCGTGAGAATCTTCCTGATTATCAGGACGAGAAGTAGTGGTTGCTTCGTGATGACGAAGAATCCTGGCTTGAAGCTCTTGAACGAAAGGAGTAACAGAAGGATCGCGTGAATTGAGAAGAAGAACTTCGTTTGCGGTGATAATTGCTTTGATATGTTCTAAATTGATGACGATTGCTCTTTCTCTTCCGAGAACGGTGGAAGGGTAGGAAAGGAGAGGGTCGAGGATTCGAAGGTCACGTGCAGGGAGGCCGGTACGACGCATGATGGCGTGTTTTCCGGCCTCGATTACCTGTGCTTCGCCGGTACCGTCGACTACCAGCCATTGACGAACGCTTGTACCTTTCTTCCGAATTGCCGGCACGACGGCGGCAGCTGTTCCCCACCGGTCATCGCTGCCGTTGGCGTTACCGGTGACGTTTCCTCGCATCTTTGATTTTTATTTTTTTGTTCTACGCCACTCTCTTCTCTTCACTCAATTCGTTCCCAACTTTTTTTAAATATTTTTTTGTGGAATTTGATCCCAAATTTTATCACCCTCCAATTAATCAATCTACCCCTAATTTATTCTTTTTCTTTTTTAATAAAAAGAAAGCTGACAACCCAATTTAATCCCTTTTTTATTTTTTTAGTTTTTTTTAACAAACTAAAATGATATAATATAAACAACAATGGATCATCCCACACAAGATGTACAAATGAAAACTCATCCAAAAGTATTTACACAGTTAGGTGCAAGCTAAACAAAAACACCTATCGAAATAGAAAAAACTACAAATGAGCACCCATACAAGGGATTAGATGCTTCCACCAATCGTGATAACTATAATTAAATGTTACTTGATTTGCTTTCAGACATAAAAAAGAATTGAGTTTCACCTTCTCTAGCAACCCATCGGGAGAAAAAACCGCAGTTTGGAAAATACAGTTATCCCTCGTCTTCCATAATACCCAAACAGTACCAAACCAAATAATTCTTAGAAAAACATGAGTAACTCTGGGTAACGCTGCCATATTAGTGAATTGGTTATAACAATGACGAAGATTAACAGACATCACCGAATAGATACCCAGCCATTGCCAAACCTGATACCATAAAGAACTGAAGAAAATACAATCCAAAAACAAATGATTCGTCGTTTCCGGATGACCGCACCCTGAAACACAAGCCACATTCTCTGGAGCAATCACGCGCCTATGCAACAAGTTGTCTCTGGTGGGCAGACGATTCCGAAAGAGACGCCACGCAAACATAGACACCTTAGGTGGAATCTGTTTGTGCCAAACATCAACCACATGACTTCTATCCAAAGGTTCGCCTATAGTAGTAAAAAGTATGTAGGCACCTTTTACAGTATAGCCGCTGGTAGGGTCTAGTAACCATCTCCAACTATCAGTAACATCATCCTGAAAAACAATGTTAGACAGTAATATTGTACACTCCCTCAAACTCTCCTCCTCCCATGCCAACAGACGCCGACGCCACACCCACGCCTCACCCCCATCTCCCCACCCCATCCTCCGCATCTCATCCACCCTACACTCCTTATTCACCGCCAAATCAAACAGACGGGAAAAATTTATTTTCAAAGGTATTTCCCCCACCCACGTATCATACCAGAACAAACCCTCTCTATCGTTGCCAAGAACTCGCCTGGTGTTCTCATCAAACTACCTCCCGACTCCCTCACCAACGTCCTCCCGCACCTTACACAACATCCTCCACCACAAAGAGCCGTCTCTTCCCCCTTCTTTCAACCGTCCCCCATTCTCACCGTACCGAGCTTTGAGAACTCGATACCACAATCCCTCCTTATCAGTCAACATCCTCCAACACCATTTACCTAACATCGATAAATTAAAAGCACCTATCCGCTTAACCCCCAATCCTCCGACATCCTTTGGAGTACATATGGACTCCCAATTAATCCAAGCAATTTTCCTATTTTCCTCACAACCCCCCCAAAAAAGTTTTTAAAAATAGATTCAATAGAAGAAATTATACCTGCAGAGGCTTTAAAAAAGGAAAGAAAGTAAATTGGAAGAGAGGATAAAACAGACTTCAGAAGAACCATATGACCACCGAAAGAAAGGAACTTATTATTCCAGTGCGACAGGCGAGAAACAATGTGATCGACAACAGGTTTCCAAAAGTTAAGTTTCCTCGGATCACCACCGATAGGCAAGCCCAAAT
The DNA here is from genome assembly GCA_946800305.1 of Medicago arabica. Taxonomy (NCBI): domain Eukaryota; kingdom Viridiplantae; phylum Streptophyta; class Magnoliopsida; order Fabales; family Fabaceae; genus Medicago; species Medicago arabica. Next base: position 58,228,968 of record OX326970.1, on the reverse strand, counting down.
AAACAAACGGAATAGAACCCCTCCGACAATTCATCACCAAAGCGGCCTCTGCTAACCAAGAGTCTGAAATATTAATACCAGTCAACATACTTTTGTTGAAGTTCACCTTCAGCCCCGACACATCTTCAAACAACAACAACACCGCTCTCATGGTGCGCACATTTAACCAACTCTTTTCACCAATAATAATAGTGTCATCCGCGAATTGGAGATGAGTTAGCCTAACCTCATCCCCGCGACCAATACCATACCTATGGAAGAGTTGTGCCCCCACCGTCAGGTTCATAAGGACATTAAACCCTTTTGCTGCCAGAAGAAATAAAAATGGGGACAAAGGATGTCCTTGACGGAGACCCCTCTCAATTGGAAACTCATCTGTTGGACACCCGTTAACTAATACCGACGTCGAGGCTGATCCAACACAATATAGAATCCATTTGCGCCAGATAGTTAGAAAATTCATGTAACACCCTATTTATTTATCTATTATTTATTTTATTATTTTAATCGAGTTTGGAGTCTTTTGTTGATTTATTTGAATAATTGTGATATTTGATGCCATGTGATGATTTTTAAGATTTATTATTAGGTTGTTATAACATAAAAAGTGAAGGAATCTAATTAGATTTAATTTAATGAGGCATAAGGGTAGGATGGTAATTGGAGGAGATTGTTAGGTTAAGATTAGGAGAGATTATAAATAGAGGAGAACATTAGAGAATTAGGAATAGAACAAGAAAACAGTTTTGGGAGAAAAACAGAGAAAACTTGAAGAACACGGTTTTTGGGAGAAAAGATGAGAAACTAGTAGAGTTCCGAAAAATCAACCAATCTAAGGTAACCTTCTTTAATCATAAGTATATAACTCTGAAAAGATTAATCTTTTGTTGTTGAATATTTGTTGTTGTGAAATTAGGTTTTGAATTGAATTTAATTGTTAAAAACATAGGCAATCACATGAATTGATGTAAAAGTTGATGTCTAGGTTGTAGTTTATCAGTAGGTAATGTTTCCTATTAAATTTGGGGGTTAGGGTGTCGAAAATTGAGTTTTTGGAACAAATTCTGAAATTTTGTTCGTGCTGTTTGTAGTTCTGTTCGTCGTCGCTTGTAACGCCCTAGTTATCGATTATTTTATTTCAATTGATTTTAATAAGTTTTTATGATTTTAAATAATTATGTTGATTTTTGGTGTGTTATATATTTTATTATTTAATTAAAATAGGTGAGAATTATAATTATTAGAAGGTTGGGGATTAAAATGAATTATTTGATAATTTAATAGGAGATAATTAGAATTAAGGAGAAGTTAATAGGTATTAATAAGGGAAGAAAGAGTCAGAATCAGTTTTCACGTAGAAACAGTGAGAAAACAAGAAAAGGGGGAAAAACCTAGAAGAAGAGAGAAGAAGCAAGAGGAGAGAAGAACGCTGCTTTTAATTCAGGAAGATAATCTAAGGTAAGGGTGAGACTAACTCTCAACTTTAGGTTCTATAATTCGTTGATGAATGTAGGGTTGATGAATTGAATTAGGTTAATGATGAATTGATGTTAATAACTTGATTAATTCATGTAATTGTTGTTGTTTAATGCTGTTCTGATGTTAGAATGCATAGGGATGATGAAATTCATCAAAATTGAGCCTTTGGGTGTTGAATTTGGGGTTTAGGGTTGAAAAGTAGAAGTCTGTTCATACAGTTCATAGTTCTGTCAATCGCCACTCGCAACGGCGAGTAAACCCACTCGCCAGGCGAGCAGTGCCTGTGTAACTCGCCACAGCGAGCAGACCCACTCGCGAGGCGAGCAATGAAACACCCGTAGCTCGCCACAGCGAGCAGATGCACTCGCCACGGCGAGTTGCTTAATTAAAAAGTTGTTAATTGTCTTAATGAGGTTTTTGGGTGAATTTTTATATCGATTTGAGTGTCTTAATATGTTTAGGGACGAATGGCACCTTTTTACAGAATTAAATTTGGGTTTTGGGAACTTAAAAATGAAGATTTTAGGTGAAAAATGTCAAAAATGCCGAGAGCAACCACTTTTGCTCGCCTTGAGCTCGCCCCCAACTCGCCACGGCGAGGAGCTCAATTTTCTGAACTCGCCACGGCGAGTAAAGTAGCTCGCCACGGCGAGTAATGCTGTAGGTTACTTAGGTTGTTGAATTTTGTTGTGTGGCTTTGTTGTGACCTTTGTTGTGTCTTGTCAAATTAAGTTGGAGTCTTATGTCATAGCTGATTATGCATATAGTAGTTGTTGTTGTTGTCGTTGGGTTGTATGTAGATATACACCATTGAGTCCATTTCATACTCATACCACTGTTGAGGGCTTATGCCCTGGAGTGTTTACACTCAATCGTTGAGGGCTTATGCCCTGGAGTGTTTATCACTCAACTGTTGAGGGCTTATGCCCTGGAATGTTATTTCATTCAACCGTTGGGGGCTCATGCCCCGGAATGCTTAGCATTCAACGCGCGTAAAATGGTACCACATGCATTTGCATTAGTCGCATTGTTGTCGTTGTAGCTGTTGTCGTTGTTGTTGTTGTTGGTTGAGTTGTCGGTGTCGTTGTTGACCATGTTGTTGAATTGTTCAAATTATAAATGATAATTGATTATTCATTATACTGTTGTTGTTGAGTTTAATTGATGATTTATGTTATCTATCGTTGTTTGTGAATCTCACCCCTTCTGCTGGAATTGCCGCCTTGTGGGAAAGTGCAGGTAATGAAGATTAGTAGAGATGTCGGCTCAAGTGTCTTAGGGCTCTGATACGTAACGGGACGGGAATTTGTTGCTTGTTTTCTCTTTCCTTACGTATTAATTTTGACTTATGAAACTTTTGATGAGGCCTGCGTGCCAAAGATTATTTAGTTGTTTTAAAATAATTCCGCTGCGATGTTTTGAAGTTAATTATTATTGACTATTTTATTGGAGAATATTTATTCATCCGTTAATTTGGAGATTTTATTTGAACGAAAATGTAGCATTCCGTTTTTGGTGAAAAAACTCTGATTTAATTTGTTAATTAATACTGTTGGGAGAACGGGGTGTTACAATTGGTATCAGAGCAGGTCGGTCCGTCCGGCCAAGTAGTAGAGTCGAGTCGAGCCTAGTAGAGTCGTGTGACAATTTTGTATTGTCTTTGATGTCCTGGTTGTTGTTGTAGTGTAGATTTTCGCGATGGCTGGAAGGAATGATGTCGCACTTGCTGCTGCTTTACAAGCGATGGCTCAAGCTGTGGGTCAACAGAATAATGCTGGTGGTAACGACGGCGTTCGCATGTTGGAAACCTTCCTGAGGAACCATCCACCAACGTTCAAGGGTAGGTATGACCCTGATGGGGCGCAGACATGGTTGAAGGAGATTGAAAGAATCTTCAGAGTGATGCAATGCACTGATGTTCAGATGGTGCGATTTGGCACACATATGCTGGCTGAGGAGGCTGATGATTGGTGGGTGAGTGTGCAACCAGTGCTAGGGAATGGAGGAGCTGTGATCACGTGGGCTGTGTTCAGAAAAGAGTTTCTGAATAGGTATTTTCCGGAAGATGTCCGAGGTAAGAAGGAGATTGAATTTCTGGAACTGAAGCAAGGTGATATGTCAGTAACAGAGTATGCTGCCAAGTTTGTTGAGTTGGCAAAGTTTTTCCCGCATTACACTCCTGAGACTGCTGAGTTCTCTAAGTGTATCAAGTTTGAGAATGGTCTGCGTGCTGAGATTAAGCGGGCCATTGGTTATCAGAAGATCCGCAATTTTTCTGAATTGGTGAGTAGCTGCAGGATTTACGAAGAGGATACGAAAGCTCACTATAAAGTGCTTAATGAAAGGAAGAGTAAGAATTAGCAGAACCGTCCTAAGCCTTACAGTGCTCCTGCTGATAAAGGGAAACAACGGGTAAATGATGAGAGGAGGCCCAGGAAGAATGAGACCCCTGCTGAAGTTGTCTGCTACAAGTGTGGCGAGAAAGGCCACAAGAGTAATGCTTGCCACCGTGATGAGAAGAAATGCTTCCGATGTGGGAAGAAAGGACATACAATAGCTGAATGCAAACGTGGTGATATTGTCTGTTTTAATTGTGATGAAGAGGGTCATCTTAGTTCTCAGTGCAAGAAGCCTAAGAAGGCTCAGCTTGGAGGGAAAGTGTTTGCATTGTCTGGTACACAGACGGACAATGAGGACCGACTTATTCGAGGTACTTGTTATTTTGATGATACTCCTTTAATTGCTATTATAGATACTGGTGCTACGCATTGTTTTATTGCTGTTAGTTGTGCTTCTAAGTTGGGACTTACCATGTCTAATATGGATGGAGAAATGATTGTTGAAACTCCAGCTAAGGGTTCAGTGACTACTTCTCTTGTTTGTTTAAGTTGTCCACTGTCTGTATTTGGTAGAAATTTTGAAGTTGATCTCGTATGTTTACCGTTGACGGGTATGGATGTAATCCTTGGGATGAACTGGTTAGAGTATAACCATGTCCTCATCAATTGTTTTAGTAAGACAGTACGTTTCTCTTCCGCTGAAGAAGAGAGTGAAGTTGATTTCTTGAATACTAAGCAGTTGAAGCAGATTGAGCGTGACGGAATTATGATGTTTTCCTTGTTAGCATATTTGTCAATAGAGAATCAAGCAGTGATTGATAACCTACCAGTCGTGAATGAATTCCCAGAAGTTTTTCCTGATGAGATTCCCGATGTGCCGCCAGAAAGGGAAGTCGAATTTTCTATTGATCTTGTTCCGGGTACGAAGCCTGTATCGATGGCTCCTTACCATATGTCAGCAGCTGAGCTGGCAGAGTTGAAGAAGCAGTTGGAAGACCTACTTGATAAGAAGTTTGTAAGACCGAGTGTTTCACCTTGGGGAGCGCCGGTGTTGCTGGTTAAGAAGAAAGATGGTAGCATGAGGCTGTGTATAGATTACCGTCAGCTAAATAAAGTGACGATAAAGAATAGGTATCCACTTCCGAGAATTGATGACTTGATGGATCAGCTAGTGGGTGCCCGTGTGTTTAGTAAAATCGATTTGAGGTCAGGTTACCATCAGATCAAGGTGAAGGATGAAGATATGCAGAAGACGGCGTTCAGAACGCGATATGGTCACTATGAGTATAAGGTGATGCCGTTCGGTGTTACTAATGCACCTGGTGTATTTATGGAGTATATGAACAGAATTTTCCATGACTTTCTAGATAGATTTGTTGTCGTTTTTATTGATGACATTCTTATTTACTCTAAGACTGAAGAAGAGCATGCAGAGCATTTGAAGATTGTTTTGCAAGTGTTGAAAGAAAAGAAGTTGTATGCCAAGTTATCCAAATGTGAGTTCTGGTTAAGTGAAGTAAGTTTTCTTGGCCACATTATTTCTGGTAGTGGTATTGCGGTTGACCCGTCGAAAGTTGAGGCGGTATCGCAATGGGAGACTCTGAGGTCCGTTACAGAGATTAGAAGTTTTCTGGGCTTAGCAGGTTATTATCGAAGATTTATCGAAGGATTTTCGAAGTTGGCACTTCCTTTGACACAGTTGACCTGTAAGGGTAAAGCTTTTGTGTGGGATACTAAGTGTGAGAATAGTTTCAATGAGTTGAAGCAACGGTTGACGACTGCTCCGATTTTGATTTTACCGAAGCCAGATGAACCTTTTGTTGTTTATTGTGATGCGTCCAAGTTGGGCTTAGGTGGTGTACTTATGCAGGATGGTAAGGTGGTAGCTTATGCTTCGAGGCAATTGAGGATACATGAGAAGAACTATCCTGCACATGATTTAGAGTTGGCTGCTGTAGTTTTTGTGTTAAAAATTTGGAGGCATTATTTGTACGGCTCCAGATTTGAGGTGTTCAGTGATCATAAGAGTTTGAAATATTTGTTTGATCAGAAAGAGTTGAATATGAGGCAGAGAAGATGGCTCGAGTTGTTGAAGGACTATGATTTTAGTTTGAATTACCATCCGGGTAAAGCCAATGTAGTTGCAGATGCCTTGAGCAGAAAGACGTTGCACATGTCTGCTATGATGATGAAAGAGTTCGAGTTACTTGAGCAATTTAGGGACTTGAGCTTAGTTTGTGAATTGGCACCTCAGAGCGTGCAGTTAGGTATGCTGAAGATCAATAATGAATTCTTGAACAGTATCAAGAAAGCGCAAGAAGCTGATGTTAAGTTTGTAGACTTGATGGTTGCTAGTAATGAAGCGGAAGATAGTGATTTCCAGGTTGATGATCAAGGTGTGTTAAGATTCCGAGGCAGAATTTGTATTCCTGATAATGACGAGTTGAAAAAGATGATTTTGGAAGAAAGTCACAGGAGTAGCTTAAGTATTCATCCGGGAGCTACGAAGATGTACCACGACTTGAAGAAGTTATTTTGGTGGTCTGGATTGAAGCGAGATGTCGCGCAATTTGTTTATGCATGTTTGACTTGTCAGAAATCTAAAGTTGAACATCAAAAGCCTGCAGGGTTGTTGACACCATTAGATGTACCAGAGTGGAAGTGGGATAGCATATCCATGGATTTTGTAACGAGCTTACCGAACACTCCGAAAGGGCATGATGCCATTTGGGTAGTTGTTGACAGATTAACAAAGTCAGCACATTTTATTCCGATCAATATCAATTATCCAGTAGCTCAGTTGGCAGAGATTTATATTCATAGTATTGTGAAGTTGCATGGTGTTCCGTCAAGCATTGTGTCGGATAGAGATCCGAGGTTTACTTCAAGGTTTTGGAAGAGTTTGCAGGAGGCTTTGGGTTCTAAGTTGAAGTTGAGTTCGGCTTATCATCCTCAAACAGATGGTCAGTCGGAAAGGACGATTCAGTCGTTGGAAGATTTATTAAGAGTGTGTGTACTTGAGCAAGGTGGAGCTTGGGATAGTCATCTACCGTTGATTGAGTTCACGTACAACAACAGTTACCATTCGAGTATTAGTATGGCACCATTTGAAGCTTTGTATGGTCGGAGGTGTAGAACTCCGTTGTGTTGGTTTGAATCGGGAGAAAGTTTAGTGTTGGGACCAGAATTAGTCCAGCAGACTACAGAGAAAGTTAAGCTGATAAGAGAGCAGATGAAAGCGTCGCAGAGTCGGCAGAAGAGTTACCATGACAAGCGTAGAAAGGAACTCGAGTTTCAAGAGGGTGATCATGTGTTCTTGAGAGTCACTCCCATGACAGGTGTAGGTCGTGCGTTGAAGTCTAAGAAGTTGACTCCGAAGTTTATTGGTCCTTATCAGATATCGGAGAGGATTGGGCCAGTGGCATATCGAATAGGTTTGCCACCACATCTTTCAAATCTGCATGATGTGTTTCATGTGTCGCAGTTGCGGAAGTACGTAGCGGATCCTTCGCATGTTATACCAAGGGATGACGTGCAGGTTAGAGACAACCTTACGGTGGAGACTTTACCGTTGAGGATTGATGATCGTAAGGTGAAGAAGTTGAGAGGCAAGGAGATACCTCTGGTGAGAGTTGTCTGGGGCGGAGTAACTGGTGAAAGCTTGACTTGGGAGCTGGAGAGTAAGATGCTAGAGTCTTATCCTGAGTTGTTTGCTTGAGGTAATATTTCGAGGACGAAATTCTTTAAGTGGGGGAGAGTTGTAACGCCCTAGTTATCGATTATTTTATTTCAATTGATTTTAATAAGTTTTTATGATTTTAAATAATTATGTTGATTTTTGGTGTGTTATATATTTTATTATATAATTATTTTTATTATTTAATTAAAATAGGTGAGAATTATAATTATTAGAAGGTTGGGGATTAAAATGAATTATTTGATAATTTAATAGGAGATAATTAGAATTAAGGAGAAGTTAATAGGTATTAATAAGGGAAGAAAGAGTCAGAATCAGTTTTCACGTAGAAACAGTGAGAAAACAAGAAAAGGGGGAAAAACCTAGAAGAAGAGAGAAGAAGCAAGAGGAGAGAAGAACGCTGCTTTTAATTCAGGAAGATAATCTAAGGTAAGGGTGAGACTAACTCTCAACTTTAGGTTCTATAATTCGTTGATGAATGTAGGGTTGATGAATTGAATTAGGTTAATGATGAATTGATGTTAATAACTTGATTAATTCATGTAATTGTTGTTGTTTAATGCTGTTCTGATGTTAGAATGCATAGGGATGATGAAATTCATCAAAATTGAGCCTTTGGGTGTTGAATTTGGGGTTT